>VZRI01003769.1:202946-281581 GCA_013397515.1 Upupa epops
CAGTTGAAGTAAAACTTTCATTCCCTTTCTCAGACAATTAATCTTTAGCTAATTGAAGCAGGAATGCTGTGGGATGGGTTTCACTGGGGCCTGTAAATCTCATTTAGCAAAGTGAATTCCAGGCACACGCCGCACCTAATGATGTGACAGGTGGGCTGCACCGCAAGACAGCAGCCGCCGAAAAGTTGATTCTCATTAGACCCGCGGAGCCCCGCAGTCAGTTTTCTGATGGCTGAAGAACACTAATCGCATCTGTTTGCTGCCGGGCGGGGTGGGCAGGGGGGGCACGAGGCAGCCATGAGAGGTGGGGGAGCGGCGGCGGGGGCCCGTTCCTCTCTTTCAGGAGTTAATGTCCTTGAATCCTGCCCAAAAAACCAGCAGGGCTGCCTCCCACCACGCGATCGGCCTCCGTCCTGCTGACTCCTACAGGGTGCACCCTTCTTCTAATTAACTGCGATGGCTGTGGAGAGCAAAGAAGGCCTTGTGTTGGGTGAACCAATTATTTTGAAGGGTATTAAGTCATCAGATTTACTTTTATCTTGATTGCATTGTGGAAATCGTGCATAATTAATGGTGGGAGCTTATTAGGAAAATGATTAGGCAAATTACACAGGTGTCGGATGCATTTTTTATGATAAATTTGCTAGAACAATCCTGCAATTCCATCTGTTCAGCTCACATCAGAATGTCACTCTGGAAGAAATTAATGGTGCAGAGTCGCACAAAGTTACTGGAGGCCTTGGATGCAGATTTATGCTTTAAAAAAAGATACGGTTGAAATTACCCAGCAATTTCCTGATAAATACTTGATGGCACAGTTCAATAAATTACTTATTTAATCTTAAAAGAAAATGATAGTCAGCTAGAAACTGAGAAGTGAAGAAAGCATAAACCTCATTTTGTCAGCGTGATGTGTATGTAAATAAAAAATAATCATAAGATGTAATAATTCTTTGCTGAGGGCTGCTGACTAGGAATAAGCTGTCAGGATCGAAGTGCTTCTGCTAGCTGCTTTTTCCGCAGGTACTAAGGCTGGTGTTACAAACCCTGTGAGAGTCCTGAGGTGGCAGAGCCTGTCCCCTGTTCTGTAACTGCTAGGTGTTCAGCAGCTGGGAGCTACGGAGGACACCTAAGCCTGCGCTCATGCACCCGCTCCTTTCACCTTCCATCTCCTACCAGCTCTGGGAGGTGAAAATGAGGAAACCAAAGCCTGCAAATAAATTGTCCCTCCGAGCGAGCTAGTCAATGGGTCCATAGTTTTCCTTGTATCTGGAAGAGCACAAATATGTGCACCCATAGAGCTAAGTAAGTGAAGGGGGGTTTCTACCCCAAAGCGCTGAGAAGCAATCCTGGGAAGGATTAGCTACTGCTCAGGAAATAACCAAGCTCACATCCCAGAGAAGCAGCATAATATTGCACCACCTGACACGTCGTTTGACATACAAAGAGATAAGGGAGCAGAAGTCACAGGAAACTGAGTCACAAGAGAGCTAGGCGTGAGGGGAGCATGGCAAAGCAAACCAGTTTAGTCAAGGCTGGGCAGTGTCAGAGCTGAGTATAACTTTGAGGAGTATACTGTTAATCATCTGACTGGCTCCCTGCAGTCACTGCTTTTATCTTTCACCCTCACTTGCCTTACGCAGACAGCCTCTGCAAGGTCTGTGTAGCCTACAGAGGAGAAGGCTAAGGGGAGATCTTACTTAGGCTTGCAGTGCCTACAAACACCTGCGGGGTGAATGACAAAGAGTGGGACTAGACTCTTCTCTGTGGTGCCCAGCAATAGGACAGCAGGCCACAGGCACAAACTGCAACGCAGGAAGCTCGATTTGAACACAAGGAAAACCAGAGCGACAGAGCACTGGAACAGCCCAGAGTTTGTGGAATCTCCTGCTCTTGGGACATTCAAAACCCACTCAGACACATTCCTGCAAGATCTTCTCTAGGGGATCCTGCTCTGGCAAGAGGTTTGAGCTGGATGATACCAAGAGGTCCATTCCAACCCCTGCTGTTCTATGAGTCCATGATCTTTCAGTACTACTTTTAAAAGGGAGATTGGCCAGGCAAACATCCACCTGGGGTTTCTGTTCTTTGGGGGATCTCTCAGGCATTGTAGTGCTGTCGGAACAGAAGAAAGCATCTCACGTTCTTTTGGCACTGAAGCCAGTAATGAATGCTCATGGTGTAACTAATGCTTGGAAATCCACAGCTGAAGTTCGACCCGTGAGAGAAGTCCTTTATTTTTTAGCCTAATATCTGAGTCTTAAAGACCTCCAACATCAACCTCTGTGACTTTTGCATCTGATTAGGCCTCCCACAGTATAAGCGGCTGACACCGTCCCCTGCCATCTGCACTGGCAGTGAAGGAGAAGGAACTGAGTTCTCAAAGGCTTCTGTCTGCAAGAGGGGCCATAGCAGTAAAGTCTCATGTGTGCTGTGCAAGGAGTGCTTGCCTAGCTTCTCCTGCAGACCCTCCTTGGAAGCCCCCGGGATATCTCACTGTAGTGAGCATTGCCACAAAAATTCCAGGGACCTACATGCAAAAGTGGAAAACTATCGTGGCCCTGCGTCAGGCTTTCACTGCTTGTGAATGACAACTATTGAGAAACCTCGGGTCTGTTCCATGGAAGCTATCAGCACAACACGTATAAACTCTGTTAAGCACAACAGGTAGCCCTCCTAACGCAGGGAGTGGGCTAACAGGGAGGATTTGAGATAAATTTGAAGTTAGGGTGAGTGCTCTCCTACATTTGAAGCCACCCTTATTTGGTGGCTAACGGCCCACGAGCCATATCCAACGAGGAGTTGTTAAGTATTTGATCAGATAAAAGGCATGTTTAAAAGCAATCATTATTCAAAGGATCAGACACTGTGATACTAATGTACGACTTTATACCATGAATAAAACATTTCGGATGATATCCCTCAAAAAATCTATACTGGAATATATATGGACGAGCAAGGAAGGGTCAAGTGAATTTCACAGAAGGAGACAGAAACCTGTCTGGGTTAGATTAAACGGGTTAATACAAAACACAGCAAGGCCAAGAGTCACGGGTTCAGAATACATAGCCCTAAATGTAAACACCAGTCTGTCTGCATTCTGTGTGCACTATTTATTCCTGAAGAGTTTAGCTAGCCAGTATGGCTGCCAAAGCAGGACGTAATAGAGAGGAATCAAGCAACTCAGATGTCCTTTGTAATTCCTATAATTAACGTGAGAACAGAGAAAATTGCTGCCTGGCCAACCACTCACCTGTACAGCTCTCTGCAGTACAGCCTGATCAGTTCTCCAGGTGCCAGGATACGTCCAGGTGCTTTCACACAGAGGCATTCACATGGATTAAAGATCTTTGCCTCATCCTCCAAACTCACACAATTGTTGCCTTACTCTCCAAAGTCTTGACAGGCTCTAGGATGCTCCTAGCATGAAAATCATGTTAGACACGTACTCTGAAAGAATTGATCCACCCTGTGTCAGCGTGCTTGCATGGACATGCTCCTAGAGGCATGATCGCAAGTAGAAGACCTCACCAAAGATGAGGCTGTCTTGTGAGTGGCTAGCTATAAAAGAGCAAGCACAGGCTCTGCTCCCAGGAGCATGATGCTTAGGGTGGAGGGAGAAGGCAATTCAGACTTTAAAGACAGGCAAGCAGCTACCAGCAATAAATTCCAGAAACCAAACCTAACTCACTTGTGTCAGGCAGAGTCTCATGCACTAGTACCTTTTTGGTTTCAAGTGCTGGCATCGTGCTTCTGATGTACTGCAGCGCTCTTGCGCAGTCACCAATACTGTGTGTAAATTAAGCATCAATGTTCTTTCCCACAGCATAACTCAATTCACCTTACGCTCTACCAAAACAACTAATCCTGAGCCTTCCTATTGATAAGTAGCTCAAAATAAACAGGTCCTTTTGTAGTCAGGGTAGTCTTACACTTGAATGTCTGTGAACTCACAAGTAACATCCAGACGTTTTCTACCTCTATGCACTCAGAAGTGGAAGTGGTAAAAACACCAAGGTGTTTGTTTTTCTGATGATCTGAGCACATCTCTGATTTCTGGGTACAGCTCACACATAGCAGCTTCAAATTCTAGCCTTTCAGCCACAGAACCTTCAAGAGACCAAGTGCCAAGTGGTATTTTTCCTCTTTCATAGAACCATAGAATCATTAAGGATCAGAAGGGACCTCAAAAGATCATCCAGTCCAATCCCCCTGCCACAGCAGGATCACCCAGACCAAGTCACACAGGAACACAGCCATCTCCAGAGAAGGAGACGCCACAACCCCCCTGGGCAGCCTGGTCCAGTGCTCCAGGACCCTCCCTGGGAAGAAGGTCCTGCTGATATTGAGAGGGAACCTCCTCTGTTCCAGCTGGCACCCAGTACCCCTTGTCCTAGCACCAGATGACCTTGAGAAGAGCCTGGCTCCATCCTCCTGACACCCACCCCTCACATAGTTATAGACATTAATGAGGTTCCCCCTCAGCCTCCTTTTCTCCCAGCTCCAGAGCCCCAGCTCCCTCAGCCTTTCCTCAGTAGGGAGCTGCTCTCCTTCCTTCATCATCTTCGTTGCTCTACGCTGGACACCCTCCAGCAGCTCTGTGTCCTTCTGGAACTGAGGAGCCCAGAACTGGACACAGCACTCCAGATGCAGTCTTGCCAGTGCAGAGTAGTGGTGGAGAAGAAGCTTCTTTGATCTGCTAACCACCCCCCTTCTGATCCCCCCCAGGATGCTGTTGGCCCCCTTGGCTACAAGAGCACATTGCTGGCTCACAGTCACCCTGCTGGCCACTAGCAGCCCCAGGTCCCTCTCTCCTCCACTGCTCTCCAGCAGGTCAGTCCCCACCCTCTCCTCATCCCTGAGGTTGTTCTTGCCCAGATGCCAGCCTCTCCCCTGACCCTTGTTGTCCCTCACTCCATCTCTCTCTGCCGTTCCATCCAGCCTCTGCAGGTCTTGCTGGGGGTCAGAGAGTGGTGCAATAAAAAGCTTCCTATTAAAGGTGAGTGGAGGGGCTCAGACACGGATCCTATACCTAACCCCCACCTCAGCGTAGGGCGCTCTAGACAGCCAGCCATTGTTTTTGATGTTTTCACGTCTTGCCCACCGCTGTAGAAACCAGGCCTGTTTCTGCAAGTCCTGCGTGGTTTTAGGCACTGAGGTCTGGCCGACTGAAGCCTTTCACTGAAACACCTGCACTTTTTGTTTCAGAGGTGTGGATTTGGATTGATGAGGAACGCCAGGGGGATGCTGCTTTACAGATGGTGAGTGGTAGAGCAGGCAGTACTTCCCCTTGATAGGGAGGGGGTGAAGCCTTCATTAAAACAGCAGCTTCCCCCAGAAGATCGCACTGTCTGACATGCCTAACCTGTGTGCATATGTCAACACAGAATGCTTGCTAATGTTGCTGAGGCTGTAAATAAGGGTTCATACTCCACTATGAGGGAGATTAATGAGTAGAGCGCTTCCTTCTCTGCTGGAGGCTGAAGTATGCTCCCTATTAAGATGCAGTATCTGTCACTGTCAATAGAGACATGCTGTGTGGGTGTGAGGGGAGGTTAAGAGGTGTCTCTGAATCTGGTAATTCCTTGCTTTTAAGAGTTTAGCACAGAGGGCTGACACACTGGAGCGCCATCAAGTTCCTGAGACGTGTTTTCCATTAGGGGAGTAAGTCCACTAATGTCTGTGACCAAAGAGAGGGCAGTGCAGAGAACCTGGAGATAGTTGCTCCTGAGCAAAGTACAGCATTTTCTTCTGAAACGTAGAAAAGGGGAAAAAGAAATATCTACTACCCTGGGCATTTGCCATGTGGGTTTCAGGGAAGGAGGAAGCTCTTCTTTTAGCTGTTGTCATCGTAGACATTCAGAGCGTTCTGAGTTGCTACCATAAATTCAATGTCTGGTTTCCTTGCTCGTGCTCCCTCATCCCTTTCCTCTTCAGCTCAGGTAAACACATGTTTTTCTCTACTATCAGAATACCTTACAGAACAGCTTCTTCTTCATGAAGCCTTTGCTAGCATCCTCTGAAGGAGAGGTTACTCATTCTTATGTGAGGGGAAACAAAGCACCAAGAGGCTCAAGAGCCTTGGCCAAGCTTGCACTGTAAATGTGCAGGAGACTGGTCTTCATTTTTCAACACACAAGCCCTTAACCGTGTCTCTGCTCTGGGGCCTGGAGTGGGAACGATGACTCCCGGTATAGCCCGTGTCAGTGATGCACTGAGGAGTGCTTAGGCAGCTCCCTCATCCTGGACCAAGGAAGGAAAGGGAATCTTCCCGGGTTCTGAGTTTCTGGATCAGAAACTTGCTTCATACAGTCGAATTATAGTCCTCAGTTCAAAATGCCTGTGCATTCAAAGCCAAGCATATCACCCACACGCTTCTCTTACAGCTCCTGAGCAACAGTGAAGTTTACAAAAGTCAGCTGCTGCCCCGTGATTAGAAGAGGGGCTTTTCCCACTGCTGACAGCACTCAGCAGAACCAACGTCACACCAGCACCAGTGCCCATTTTGTCCCAATATTTGTGCCTGCTTCACAGATGCTGAAAGAACTTGACCGACTTGGCTAGCCAGGAGAGCCACTGGTTTGCAAAGAAACAGCAGGATTTTAAGAACCGCTTCGATCCAGAGAAGGCAACGAACAAAAACAGGAAGCAAACGCTTGAAAAAGGAGACGTCTGGGGAAAATCATCTTCTAGAGCAGTTTGTTAACGATCTATCTAGCCGAAGGACCTGCAGATGTAGCCCAAAGCTGAGAAGCAATGCCAGAGGCAGCATCATTTCTTTAGCTCTCTTCTCAGTTACAGACATAAGGCAAATGTTATCCACTCTTGGCTTGCACCACCAGCCCTAGTGGCCACCCATTGGTTTTTCCTTAGCAAATAGCTCTGTCTGTGCTAACAGGACTCCCTTAGAGTAGAAACAATTAGAAAAACTGCTTACAAGTCACAGGGAAGGATTCAGCAGCCTTTGGGCACTCCCTTTAGAGTGCTACGCCACGCCACCTACCACAGGACAATCAAGGAAATGTCTGTTTCTGTGACCAGTTGATACCGCGTTATTCCACGAGGAACAGGGGCGCCGAGAAACAGGTGCACTGTACTACACCGTGCAGTCATGCTTTCCCACCAGTCTTGGTAACTTCTCTGCAATTCAAGGGTATCTGTCTCTGGCCATAGCACATGGTGACCCTGGCTACAGGAGGGTGTGTGCCAGCGAGAGCAGTGACAGCTCTCTCAGCCACTGTATGCAGGCTTGTGCCACAGAGCAGCACAGCAGTGTCTCATTGACAAAGGGGAAGAGCACGGGCAAAGCAGTTGACCAGACTGGCACTCACAATCAGTGGAACGTCATTCTGGAGTGAGGCATTTGGCCAGAGTGTTGTCTTGAAGCAGAAGTGGACAACATGACAGCTTCCAGTGGGAGGAAGCCCCTCTAAACCAATGCCCTCCCCCAGGCATTTCAGGTATAGATACCAGCAAAGCTCTTCCTGCTCACTGCCTCCTGTACTGGCAACTTCAGGATGCTCTCAACGCTCCAGGGAGAAGAGGGAGAGAGAAGGGTTATTTTATTTGTATTCACATGTTTGAAGATGTTCATTATGAAAGGTAGCTATTGCAATGGCAGACAGAAGTCGAAGCTGAAGTTCCTTCAGGGTGAGTAAGACAGAGAAGCATACATTATTTCCCACCTTCGCAAGATAAAGCTCTCTAATCACAGTATTGTAAAGGTTTTTGTGAGCTCTTTCACCTTAACATTGCACTGTTTCCAGAGTCTAGACAGTGGGCAGTGCCATCCCCTTTCCCTTCAGCCTATGAGAGAGATAAACTATCGATAAACAGGGGACCAGTGATACCAGCTGTAGAGGTTTTACAAGTCATTATTCAGCATATTTTGGGTCGAATGAGGAGCTAAGCCAATAACCCAATAATCCCATGATGTTGAACTAATTTTTAGATGTCAAAGTACTGTGATTCAACCTAGCCCTTCAGGCAATGCCAAACCCACCTAATGTTTGAGTGCTGCCTGGAAGAGCTGGTACCTGGTCCCCAATCACGTGAAAAAGCCCGAACTATTTTGTTGGCAAAGCCAACCAAACTTGAAGGCATTCAGCTTTGGTTCCAGAGAGCTTTCAATAGCTGGCAGGAGTCTTATTGCACAGATACTCTTCCTAAGTGTTCAGCTGACTGCCTAACCCCTCTTGTTGGCTGTGGTTAAGAGTTCAGAATGGGAAAGAGAGTACTCTGAAGCAGGAGGACTATTACTTCTGTCACAACTGGATCAAACAGAGGACAGGCAACCTTGTGCATAGACAACCTAAATGAATGACTAAAACACATCAGTAAGAATCAAATGAGAGTTAAAATACAAAAGGATCCTTGTTTTGATATGGTAATTCTCCCTTCAACTGTTATTTAACAGTCCTTCATACTTTGTGGAAATCACTGCCAACAAGATACAGAGTCATGGAATTGGGATGACAGCAGACGTAAGGTTTGGGCTGCAGTGAATGAGGACCACACAAATGAGAGCTATACAGACTAAAAGTGACCTCTAAAGAACCTGAAGAGTTAAGGGGAGACCTGTGGGAAGTGGACGCTATTGAGACGGGTAACAAGGGCTGGATTTCAATAGGAAGTTGTTATGGAACGAGGAGATGAGTCCTGGGCTTTTCATCAGTGATGAGTCTGCTGCAGCAGTGTGACACAGAGCATGTGCTGACTCGTGTCACTACATTGTACTATCAGAATAAGCTTTCTGGGGGAGAAGGGTGACAGAGAAATGAAGAAATAAAACTCCTGTTCAAATATCCAGATAGTAGCTACTGGAATACACACACACACACACACACACATATATACATATGCATAATGTGTCTTACATAGGCAGATATGGCTCATAAGCTCTGTCTTCTTTTCCTCAGAAGAGATGTTTTCTATCTGTGTCATAGAATCATACCATCATGGAATCCTTAGGGATTGGAAGGGACCTTGAAAGATCATCCAGTCCAGTCCCCCTGCCACAGCAGGTCACCCAGACCCAGTCGCACAAGAACACAGCCAGGAGGGTCTTGAACACTCTCTACAGAAGGAGACTTCGCAACCCCCCAGGCACCCTGTTCCAGTGCTCCATTACCCTCCCTGGGAAGAAGTTCCTGTTAATATTTACACAGAACTTCCTATGCTCCAGCTTGCACCTATCTAATGATCTGATCTGACTGCAAGACATCACTGACCTGTGTAGGATTCATGTGCAAATGCCATCAATTGTTACGGTTTGTTGGTAACAAGAGGAAAATTATCCTCCCAAGCATCTTCCTTACAGTTTTGTTGGATGAAGAGCAGACAGCTACAATACAGCTTGAGCCCCAGAATGGTGTGAAGATGTCATTTTATGTGCTGGGAGAAAAGGTGGGGGGGAAAGCTGAGAAGAGTTCGCTCAGGTGCCAAGCATGGGAGTCACAGAAAAGTGCTCTTTATAAATAAGAGCTGACATCACAGCAGGCCAAAGTCCATAGGAGAGCTTGAGTTCTTAGAGTACTAAAGCAAATGCTTAGCCCATGATTTATCTTTGGACTACTTTGAATAGGAACATGGAGCAACCTGACCTGTCCAGCTTTGCCTCAAAACCCGTCTCTGTTTTGGTTTAATGAAACAAATAAAAAAGGAAAGCAACAAAAGGTCCTATTGCTCTCTCTCAAGTGTTTTCCATCTTCAAGTTACTGGTACAGATTCTCCTTCTTAGAAGAAGGTCCTCTTTCATCATTTCAGGCTCTGAGTGACAAAATAATCCAACATTTTTATCACTAATTTCTCAGTTTTTATGGAGTTCAGTCCTGATGACCACATTGTATAAATGGCTCCATCCCTTCGGCACCAAAATGAAGCAGCACTCAGTGTGGTAGATGGAAGACGGACAGCGGTCAGAGGTGAATGGCATTACTGGTTACTTACCTGGCCAACAGCCAGGCACCACGTCTCCACTCTTCCTCTGAAGAAAGTGTTAGCCGAAACACGCGCAGGTGCCGATGCTGTGCATGAACTTCCTTTGATCTTCTGAGACAGCCCAGGGAAGCAGCGACTCCCATCAGCCTCTGGCTCTGTGGAGGAGTGTCAGGTTTTCAACAGTCAGGCACTGGAAGAGCCTTTTCAACTCTGCTGTCCGGAAGCAAACAATACACAAGACTGAGAATTCAGTGTGGCTCTATTAACACGGGGGGAAGTGTCATTCACACACCACTTTGAGGAGCACTTCCAACAGGTGACACCAAGCAATATGTGAATTACTTGTATACCCGGAGAAGAAATCAAACCCTGCAGTAGGGTCTGTGCGACTAAACCCTGCCAGCTCTGCTGGTCATTGATGCCACCTTTCAAGTGGCACCAGGACTTGTCACCCAGCACTCTTCTAGAAAGCCAGGTGAGGCAGGAAAATGCACTATACAGGCAATGCCTTTTCATATTTCAGAGCCTGTGGTCAGTTTAAAGCCACTTGTGCTGGCAAGCCTTGGCACTCCACCTCCCAGGAAAAACCCAACAGATTGCACCCTTTGGTGCAGCAGCAAATCGAGCCAACCCAGTGAGGATGCATCAGGCTCTGCACTCAAACTGGACCTGACAGATATCCATGAGCAGGATTCAAGTTTACAAAGAGTCTCAGAGGAACAATTCCACAAAGAAAGAAACACGGTGGATTTTAGTTACTCACTATAGGCTGGACTTGATCTCGGAGGTCTGTGCCAACCTCAGTAACTGTGAAAACAAGCACACAGGACATGACCAGTCATTTGCAAGCTCATGCTTTCTCTTCGAGGTCAACTTCTACAACGAAGTATTTCTGTCCAAACAGGGGTTTTCAAGGATTCCACACGAAGGCAGCTGTCTGGTTTTGCCACTGAACAGAGGTCAGTGCTGCCGCAAAAGGGCATGCCATTTCAGCTGGGCTCCTCTCTGAGGGTCCTTGATGGTGGGTTGTGACATCTCTAAGGGCTGGCAAAGAGCCTCGACCGTGCTTTCGCTGCACTGGGTTGATGAGGAAACCAAGCGCTGATTTTCATGCCAACTGGTCTCGAGAGGAAGTCTGCTGGTGCCTCAAATACAAACAAGGGCAGAACAGGGAGAGGAAGAGGGATGTGCCACACAACAGAAAGTCACTAAAAGACCCCGTGACCTCAGAACTTTTCTCTCCAGCCCACCAGTGCCGTCGGGAAGTCAGCTCCTTAGGCAGTCTGAATGCACTCCAAGCGGTTTTTTCCTACAGCCATTACCTGATGGAGCTGGTGATGCTTCAGCACGGAGACGCAGGAGCAGAGCCCCGTTTATTTCAATGTAATGCTGCCCCCTTGTGCTTTTGTACACAAGGAAGATTTTGTCAATAACCGAGGTTATTGACAGTTGTCTAGAAACGAAAGAGAAGCAAGAAATCCTCCTTTCCCTCAGAACTAGGCACTGACTCCCTTACAGATTCTTCCCTCTTGAGCAGCCCTATTATTTCATACAGCAAACATCAGGCTTGGGGCCGAAGGAAGTCCCCAACAGGTATTAACATGAATATCAGCGGTAGATGACAAGACAGCAGCCCTCACGTGAAAGATGAAGAAAGACAACAAAGGGCGGATCCAACACAGTGACAATGAGATACTGAAAATCCTGGAATCATCAGGGGTAGGAAGGGACCTCGAAAGATCACCCAGTCCACTCCCCCTGCCACAGCAGGATCACCCAGACCAAGTTGCACAGGAACACAGCCAGGCAGGGCTGGAACGTCTGCAGAGAAGGAGATGCCACAGCCCCCCTGGGCAGCCTGTTCCAGGGCTCCAGGACCCTCCCTGGGAAGAAGTTCCTGCTGAGATTGAGATGGAACCTCCTCTGTTCCAGCTGGCACCCAGTGCCCCTTGTCCTAGCACCAGATGACCCTGAGGAGATCCTGGCTCCATCCTCCTGACACCCACCCCTCACCTATTTATAGACATGAATGAGGTCCCCCCTCAGCCTCTTCTTCTCCAAGCTCAAGAGACCCAGCTCCCTCAGCCTTTCCTCATAATGGAGCTGTTCCACTTTCCTTCATCATCTTTGTTGCTCTACGCTGGACACCCTCCAGCAGCTCTGTGTCCTTCTTGAGCTGAAGACTGCTAACCATCTCCCTTCTGATCCCCTCCAGGATGCTGTTTGCCCTCTTGGCCACAAGAGCACATTGCTGGCTCAGAGTCACCCTGCTGGCCACTAGGACCCCCAGGTCCCTTTCTCCTCCCCTGCTCTCCAACAGGTCAGTCCCCACCCTCTCCTGGTCCCTGGGGTTGTTCTTGCCCAGATGCCAGCCTCTCCCCTGACCCTTGTTGTCCCTCACTCCATCTCTCTCTGCCCAGCTCTCCAGCCTGTCCAGGTCTCTCTGAATGGCAGCACAGTCTGCTGGGGGGTCGGTGACCACTCATAAAATAAGAGCAAACCAAATGTTTATGTTTCGTAGGTGAGGTTGTAGAAGGCCAACAGGGAGAAGCAGGTTTTGCAGAGGAAGGCAAACAAAAAGAGAGTGGGAAAAATGAACAAGGGAGCTCTCCATCTCCAGAAATTCTCCTTCACATTAGGAATCTGGCGACAGTCAGCCTTAGGCTACCAACTTCTGCAAGTCCTTGGCATAGAAACTTGCCCAGAGTTCCTTGTTAAAGGCACTTGGACCTTTTGAGAAGCTGATCTGAGAAGAGCAGCTCTCTGCAAACATGCGGCTGTGTCAGCTGCCTCTGTAGGTCCAACAGGGGCCTGTCTGGCAAATCCATCTTCCTTAGAGACAGTCCCCCCACACAACTGCTACTTGGTTGAGCTACGAGGACTTTACCTTTCCGTACAGCAGAGGTTGTGGCTGAAGAGAAGAAAACTGGTTCTAGCGTTGTTCAAACAGCGGTGGGTGTGGAAGCGGAGCTAGAGGCATGACACACTGAGCTGTGGGTCTGCAACACCGCTCTTCACAGCCAGCAGTTTTGAACTTCAACCACGTCCTGCACCCTGAAGCAACCGTGTTGCCTGATGACTCCTTCCTGCAAGTTCACATGAAAAACCAGTGTCTTTGTTTATTCTTACGTGCACACTAGGCAGAAGATGCTCTTCACAAACCTTTTGTTTCCCAGCTGCCAGACAGCTTCCGATCACAGACTAGATGCCTATCCAGAAATGACTGCATACCTGCTCTCTGTCTGCGTTATACTCAGGCAACAGAATGCCAGCCTCACCTTGACTCCCCTGTTTTCCTTCTAGATTTCACAAGTGTAAACGTTATCTTAAATCCAACCGAAAAATGCTAGCTTGGGTCAAGAAGGGTGCGATCAACTGAGGGTTAATTTCAGCAACCTTCAGTGAACAGACTATGTTTTACAAACCAGTGGGAAATACCTTGCTCTCAGAGCTGCTAAATGAAAGGAATGCTCCCGTTTTCACATCTGTTATCTCTGCATTGTCAGCATTTCTGAGCTTTGGCAAAGGCGGTGGAAGCCAAGAAGCCAAAGGAAGTCTTTTGTTTCAATCTGAACAAGACCCTCAACGTGAAATGAAATAATTCATTCTACTCTTCACAGTGTTGATGGAAAATTGAATGTTTTTAATTTAGAGTTGACCTGAAAGAGTTTTCAATTGGCTATTTGGGCTTGGCCATTGGCCTGACAGAACTCAACACAGTTATCATGGACTCATAAGGGATCGGAAGGGACCTTGAAAGGTCATCTAGTCCAGTCTCCCTGCCACAGCAGGATCCCCTAGACCAAGTCAAGGGTGTCTACTGTAAATAAGATTTATCTTCAGAATTCCTACTCTCGACCTTTTTCATCACATCTTTCCCTTCTTATCAATTTTTTATATGGAGACTCAGCAGATGCCTTTTGCAAATCTGAGAGCCTATAGTGTATTATCAGAGCGCGTGAAGCAGTATGTGAAGTGCCTTCCTCTGCTTTTCTCCTGTCTCTCATCTGAAAGCTCGGTAATTTAAGTAATGTTGGCACTTTGTCTGAAGCTACGTTAGTCCTTTTTAAACTGAACGTTCTCACTTCTCAGCAGACACATCTCATGTAAATTAAATTAACTTGGCCACAGCCACAAGACGAGCGTCATCCTGTGACGCTCAGGTGACAAAAAAAGTGGGCTGTAAAGCAAGAGAGCAGCTGTTGGGGAAATTTCTGGTTACAAAAAGACATCCTGTGCCTCACTGCCCATTTCCCTGCTGCTGTGGGGAAAGGAAGGAGCTGCAGACTCAGGTCCTGTGTCGGGAAGGGTTGTGGAGGGAGGACTATGTCGCCACTCCTGGTGCCCTGGCTGGGATTTGGGGAGATAGGGGCAATGGTGCTTTGCCAATTCCTACCTGAGCAAAACTCAGGGCAGACCAGGACCTGACTGGCTGCCTACTGTTTCGCCCAACAGCTCTCTTAGCTGCTGTTCTCTTCTTTCAACTCATTCCATGTCAAAAAGAAATGGAAGTTTATTGCTTCCAGAGGCAATGTGGCTAAGGCCACTTTGAAACGGTAGTTTCTGGCTAGTGAGAGTCCTTCAGAAAGCGCTCGTGAAGCAAGGAAAACTTCTATGGGCGCTGTCTGAACAAAACGTAATGAGTAGTTCAAATGCATTCTCCGTTCTAGGCTTTGTGAGCCTTGAGGTAAGTGCACAGTAATTGGAGTACGCAGAAAAACTCCTCACAGGCCACCTAACTGACTGAATTTGGACTCTTTTCGGATATTCTTGCATGCCTTGCCTTTTCCTTACTTTCCCCCACTGTTCTCCTGTTTCAGTTGATTACCCTGTCCCGGGTGTGTACGCTTCTGCTGGAGTTCCTGCTACCTGGGCACACAGCTGGCTCACGTTCAGGCAGACCTCAATAAATACCCACAGATCCTTTTCCCTCATGCAGCTCTTCAGCCACGCATCCCCAAGCCTGTGGTCTACCAGGAGGTTATGACCCCAGTGTAGGACCTGGCACTTGGCCTTGTTGAACCTCATGCAATTAACCTTGGCTCATCCATCCAGCCTGTCTAGATCCCTCTGTAGAGCCTCCCTGCCCTGCAGCAGATCAGCAGACCTGCCCAGCAAACTGACTGGGGGTGCACTCAGCTCCCTCACCCAAAGCATTAACAAACATACTAGAGGGAACAGACCCCAGTGCTGAACCCTTGGGAACACCCCTGGTGCCCAGACAGCAGCTGCATTAAACTCCACTCACCAGCACTGTTTGGGCCTGGCCATACAATCAGTTTCTATCCAGTGAGCTGAGTCGCTGCCTGACATCGTGTCGGTAGATGACAGCTTGGATGTCTGTGTTAGCTTTGTAGCCAGAAGCATACGACACTGGAGGCACATCTGGAAACTGGGTTTTATCTCATCTGAGCCTGGAATCTTCAGTGCTACTTACATTTATCTGGGATGAAAGTAAAACCTTCCTAATTGCTTGTGTATTTCTATTTCCAGTCTTCCTCAAAAAGAAAAGTTAACCCAGAAATCAGATCAACTCTCTTTAACAGCTTTTTGCTCTGTGAGGATGCAAACCAAATCCATTCTGACGGATTCTCAAGTAACCAGGGCTATTTAACTGACTCCGAAAAGCAAGGATAACAGCTGCAAAGCTGTCTCCCTTCTTGTGTTTGGGAGTGAGTCAAAGCGGACTGATGTCGGACACGAGCAGCCCTGGCATCTTTGAGGAAAAGCCAAAATGCTCTCTCTTGCAGTGAAGCAGAGATGAACATGGAGAGAGAAAAAACAATGGGCTGGATTTCAGAATGCGTTTCTTGTGGTGAGATCTGATGATCTCCAGCACAGTCTCCCCAGACATGAGCATTATTGGACAGGATCCTTAAAACAATGCAAAGCACTCAATAGTAGAGTGTAGGGAATGCTCTAAATTGGTCCCCGGGGTAAGGACTAGCTGACCTAATTGGTATTTCCCATCTTTAATTTATGTGATCATACACTATGCTGTTATCTTTTCATTACATTAACCCACAGGGTCAAGCTCTCCTCTGGTGGAGTTCCGGTGGCACAAGCAGGTTTGTACCAGGGCTCGGTTTGGCCAGCACTGTTTGAACACGAAATGAATCCCAAACACAGCTCCAATCAGTATCACTCTCAAGCAGGACCATGCAGGTCCTGCATAGGAAGACAGATCATTTTTTCAATGCAATCAAGCGTTATACCCACCGAACACCACGGGCCAGAGCAGCACCAGACCACCAGGACTTGTAAATGAAATGACAGTTTGGCCAAGTATTTGGATTCCTTTTCAGGTGACTTTATTCACCTCTCACTCAGGAATTCTCTTCATTCTGCTAATCTAAGTGATCAGCTTGTGCCCCAGCCCTGTATTTTTGCTTCCTCTAGGACTGCACAGCATCTCCATCACCTGTAGGGCAAGAGGAGTTCCCCTGTGACAGCCCCAGTTAACAAGCACGTGTCCTTTAAATGGTCTATCAATCCTTTTCCACCAATTTCAAGTAAAACACTGGTCTGTGTGGAGGAACCTGCGCGCGAGCATCAGCGTGAAATTGTTGTCTCTCTCGAGATCTTCCAGTGACGACACCCAATGCCTTTAATAAGCAGCAACGCTAGCAATCATTTTCTCCCGTGTTTTGTTCTTGTTCTGTCAATATCTATCAAAATGCCTTAAACAATCGTTCTGACTGAGCCTCTGAGACCCTAAGTAGACACAAGAAAATCACGTGCCTGTTAGTCCTCTTCCAAATCACTCCAGAGCCTTTCTGAAATGACTGCAGGGTACCTCAGGTTAGTCGCCACAGCAAGTCAACCCGGTGATTTGATAGCATCACTAGAACATTCAGGTGTCTAAAAAAGATTCCACCTAAAACTGTAAGTGGTGGATAGGCAGACAAATTGTTCCATACCCAATCAACCAAGAAGCAATTCGGTTTTCTCTAGGAAAGCCAACATTTGCTGATCCCGAACTCCTTCAGTGCTGAAATGCAAGTGTGCCTCATAGAAGCGGTCACCAATGCCTTGGTACCAAGCCTTTGGGACCAAACCCCAAAGAAACACTCCATCATTAAAAGAATGACAGAGGAACATCACAGGAGGTGCACATCGTGTCTGTATGGCAGGAGTCTCAGAGGACTGCCTGGTTTCCAGGCCTGAACCCTTGGTCTGGCCATATCCAGCCTCCAAGCAGGCACAGTAGAACTGAAGAGCACGACCGAGGGCTTTGCACAGCCAGCTGCAGAAACGTCCCTAGCTGTTGCTGGGGTTTTTAGCATGCTGCTTTCATGTCAATCTTCAAAAGAAGGTGCTCAGGAACTGAAATCCTGGTCACAACCAGCTCAGAGAACTTTGTCTTTAACCCCTTTTGTGCACATTTTGTCCCCTTGAGGATGGGCACCAGGACTCACCAACAGGACGGGAAACTTTATGCAGATGGGGTTTCAAAACCAAATGGCCTTATTATCCTCAGGTGTAAGAGCTTTCCCCTTCTCTGGAGACATTTCAAACCCACCTGGGCTGTTCCTGTGCGACTTGGTCTAGGGGATCCTGCTCTGGCCAGGGGGTCGGACTGGATGAGCTCTGGAGGTCCCTTCCAATCCCAACACTCTGTGACTCTGGATAACAGTTGTATTCATTTACCTGGGAAGTTTGGGGTCTTTTCTGTTTAAAACAGTGTTTTCCTTTTAGCAGGAGAAAATAGTAATACTTCCCTTTGAAAAGGAAAATAAATGTGTGAGTTTGTGTTATTTTCTTGTCATTTTGCTGAGAAATTCACGACTTTTCATCTGAGCTCTGGGAAAAGGGAAGATAGCTGTGCGAAGGATGAAATTTCAGTGATAATTACTGTGCATCAAATCGGCGTGCGGGGCCCAGTACACAACGTGCTTCCATCACGTGGGGAGAAAAACAACCTGGAAAGTCTATGAACTGCCAGGAGCAGGTGAGAACTGCAAAGCCATCCTGTCTGCTTTACCGAAGGGTGACTTCACCGAGTAACTCACCAGTTACAGGCACACATCACTGTTGAGGGAAAAGTAATTTGTTGTAATCATTTTTAATTATAGTTATTCTTAATTATCTTTGCTGTATGTTTCAACATTAAAATACAAACAGCGCTGCCACAGCACAGATGGCTGGTGCCTCTTGTGCAGGCTGTCAGGCTTCGTGTCAGCACCGCTGTCATTTTCCCTTGCAGTGGTAGCTGAAAGCAATGGAGCTCCTTCTCTGAACCGTCATTACCTTGGGAGAACAGCACCGACCTTCGCCAGCCTAAACACAGGCATCCTAAAGCAAAGCCCCTCCTTCACGGTCCTCTATCAGACACAGATGAACCCTGAACACAGAAGTCGGGAGTACCAGTGGAAATATGCTGGCAATGGACAGCTGGTTGGAGCTGTAAGCAGCTGGGAGAAGAGTGCTCAGGGCAGAGCAGCACTCCCTAGAAGAGCAACAGAGACCACTTTGGCTCTCCTTCTCCTTCCAGCTGCGTTTTCTCCTGTCTTTGGAGATGTTTTACACAAAAGCTAGGGGAGGTTTGTGTTCTCTTACCTCTGCACACCTGAGTACCAGCATTACTGTTCCTCGAAGCGTTGATTTCTGACACAAAGGGCCATTGTTTCAAAACCAAGCAAATATTTCTACAATAAGATCTCGCTTTAGCGCTAGAGCCTCTGTAGGTGCTGCGGAGCCTCAGAACCATGGCACGGGAATTATCAGCTCAGGCGTTGGGAATTTGGTGAGAGCTGACTGTCAGTTGTGGGAGACAATTCTTTCTCTGAGCAAAGGAGACACAAGGGAGACTTGCAAACTGAAACACTTGAGAAACTGAGGGCTCACTGAAGCTCTCCAAGGGGATGTGAAAGGTGTGAGTGACTGAAGACACTTCCTGGACAACAGCTGTAAGATAAACAATGCTTCATAGGGTGCAGGTGAACAGCAGGCTGGCTTATGTGCTGTCACTACAAACCACCCCTGTCACCACTCTGTCAGGAAAGCAGGACCTTGTGTGTTCCAGAAACAACCGTTAGCCTCATCCCAACTGTGCCGCAGGCTCCACAAGCCATGCATGTGAAGGATTCCTTTGCTTTCATGAACAGGTATTTTCACTCCTTCGTCCCCTGTTCCTGTAATTTCTCCACACCACGACCCTTTGGGTTGATCAGAGCAATCCTCAAGGTCGACGCAGAGAGATGGCATTCCCATTTTTCAAAACCCCAGTATCTGACTAATGCTTTCTCACCGCGGTGTTACTCCCAGTGAAGGAGAAGAGAGAGCAGAGCACATTTGTTTGAGCAGAATGCAGTGGGAACTCATACAGCAGCAGGAAACCTAACCCAGTGCTCTGAGGACCTG
Organism: Upupa epops; assembly: GCA_013397515.1. NCBI lineage: Eukaryota > Metazoa > Chordata > Aves > Bucerotiformes > Upupidae > Upupa > Upupa epops. The sequence continues at coordinate 222,249 of VZRI01003769.1, forward strand.
GAACTTCCACTGCAGTCAGAGATTCAGTGCCACAGATGAGAAGGCAGCGTGGGTAAAGCTGACACAAAGCATGATTTACACTTTCAATTCAGAGCTGAAAGATGGAGTTTATGACAGGCCTTTACTTCACAACATGCCTAGCACCATGAGGCAAATTGGCTGATTGCATTTAGCCCCTACTACAGGATGCACACGGACAGCTGAAGGATAACTCAAATGAACTAGCAGCACAAAGCTGCACACCGGTATCTGTACCCCTTGGACTGTGTTAGAATCAAAGAATCACTAGGGATCAGAAGGGACCTGAAAGATCATCCAGTCCATCCCTCTGCCACAGCAGGATCACCCAGACCAAGTCGCACAGGAACACAGCCAGGTGGGGCTGGAACGTCTCCAGAGAAGGAGACTCCACAACCCCCTGGGCAGCCCCCCTCCAGTGCCCCATCACCCTCACTGGGAAGAAGTTATAGAATCACAGAATCAGTCAGGGTTGGAAGGGACCACAGGATCATCCAGTTCCATCCCCCCTGCCATGGGCAGGGACACCCCACCCTAGAGAAGGCTGGCCAGAGCCTCATCCAGCCCGGCCTTAAACACCTCCAGGGAGGCGTTAGAACTGACAATGGAGATCACCTAGTCCAACAGCACATAAACGTGCGCGGGTAGGCTTTGAATGTCCCCAGAACAGGAGACTCTCTGGGCAGCTGTTCCAGTGCTCCTTACGGTTAAATCGAACCTAGTTGTAGTGTGTGCCCATGGCCTCTTGTCCTATTGCTGGGCACCACCAAGAGAAGCCAGTGAGCTGCACCATCAGCACGCGTTAACTCGTGCTCACTGCAGAGAGAGCCAAGCGCGCTTTGAAAGGCCGGCTTCATTCTTGGGCTCAGCACCACCGTACCCGTCAGTGTTTTATGCCCTTGTGATGGCAACTTTCTACACAGTCTCCAATTTTTTAAGAAAAGGGGGCTAATTTCATGTCTCCTTTTACACATGCCATCAAGAAGATACCATGTTAGAGCTTCTGACCTGGTTTGCAAGTCTCCTTATTCCATTATCAATTTGCTGAGGCTCCTTCTGCCACACTGTATAGTTTCAGAGTTAATTTTTAATATTATTTTCATGCATTTTTCAGGGAAGAGTGTGGGGTTTCTTCGGAGCTGGAGCACAATAATAGCTTCTCAATATTAAATAAATAATGTTACAGCATTGAGACAACGATGGCTTTTTGACAATGTTGATCTATGATTGTTTTAGCTGCAGACATTTATCTGTCGTGGGTTGTACGGGCACCTTCCTTCCCTACACTGCTTCTGGGATTTTTGAAAAGTTTAATCTATCCAACTGCCCAAACGCTTCCCTCAGACCAGCACTGTCTGCTACCTCAGGGCTGCAGTTCTTGAATCCATCCAATGGACTATCCATAGCCCCATTGCCAAAGGATCGCCTATCATCACCTCAGTGGAGAGGGAGCTTGGAGCTCTTGTGGACAAGAAGTTCTGCTATGGAGCAGCACTGTGCTCTGGTGGCCAATGTAATCCTGGGATGGATCAAGAACAGTGGTCCAGCAGATCAAGGAAGGTTCTTCTCCCTCTCTACTCTGCCCTAGTGAGCCCACATCTGGAGTACTGTGCCTAGTTCTGGGCTGCACAATTCAAGAGGGACACAGAATTGATGGAGAGTGTGCAACAGAGGGACATGAAGATGGTTAGGAGACTGGACCACTTGCCTTCTGAGGAGAAGTTGAGAGACCTGGGATTTTTCAGCTTGGAGAGAAGACTACAGGGGGACTTAATCACTGTCTACAAATAGACGAGGGCTGCAAATACAAATGTACACTACAAACAGACGAGAAAGAGACAATCATTTTTCACTTGCACTCTGTGATAGGGCAGGGGGCAGTGAATGTAAGCTGGAGCACCTGAAGTTCCACCTCAACATGAGAATAAACTTCTTTACTGGAAGGGTCACAGAGCACTGGAAGGGGCTGCCCAGGGAGGATGTGGAGTCTCCTTCTCTGAAGGCTTTCCAGACCCATCTGGATGCATCCTTATGTGATCTGCCATAGGCAATGTGGTCCTGCTTGAGCAGGGGAGTTGGACTTGATGACCTTCCAACCCCTGATCATCTGTGTATCTGTGTGTATCTGTGTATCTGTAGCAAGCCTCTTTCTTTCTAGAGTGGTAGAAGCCATGTTTTCTGAGTCACAACCCTTCTGATGGTACCCAGTGGGTACCCAGGGGGGTGGAGCCTTTGTGAGTATTCTATATGGTGTGGCCATAAAATCCACGCCAGGATGAGGTTTTACAGATCTCGTGTCTTCCCCAAGAGCTTTATCTGAAGAAGACCGAATGTGCAAACACCAGGAGCACAGCCACTTAGGAAACCTCCACAGAAGCACACGAGGAGGCAGTGGGAGTCACGGGCTGCGACATGTCAAAGCTTGTGCAGAAAGACTTCAGAGACTCGCTTTGAAGGAACAGAGAGGGTGCTAGTTTATAGAGCAACTGGGTTGTCACTTGGGTACAACATCACGGGCTCCTCTTCTCATGACAATTGAATTATCTCTGTTTCAAAATACATCTGGAAATGAAAATTCCAAGCAGAAGGCATTCTAAATCTAACACAGGTCGTGGGGATTCAATGTTCTCTTACAACGCCTTGGAGAGATTTTTGGGTATGATTTAGCACTAAATACATCCAATCCTTGCCTAGAGATCTCAGCAGAAACTATGGGAAACCCTCAGTGATAATGGCTCCTGCACACTGCTCCGATCATCAATATGCACTCTCCTTTGCTCATTTCCTCCCTCTCCACCCCTTATTCTCATCCACGCTGACTTTTCCCTTGCACTGGTAGTAAAAAAGCTGTATGGGGAGCATTAGGATCTCCCAACTGATCCTTTTTTAAAATATAAAGTAAAGTTAAAAACCACTTCCACAAAGGGTAAAGCACTCTTAAAAGCCACAGACACCTGCAAAGGTCAGCTTTAAATTAGAAACCACTGCCATTTGGGGCAGAAGGAGGAGAGCAACGGGTAAGTCCAAGAAAAATAAAAAGAGGGAAAAAATAGTAAGGAAAAACCTCCAGCAAAGCAGTTTAACATTTTCTTTAAAACACAGACACCCATCACACAGGTGGTGATGCATTTCTACACGATGAGAACACCATCCAACCACATAACCTTCTCAGAACATGGAGAGCTCGTGAAGAATCAGGAGAGCCATCCCCTGACAGACATCTCTTTCCAGTTACAGTCAGTGAGTTTGAATATGGACCTTTGCGCCCGGTCTCACGTTGATTGTCCAGTGCTGAGGAGCAAAGGCAGCAGCTTCATATATTAGAGGAAAGCTGTTTGCTGAGGGGAAAACACTGCCTTTTCTTGCAGGCATTCTCATACGCAGTTGGTGTAGTTCTGGCAACTTCACTTCGTGCTTGGTACCCCCCCACAGCAGATGTAGACAGTTGGGGAATAAACTGCTTTAAGTGTGATGATGTTCGTTAAGAAGTGGGAGGAAAAGGAAGTCTTTAAAATCATGATTTGCCTTTTGCCTGGAAAGTCATGTCAAGATAAATGCTTGAAAATTATAGTCTAAATCCTTTTTTAGATATCTGGTAAGAAACCTGAGCTCCAGGAGAGGTGAGTTAACCTGCAGTCAGAGCAGGCTCCAATTTCAATTCTCTCTGCTCTTCTGGAAACCTTTCTACTTAAGAGCCTGAAGATGGATTTGAGAACTTAAGTGTAAGTAACACTTCACAATTCAGGTCCTGTTTATGGCCCTGAGCCTGTTCTCTGGGGGCAAACCAACCCGACTTTTTCCTCAAGCCTTAGTAAAGGTTATGAAGCTGCCTCACAACCTCAGCCCCTGTCTGAGGACACACTTCCACAGCAACCTTGCAGAATTAACCCTTGCAAACTAACCTCTTTCGGGTATCGCAGTCACCAGATGAAAGACCAAGACCACACACATGACTGGATCTGGAAGCCAAGCCATCCACAGCGGGGTGGAACTGCTGCTTAAAACTGAGAGGGGTTTTTTGTTTCTCTCGTGTGTTCTGCCCTAGCTTTTATGGAATCACAGAATCACTCAGGTTGGAAAAAGCCCCTGAGATCAAGTGCAACCATTAACCCTGTGCTACCAAGTTCACCATGAAACTGCACGTATGTCACAGCGACACTGAAAACCTCCACGCATTAGCATGATGACACATTCACAGGTTGGGATGTAGTAGTAGCAGCTGCTAAGACCTTTGAGATCAACAACAGAGCTAGGTATTCTACCTAGAACATTTTCCTTCCATGGATGCTAGAAAGCATCCAGAAGCCTGAATTAGTGCTTAAAAATCTACTCAAGCAGACATAAGCAGACATAAGGGTCCAAGCATGAAAATCCTGATTCATTTATGCTATTCTTTTATAGAATAATAGAAGAGCTTAGGGTGGAAGGAACCTCAGAGATCATCTAGTTCCAACCCCCTTGCCATAGCCAAGGGTACCACACACCCAACCACATTGCCCAGGACCCCACTCAACCTAGCCTTAAACATTTCCTGGGAGGGGGCATTCATGACCTTGCTAGGCAACCCGTTCCAGTGCCTCAGCACCCTCAGAGTGAAGAATTTCTTCCTAAGATCCAATCTCTCCTCTTTTAGCTTGAAACCATCCCCTTGTCCTGGCACTGGAGTCCTTGGTAAAAAGTCCCTTTCCAGATTTCCTGTAGCCCCCTTCAGGAGCTAGAAGGCTGCTATGAGGTCTCCTTCAGAGCCTTCTGCTCTCCAGGCTGTGGATTTGGCACGTGCTGTCTACCAACACAAACATTCCATGGCACTTCTGATCACTGGACTGATTGCTTAATTGCCATGTTCCTCTCTCTGCTGGGGTCCCTGTGCCAATTAAGGACACTCAACTGTGGTTTTCAGAAATTATTTAGGAAAAAAAAACCCAACTAGGCAAAACATCTGTGTTCCTCCTTTGTGTTTATTTATTCATTTCATGGACCTCTGTGTTGGATCTAGTATTTACTGTGGAAGCAGATAAACCTTTTCATTCCCTTTTTATAAGCACAGTTTAATTTGCAGGCAATAGGGGAACCCCATATTAGGGTCGAGAGGGGATTCTGGAAGCCAAGGAAACAACTTGCACACAGTTCATTTCATCCCTTTGCTTAAAGCAAGGCTGCTTGCTAAAAGAGCCACTGAATATGGAGAGCTGCACACAACACGCTCAGTGCATTGTGATGAATAAGAGACTCAACACCAAGCCTTGCCGTTGGGTTTTAATCTGGCTCCTTTTAAAGAGCAGAAGATCAGCACGTTCCAGGAACAATCTGGACAGGAGAGTTAAGCCCAATCATACTTCTAACTAAAAATGTTCATGAACAGTCTATACAGCTGCTGATCTGAATTCCTCTTGACTCCGTAGCTGTTCTTGGTTTGGCATTAACCCCAATTCCACACCAAAACCTAGTAGACACCGTGACCAAGACCAAACACTTCTGGCAGTGGTGATGTTTTCCCTGCTGTAACAATACACTGAGAAGCTTCACACTGAGAGGACTAGTTAATATCCAGCTCTGTAAAGCTCCAGTGAGCATTAAGACCACAAGAGACTTCAGCAGAAGATGCTCATGAAGAGCAGAGCAGCAGAGACCAAGCAGGTCAATGTATGGATGTAACTTTATCAGGAGTGCACAAAGCAGGAACCTACAAGCCAGATGCTGCACCCGTGGAAATGTGGAACCACAATATGCCTCCTGGTACAGGCCATAGTGAGATCATGCTGGCTGAGCACCACACTATGTGCTGTCACGGATTAAACCCAGCATCACACAGCCACTAACACACTTGTACGCCCCAGCACAGCAGAAAGTACAACAGAAGGCTCAGGGGATGAGGCAAAAGGAAAGGAGGGCTCACTCATCAGTTGTGGAAAAAGGTAGACTTGAGCTGGGGTAAGAAACAATCAGCTCAGTTTGAACAACAAACTCCACCACCCATTCACCACTGGGACAGTGAAAGATTCGAGTGGTTCCTAAAAGCACCTTCCCTTTTCTTCCCAAGCCAGGCTTTGCTACCTGCTTCCCCCCAGCAGTGCGAGATAGGGAACAGGGGATAGGAGTTCCAACCAGCCTCCCTCTTCCTCAGGGGGAAAACTCCTCACAGTCTTAGAAACATAGAATAGTTTTCACTGGAAGAGACCTTCAAGATCACCAAGTCCCACATTTTCCTAGCCCTGTCATCACTACTAAACCATGTCTCCCAAAGTCCTCCCGTATGGCAAAGGGCAAACTTAAACACCTTTTGGAAGCTATTTGTTTTGAGTGGTTTTTCTCACACCAACCAGCTCTGACAATGCACATACTGTTAACACTTGACCTGGAGTGTTCCCCTGAAGAGCGATTCTGGGTCCTTAAAGCAAATTAAAAAACGTGGGGTTTTTTATCCTTATTAACAGCCTGAAAACAATTTCAGAAACTAAGATACATCAAACGCGTTCGTGACCAACTCTCAGCATGGCAGGCTCAGGGTGTTTCTCCATCACCTCCTACTCTACCCTCTGCGTTACCTTTTTCACGTGGATGATTTTAACAGTGAAGGATGTGAGCCAGTGACCTCGGTTTCCTTACCTTTGAGGAGTTCTTCAGTACATCACAAAATTGGATCCTCTGTTGTCTTTCAGCTGTTACCCAAGTGAATAATCAATGAGACTCCTTGACTGAGCTCCTTAAGTGGTAAAATGTGCAAAGGTCTCCATTCTATACAAAATACTCTGCTAAACAGTGCTGTGAGAGGTTTACAGTTGATCTCCATGGCTGAAGTATTTCAGGACTTCGTATTACCAGAGCAGAGGAGGGTCTAATAGGAACTACAAACTCAAACCACTATCTCAAGAACATTGAGCAAACATTGCCCATACTTCATCTACTCTGGAAGGGCCAGGAGACTCTGATTTTAGTGTGAACTGTTCCTCTGACTCAGGGCCAAGCAGAACTGAAGGAATCCACTGGTTCTGAACTTAAACAGGCGCTTAGGAAATTCCCTTCACCCTTGCAGAGGGCTGGTGCTGCTGACAACACCCCTGTGTGTTGAAAGGCAGCCTCATGGGGGTGGCAAGAGGCGCTTGAGCATCACAAACCATAACAAGTTAGAAGCAAATGAAAGGCAGGCAGATGTGATGAAAGGACTATATAATGACAGAACGGGTTGATGCAGGTGAAACGTGACCTCCCCGCTTGATACTCACAGACACGAGCTGAGTCCAAGATTTCAACCTTGTCGTGAAACAGTAATACATCAAACAGAGAGAGAAAGCTGCTCTTAGCCAAGAAGTTCTGACATCGAGCTCTTAGCTCTTGAGAAGCAAAACCAATTCAGACTCTAAATGATCCACTCCCCCTAAACTTCCAACTCCCAGCTAAGATAAGACCTTCCAGAAACGAGCCTGAAAATCTAGGCACCCTCTCTTCTGAGATTACCGATGGAACGCTGTGCGGATGCCATAGGCAATGGGTTTTCTCTGTGAGGATCTACAACACAGGTTATTCCTTACTGGGTGATCTGAATGCTTACTATTCCCTGTCACTTTACCAGGATCCACTTCACCGAACATCTCACTATTTGGAATCAATGCCAAATGAAAGCATCCTTGCTAGGCCTCCCCTGCCTAACTGTGGGTGTGTTTGCATATCAATGCATTCCTGTAAGAGTATATCCCCAAGTGCACAACAACCTTAGCAGAGTATTCAGGTCACCTACTTTTATTGGTTAAGTCTAACCCACGTAAAGTGTACAGTGCTCGACAAATTCATGCTAACTGGGAATCTGGATCTACAGCCACCGAGGACTGTTAATAATAGAGTTGAGCACAGCAACCAGAGTGACCTCGGTCCATGTCTTAAGGCGCAAACATCCAGATTCATTCTCTTGCACAAAAAAAATAGCACATTGGAGTGTTTGTCAACATCAACTCTTGGGGAGGTTTACAAGGGAGCTAGAGACGGTGCCTTCTGCGGGAAGCATCCTGTTTCACGGTAAAGGCTGTGAGGTTCCTACCTACCCACAAAACTTCACCCTCGGTGAGTACAGCCAACTCCTTCCAATAATATTCAGACACACCATCTTAATTTTAGCATCAGCTACATTAATATCTGCTACCAAACCAGGCTTTAGAAAAATACAGAGCTGATTTATACTTTAGTAGAGAAATTAAAGATCAAAAAGATTTATTAGGGTTACTCCACCATCCCCCCTACCAGTGCATAATCATTCCCCACCGTATATTTTTTATGGTAATTAGACACTCAGGGCTCAGTCCTCCAGAATGCTAAGTGTTCTGGTGCTGGCCAGCAGAGTGATTAGGTGTGTGCTTAACTGTAAATGCCTGAGCAATCCCTCAAAAGTTAGCCGTGCGCAGGTGAACCATCCTCTCTATCGAAACACTTGCAGAATTCTTCTCCAGGATTAGAGTCCCAGTGTCCCGTGGAGCAGAGCTAGAGCTTTGTTTGTGTCACTTTCGTGCCTCCAAAAAGTCCTGCTGCTATCATTGCAGCATCAGTGATACCACCAGGGACACAGTCAGCTACTTGCACCCTGTTTTTAGCAGCAGCTAGAACTTGTTTCCCTAAACAAGTTTGTGTAACCTTATTGTACTGCTAAAAGACCGATCCACCTCGAGCACAGCCAGCTAGAGCAGAAGTCCAGGATCACTGCGACCGCTTGAAATGAAAAATCCACGTCCAACCCAAAACTTGTCCTTCATCCAGCGCTACGCTCTGGGTCACTCGTGCTTGCTTCTGAGCCTACTGCTGCCAGAAGGACAGTGCATGGCTGCAAAACAGGGCCTGCCCTTACAACTCCACAGGGAAACAAAAGCAGCAGGGGCAAGAGCAGCCCGATTTCGTGAGGAAAGATGATGGCATCTTCTCTGCATGATGCAGGTACACACCCCTCTATCATTTTTCCTTTTCATTTTCTCCCCTTCCTTTCTTATTTTCCTCCATGACTCGATACTGTAAGAACCTACAGTAAAGCACCGTGCATCGTACACACAGTTACATGGGGAAAGTTCTATGCTCCCTAGTCTTGCAGTAGGAGAACAGGACTGAATCAATACATTAAAATTGATTTAAATGTATGTTTAAATGTCAGAAGGTATTTCAATGCCCTTAGGTTATTTATATTATAAACACAGAAGCAATGCGTTCTGTCCCGACAAGCATCTCCTAATATTTTAAACAAACACATGGAACATACGGCCGGCTGTCTGCAGACGTGTGCGAAGTTTATAATCTTTAATTTTTATTCCAAACACATTAATATTTCTTACTACAAAATGACCTGGGTAAACTGTGAAATTTGCTTAAGCTATTAAGAGTAAATCTGTCACACTGGCAATTTCCAGCGGTGTCCTTATTGCTAAAAGGGCACATACTGCAAGTTACAGGCTTAATGGCTATTGCTTTTTGCCCTGATGTGCACAAGTCCTTTACCTTCACATTCATTTATTTCCTGATAAGCAATCAATGTACAAAAATAGAAAAGCCAAATGGATTAAGAGGCTGGTTCTACCCTGATCTCAGTCTAACAGAAAGGGTTGTCACGAGCAGAATCAAATCTACAGTCAGAGGATTTTGCCACTGGTGATTGACTAGACTGGTGTGAAACGGCATCGGAACAAGAACGCCTCAGCGTGTTCCTGAAGGTTAGAGGTCCCACACTCTACTTAAGTTATTGACGTGGACAAACGCAGGGCAGAGGAAATGTATGTGCATCTTCTGTGCTACACAGACAAACATCTCACTGCTTAGCCCCATGGCTGCAGTCCAAAACCCCGTCCTTTTGACACCTCCTTGTCAGCTTTCTCTTGTCCATGGAAACAACAGAACTACTCACGGGCGCAAAGGCGAGTGCGTGTGCGAGTGTTGGCAGTACAGCTTCACCCATGTGGGCTTACCCACAGTTGACTTTAATAGGGCATTCAGTGGCCATGAGGCTTCATTTCTGCAGACATGAGGTGGAATCAGATTAGTGGCAATAGAAAATAAAGTGCCGCATGCTGAAGGATGTAGACCTGCTTTAGGATTTCAGAATGACATCTCCTAATCTAAGGAAGCAGACACAACCCTGTCCCATTGGTAAGGTGGTGCAGACGTTTCACACTCAGGCACTAATTGTAGCGTGAGAGTAATTTCCTAGCCCTTGTTACCAGCCCTGCATATGAAATGAGCAAGCAGTAGTCCCACACCTCTGAAAGCAGTCTGCTCCTAGAGATTACAGCACAACCCACAGGCATACAGGGAAGTATTCAGAAAGCAACCTGAAGGTGGGAGCTGTTTTGGACAGGGCAATATAGCAGGTATAAGCCAAAGCACAGGACAATTTAGCCCAAGGAGCAGGAAACAATTCCAAACAATAAAGCCTTAGTAGGGTGTCAGGAGGGCAAAGCGGTGGAAGAGCTCATCAGCTGTGTCACTTAAAGCTGCACAAAACAAAGCACTTGTGGTATACTGCCTGGAATAATTCTGCATTATCGCAGAGTTAAACTGCTGTTGACCCAGCAGCTCTCCTCACGATTCCTCTGATTCTTAGCATCACAGGTTATGTAGATGGAGAGGTAAGGGTCGTTCTGCAGTGAAAAATTAACACGCGCGGTGGTGTGTCAGGTGTTACCGTACGCACCATGTACAACCGAAATCCCTAGGAGGAAAACAGATGCAGGACTGATTCGTGGATGACCTCCGAGTTTTATCTGTCACAGCAGCCGTAATGGCTTTTTACTCCAGTAAGTGTTTTGTATGAAATTAACAGCCAGCAGCCTCTCTTGACTGTACAAGCAGAAAGGCACTTTCCTAACAGGCAGACTTGGGAAGTCAATGCTCATCAGGCTTCATAACGATGCCTTTTATAGAATGGAAGGATTTCAGAAGATAATGCAGAGGAGCTGAAATCATTAATAAATTACAAGGAAGAGAGAGAACCAAAACATGAGCCTAAAGAAGAGTTATAAAGGAAACCTGATCACGATGAGTGCAAAGCCTGCTAGAGACAGGGAGCTGATAGAGAGGGGACTGCAGCCAGACTGGAGCGTTGCGTACGCGCTATTCCCTGCCCATCGCATTGCCTCGCAGAGACAGACATCCTCTGTTACTGGTTTGGCTGACTGCTGGGGCCATTGATAACCATATGAAACCTTGGAGTTAAGTCGAGTTGAGTGCTTTCAGAACAGCTCATAGTGGGATGGAGTCAGGCTGTCTGTCCATTACAATCCACATCACGAGCACCTAGGGTTTAATCTAAACAAGGGACTTATGACTGCAAGTATATCACTATATTGGCGTATCATATCGACTTTCTGATAATGTTCTAAGCCAGTCGGGTAAGAAAGAAAAAGTGCCACTGGGTACAAATTGTGGCATCAATTCTCTGCCAGACTGATCAATTGAATTTATATATTACCTCCAGCTGTATACTTAAAATCTATAGTTTCACTCCCTCCAGTGCACAGCTCACGGTTTAAGTAATTGCAAATACAAACGAATTTTCAAAGGATTTAGCAGGCTTTAAATTAAAAATGTGTGAACATTGTTATTTTAAGCACTCTAAATTATTTACTAATACCAGCCGCCTGATTCGCTTTTCTCTTCTTTCCTTCTTTGCTTGATTTTTTGATCCCTGAAGCCCTAGTGGAGCTTAAGGTACTTCCAATCAGCTGCTAACAGTAAAGGTCTTCTGGTTTACCCAATTTTAAAAAAACGACCCCAAAATCCTCAGATGGAGTCTACAGAAAAACGAGCCAACCGTCAGCAGTAGCAGGAGAGTTAAATCCTGCGTTAGAGACAGGCAAGTCACGAGGAGGTACGGGGATGCGGTTCACCTCAAGCACAAGTCCAAAAGCCTGAATCAAGCAAGAGTTTGGGGTGCCTGTTTCACACGGGCACTGCAGTAAGACAAGAGGGTTACGGAAAGGTTCTCAGTACAAACTTGAAAGGACTCTGCCTGTCAGACACACTTGCCGAGCCTGATTTACCCTAACCAAACTTTGCAGCTGTTTTCTGGTTTAATCACGGCGTCTTATTAATCTGTGAAACACTCAAGTCAAGCGATAAACACCCCAACGAAGTAATAAATCAGGTCGTTTGAACTCGTGCTGAAACAGTGAGCATCAGCTGACGCTCTTCCATATTGGGCGGCTTTGTTCTATTAATTGTAAAGTGATTCACAAGACCCTTCTGACACAAGAAGGGGGAGATCCAACGCCGTGAAAAGCATCCGCACACAAAACCATCGACTCCAAGGGTATCTACTTAGAGAGCCAGGTGCGGTGCTGGGTCAGGGTTTATGCCTCTCTGATGGGCCACTACTGATAAATGAACCGCGGAATTTGTCAACAAGAATCTTTAAAGAAGTGAATTCTCCTGCGATACGGGGTTCCAACTGCAGTGGACCTGTTCCCTGGAAAGAGAAACGTGATCAAACTCGTTTTGTCCTCTTGCCGGGGAAAGGGATGGGGAACTCTGGAAACATTTGTTCTCACTTTTTCTTTATTCACTTTGTTGAGTGAGGGAGAAAAACCCGAGCTGAAGTGTCAGGACTGTGGCACAGGGCACAAATGCTAAACGCTGGGCATCTGGAAAGGAGTGAAGAAAAAACATTATCGGTTTCAGGGAAACAAAGTCATGTTCATATTATGGGTGTCAGGAGGATGGAGCCAGGCTCTGCTCAAGGGCATCTGGGGACAGGACAAGGGGCACTGGGTGCCAGCTGGAACAGAGGAGGTTCCCTCTCAATCTCAGCAGGACCTTCTTCCCAGGGAGGGTCCCGGAGCCCTGGACCAGGCTGCCCAGGGGGGCTGTGGAGTCTCCTTCTCTGCAGATGTTCCAGCCCCACCTGGCTGTGTTCCTGTGCCACTGGGTCTGGGGGATCCTGCTGTGGCAGGAGGATTGGACTGGATGATCTTTCGAGGTCCCTTCCCATCCCTAAGGACTCTATCATCCTATGATTATGGGGATAAATGTGCAACCAAGAAAGAAATGCTTCTCCTCACTACTTGTTCTTTTTTATTGTCAAAGCTATGACCAGAAGGAATTTGCCATCACTATCCCTGTGTGCAGTTTCTGTTTAGGTCTGTTTTCACCAAAGCCAGCAGTACCTAAGGTACCCAAAACCTCTCAAAGTTACCTTCACAGGCAGCATCAGGTTCCTTTTCAGATTTCTGATGGCAGTTGTGGGGTTTTTCAAAGCCTGAAGTAGGGCAGAGTTCTTACACCCAATGAACATCCTCCAGAAGCTGGAAGTCCAGGCTGAGTAATGTTTCACCATGCTGACTCCCCAGATTCATCTGAATCCCTCTAGACTTTCTTAATCTAGACTTCCCCTTTCTTAATCTAGACTTCAATATCGGTTAGGGTTATGAGGTACGGGATGCCTGTGATTCCCATTTGAAGACCCAAGGCTGTAGCAAAAGCACAGGCAATACATAAAGTACAGAACATCCCCTCCTTCCCCTAGGATTCTCATTTACTTTGGACCATGGAGCTGAGGCTGAAAGACAGGGAAATCATATTGGTTCGCCCATGCTCCCATACCCTACCATCTACCACTAGCTAGAGCTGCCGCTTTGCCAGCTCACTGTTATGAGCTGCTTCTGCTCTGCCTACTGGGTCTTCCTTGGATCCTTCAAGCTGCTAGACAGCCACTAGTAGCAACTGAGGCAATAACCTACAGAGTGAACCCCAAGAAGCAGGACGGGGAATAGAAATATTCCCAACCTGCAAGGGTGGGAGGAGGCACAGAGCTAGGAAAGCGCTTTTTAAGACCCAAAGCCACCGATTTAGGGCTTTCTCTTGCTTTCCCGAGTGACTCTCTCATGTTGGATGAGTCTCTTTGAGGTAAGCGGTGTTCTGAAATCAATAATAAAGAGTTACTCCTGGTTCAGGGACACTGAAGTACTACAGTGTGAATGTAGAAGGTTATCAGCTGCTCTGTAACAGCTTTCTCAGGCCGCAGCCAGGCACCATTTTCAGCATGGACTGGGGTACCCAGGGGGTGACTGCACAGCAGACACTGTGGAGCGCCCGCATACTCCAGCGCACCTACCCGCAGGGTTCCCCTGTGCTCAAGGTACGGTCGGTGCAGTCGATACTGCAAATCGTGGGGCAGGGCAGGTCTTGTGCTTGGTAAGCAGAGGTTGCATGCAGCAACACGGGCGCAAGTTTCAGCAAATATTGATTCAAATCACTGAGCTGGCTAGGTCTGAATGATTCTGCTGCGGGAAAGAGTTTAAGGAGGGGTTTTTAAAACACGGTTTTATCCAATACGCTGAGCTTCGATCGTGTGCTGGTTTTGCTGTCCACACATCGCAACTAAGGAGTGCTCATTCTGACTGTGTTTCTTTAAATAAAGAATAAGGTAGCCCAGTGTTTCAGACAGAAGCTGCAAGTCCACCGTGATTCCATCCTCCAGTGCAAAATCAAAGCAAAATAGCCAAGTCTCTTAATTTATCACAGAATGATTGAGGCTGGCAAAGCCCTCTGAGCCCATCCAGCCCAGCTCAGGACCTGACATCACCTCATCAGCCAGAACAGGGCACTCAGGGCCACAGCCAGGCTGTCCTTCAACACCTCCAGACACGGATGGGGACTCCCCCACTGCCCTGGGCAGTCCAGTCCAGGGTCTGAGCACCCTTTCCCTGAGGAAGGGCTTCCTAACAGCCAACCTAACCCTCCCCTGGCAGCTTCAGGCCCTGTCCTCTTGTCCTGGTGCAGGTTGACTGGGAGAAGAGCCTGACCCCCACCTGACTGCAACCTTGCTTCAGGGAGCTGGAGAGAGGGAGAAGGTCCCCCCTGAGTCTCCTCTTCTCCAGGCTGAACACCCCCAGCTCCCTCAGCCTCTTCTTATGAGCCTTTCCCTGCAGCCCCTTCCCCTGCCATGAGACAGGGCACCCTGCGCTGCGGTAGAACCAGTTGCATGTTCTATACCTGGAGGGCTCATCCACTGAGAGTTCTCACTGCAGTAACACTACCCTCTTAGGTGTCCTGTCCTCCCTGATCGAATTCCACCCTGACCTGTGTAAAACGCAGTACCGGTTAAAAGTGATGACTCCATACATTTAACCTCCTGATATGAAAACAACTCTCCACATCTGACAGGCTTGAAAATTCCCCTTCTTTAATGGAAGAATCGTATCACCGTTACCACTTCAGATATCAGATAACTCATCTGTGTGTTCTTTAGAAAAGAGAGTTTGCTCAGAGAAAACCCGGAGGAAGCAGCCCGATCTGTCTGCTATTAAAGGCTGGTTTGACAAAACAAATTGGCAATAAACACCCAGAAAATAGGAGCCATGCCAGTTAGAATGATAGGAAATCATGTCGAAGAGATAAACGGATTGTTAAAGAGAAGGCGCTTGAATTTTCATTACAGACCACTACACAATCACCCAAGGTTTCTGAACTCGTCTGCCTTGTTGATCTTGCATGTCCCTCCCACCTCTACCTGCAATGTCTGACAGCCATACCTTGGCAGGACCTCCCTGAAACCCATCTCTCTCACCTTCTGAGGGCATGGTTAGAATACCTTCGCAGCCGCCAGCATTCATTCGTGAATTTTGATACGCAGTGGTCCAAGTGGTGCAAGGAGCTGTTTAGAGAGGAATAACAGGAATACCGAGCCCACTGGCAGAGACAGAAGCAACGGCCTTTAGTGACTCCATGGGCTTTAACCAGAGCTTGGCAGCACAGGACCCTTTTTTAGCTTAGCTTCAGCTCTCCTGTGACTTGGTACTTCACACCCACAAAACAGCCTTACTGAATCATCCCCAGCCCTGTCCGACCATCAGCCATGTCTGTTCTGTTGTCTCCCTTTTGCCTTTGGTTTAAGATCAGTCTATCAACCTGTAGTCCTGCTTCACGAGTCCACAGCTGCTGAATTCCACCACAAACCTGACTCATTTTAGCAGTAAAGCCACAACTTTGGACAACTCTGCAAACAATTCGTCTAAGAAACCGAGTACCTTGGCCACCCTTTTAGTCCACAAAGGTTTTTCAGAAGCATTTTCACTATTATTTTCTGTAGAAACTCCCAGATGAGAAAAAGCTGAGGGTCATAATCGAGCTCAAGGGTCAATGTGCATGGGTGGTAGGACATTTTCCAAGAGGTCTCTTGGAGAGACAGACATTTTTAGAGATCCTTTTTTTTAGAGAAAGCTTTTAACGATGCCAACCTGCCATCAGGCTGCTGCTCCCCTCAACAAACCACTCTGCTATTTATTTATAGCAAGCAACACCTTTTGCAGAGAAGAATTCGTTTACCACACCTGCAGAGGAGAAGAAATCTCAGAGATTTCTTCTGCACCTTTTCACGTGAACACACACGCAGGTCTGTAAGAGACATCACACCCTCAGGCTGATTCCGAAGCGTCTAGAGCAGGCAGCAGTCCTCCCTTCAGCTTTGTCCTGGCATTTATTTTCATCTCTTCCTAAAGGGCAGCTCTGAAAGGTGGGCATGGTCTTTCCTGTATGGGGTGTAAGAACAAGGCTCGGGCTCTCGCTTCTGGTTATCAGCTTCCCTTTTACTCCCCTAAGGGTGAGTTGCTGTGAGAACTCACATGGTAATGGTTTCTGAGGACCAAAGTCCTTCTCTGAGTCATTCCTTTCAGAGTCAGCACCCCCCCATGATCCTCCTCAATGTACTGCATCACCTCTGACCGAGTATCCATATTTCTCTGGTTCCTGACTGCTAACCAAGCAATTCAGATCAGTTTGTGTTAAAGGAGCTCACCTTTCCCTTTAGTATCTGTTAGCCAATGTGGTGTTAATCAAGCCCTGATCCAAATGGCTTTCAGTGGTGTTGGTCCAAACCCTGATCCACAGTCAGCACCGCCAGCAGTGTTGTAGCTCACTGATGCTCGTTCATGAACAGCTTCACCCTAAAATCTGTCACCCAGGCAGCTTTTAATCTGTTCACTGTGACTTTTTAACCCTGTGCAGTGCAAGTTGCTAGTGATTACGTGGGGCCCCCGTTTGTTGGCTTGCTCTTTTAGGAGATAGTCTATCTGTCTGAAGAAAGTAACGTGGAGAAATCCCAACATCCAGTAAAGACTACTGACAGCACCGTGTCTGTACCAGCGTGAGGAGTACTCTGCACCCTAAGGAGAGATGAAGAAGCTTTAATGTTTATTCAGTGGGACTCATGTGTTCCTCAGTCCCCTGAGGCAGAGAAGCTAGGTGCTTGCAAGACAGCAGAGCAGGATGGATGCCTCCAGTCCCTACACTGTGATGAGCTGGTTAAATTTAGCCTGCGAGCTGGTTTCATTGAGCCTCTTGGTTGTGAAATAATCTAAGCCTGTCGGTATACGCACAGTGCTAACAGTTGCTGTCTTACCTCTTTCTTTGTTACAGATGGCAAACTTTCATTTCCTTCCACAACATCATATGGGATGGATACGTCCTCCTGCTTCGTTCCAAGTGCAGAACAGAAATATTTATTAAACATTTCTGCCTCTCCTGCGTCATTATTTACAGTCCCCGCCATCTGCAGCTTCAGTGGAACTGTGTCTGACCTAGGGTTCTTTTTGATGCTCAAATGTTTTCAAATTGCCTCTGTGTTTTCACCCGTGTCGGCCATTGATGTCTGAACGTGGGGTTCGGCTCTTTTATCAGTGACTTGCAAGTCTCAGTACCTAACCCATCCTCTCTGGTTCGTTGTCAATGCATCAATATTTTATGCTTTAACGCTATTCTAATGAGTTGTAATTAGGATATTTTGACTGCTTTACGTTTTCGTATGCAAGTTTATGTCCTTGAACAATCCCCATTATTCATTAATGCTTCCTATTTAATATTTACACTCCTGCTCAGTTATGCTGATTCAAGCTGGGATAAACTGACCCTCTAAAACATCTAAGAATGGCTCTGTGGTGTTGCATACGGTTTATATTCATAAGGTAAATATAATCAGGCTTGACTACCAGGCCTTAATTCAGCTTCCTGTGTGATGGTCGATGGTCACAATAGTTATCTCTTTGGCCATCAGAATAATGCTGGGGTTTGAATTTCTTTGTGAAAGATCAGTGTCTACGCTCTGGGATCATCTGCTGTTATTTTTAGAAACCAGAGAACCCTGGTGCTGGCAAAAGAAAATCTCTGAAAATATTCCCTAGTTTAAACTCTGTGACAGTAGAGAGGTGCTGTCTCCTTACACCGTAGGAAGGATTTTGAAGAAGCAGCTCATCCCACTGTCTGTAACCTGCTTGTTCTCTGTAATGGGCCCAGGCATCCTAATGTTGTATTTGGACTCGGAATTCCTGAGCTCCTGTTACTTGACTGTTTCTGACTCCTCGCCGTGGGATGTTCTATTTGATCCAGTAGCCCATCCACAATCCCTTTTCCTAATTTAATAAGGAGATTAAAATCTTAATCACCATCAGAGAGATTCCAGCATTATCACCTCCGACCAAGTTCCAGAAATATTAGCTGTGTGACATTTCTGCTCCTTTACGAGCACTGCCGCTGCCCTTGTGCTGCAAAGATGCCTGAGCATCAGTTTAGCCGGTCTCTGCAGTAGGATGTGCCCTTTGTCACCTGGTTTTGTTGCACATCAGGTATTCTGGATGTAACCCCCCCACACTCACAAATGAGCAGGAACACAGGTGCGGATTTGCCACGACTTCCCCTATTATTATTATTCAACTCCACGCTTAGTCTAAGGCACTTCTGGCAGTTTTTCATTGACTGCTGTGGCTCTCACTGAGACACTCAACAGCATCAGTCTCTTTCTTACCATCCCTCTGGTAAGAAATCATCAACAGCCTGTCAGATGATGTCTGACAAGGTATTAGTACCAGCCTCTACCCGGCTAACTTAAATCTCACTTAGACTTGGCTTCAAATTGTTCATCTTTGATCTGAAAAACAGAAAATCGAGAGTCATCCTCCTATTCCCCTGAAAAGTGCCGCAGGTTCTTCCTGCTGTGGTGTCAAGAAAGCTGGCGGTGAGGACTGGGTTTTATTGTCCTGCTACAGGTACTTTCCTGGGCTGTTTCCAAGGCTTCTTCTAGTCCAGGTGTGAACCTGACTCTCGTCATTTTTATGAAGGTTAATCCTAAAGCGGCCTCTTAAAGTTGGTCGAGAATCAGTCAAACCACTTCTGTTGCAGCAGGACAGTGGTTTGTGGGTAAAGCGATCGATAAGAAATAGAAAAAGCATGACGTGCTTGCCTTGCGAAACTTGGCTTGCAGGCAATCGGGAGCCTGGAATTCTTAGCCTAAGCGATGAATCAAACAACTTCGACTGACGAACAAAAGAATTCAGTCTGCACTCAGATAACTTGCAAATACGGGGGGAAAAAAGAAACAGATTTGTCAAATCAATTATTCATTACAAGGAGTCCAACCCGTTCGAGCCTTTTTTATCATTTACACTGGTTTTAAATTCTTAACGTGGTTTGGGAACCTTAAAGAGTAGAATTTGCTATCAATGCTTAATGCAGCGATCATTTATACATAGCACTGCACACGTACACACACGAGTTCCTAACGCGAAACCCGGCAGCGCAGACGGCGTGAGCGTTCTTACGATACCTTCCACCCTCCACAAAGCAGGCAGAAGCCTGATATTTTCCAGGCAGCCTGAAGTAGGAACTGGATGTTTGCAGGATGAAGAGGTCTGCTGCAGGGGACGCTCCCCGCAGACCCTAACCACACTGCGTTCATACCAGAGCGATAAGCACTGACAGGGGTGTATGGCCACATCCCAGTCCTTGGGCTACAGCTCCAGGGGCCAAGTGTGCTCGGCGTTTAACCTGGGAGGTTGATTTCTGGTTTGGGATTCTTTTGAGTTGTTTTGAGGAGGGGGTGGGATTTTGTTGGGTTTTTTGAAGGAACCTTTAGTCGGAACCCCGTGCCGTGGTACTCAGCTCTCTAGGACAAGCAGGTTTGCAGAGGGTGATGACTGAAACAAGAAACAAGCTGACAATTGTGTGGACACACGATTTGGCCCAGACTGTCATTCCAGGTCAGACCTTTCTCTTCCAAAAGGTCACTGCTCTCTGATCACTGCAGTAATGTCATCGAACATATCGGAACAGCCCAGAGTCTGGCACGCCTGTCCATAGCACAGATCTACTCACTAAATTTAGGAGATCGGATGTGATTAGAGAAATGGGTGACAATCCGTTTGGGATCTGACGATGGGAACAGCTCAATAAGATTGTCTTTTTCAGGTGACTGGGGTTTTGGGGGGTTGGGACAGTGCATTATTTGCTCTGTTTTGTTTTCTACAGCCCTGGCACTTAGCAGAGAGACCCTGGTTCTACATCTGAATAAATCTGACAAGGAATCACCAGGAGAAAATACACCAGGAGAAGATCCATGAGGCCAGGCTTGCAAACACTTTGTGAAAGCTCGTTCTGCATCGAGTGTGCGACATCCCTGCCTCATCGGTGTTAGACTCTGTAAGCAACTCAGTATGCAAATGACTTTAAATGACAGAAAGCCCTGTGTTTTAGGGTTGAACATCTGCTACCTTTCAGACAGCAAGTACTCGATTCAGTATTTGGGTGAATACTTTGCAACAGCAACGCGCGGAAACTTCCGTACCAACGCGAAGGTTAATGCGGGGTCTTTTCTGGGAGGTTTGATAGCCAAACAAAATCAAACTGTGCTCACACATTACTTAACACCTGCTTCCTCTCCTGAGAAGCTAAAACAGTATTGGACAGTGCTGCAAATTCTAAAGATACCGTGGGGTAGAACAGGAGGTGGGAAGACCGTGGGATAGAACAGCAGGTGGGAATATCATGGGGTAGAACAGCAGGTGGGAATACCGTGGGGTAGAACAGCACGTGGGAATACCATGGGGTAGAACAGGAGGTGGGAAGACCGTGGGATAGAACAGCAGGTGGGAATATCATGGGGTAGAACAGCAGGTGGGAATACCGTGGGGTAGAACAGCAGGGGGGAATACCATGGGGTAGAACAGGAGGTGGGAATACTGTGGGGCAGAACAGGAGGAGGGAATATCTTGGGGGGGANGAATACCATGGGGTAGAACAGGAGGTGGGAATACCGTGGGGTAGAACAGGAGGTGGGAATATCTTGGGGTAGAACAGCACGTGGGAATACCATGGGGTAGAACAGCAGGTGGGAATACCGTGGGGTAGAACAGGAGGTGGGAATACCATGGGGTAGAACAGCAGGTGGGAATACCATGGGGTAGAACAGCAGGTGGGAATACCATGGGAAGGAGACAAAGTGCTTTTGATTTTAGTTTACAGAATGCAGTTTCAGCTCAGTACTGCATAAACAAAGCAGTAAAACATCAACAAGGTGACTACAGTGGGAAGTACAACTGAATTCATTTGTCGTTGCAACAGCAGGTAGTTAGTTGCTGGCGTCGTGAAGGGAACAGTGCAATATCCTACAATGGTTTTGGGTAGAAAACACCTTTCATCCTCAAAACTACAGCAGGTGGCTTCGTACGTTGGTCATTCAACACAAACCCACACCTGCAGATTTCATACTTGTAGTTACAGCACTCTATGCCATTTCCAAGAGATGGTGTCAGGGACTGACCTGCTGCTCTGTATGACTACAGGGAGACGAGTAGCTCATGCACTGTTGCGCGTGTCCCCCCACCCCGAAGAAGTCCTCATTATGGACAATACAGGAAGTTAGCAGGAGATGAGGGAGAAAATAACCTAAGCCTAGACCTTCAGCACTAAAGAGGAAGACCTGAACAGTTTTCAACCTCACTATAGTCAAACAACACAGCAGAAGAGCAGAAGTCTGGGGGAGAGAGGAGGAGGCAGGAGTTGCTTTGCAGCTCACCTGCAGTTTCACAAACCTCATTAAGTAGTAAAGACCTGTTCTTTCACTGGTTACCTAGACTTCCCTCAACTCTTCATTTTCCCCTCTTTCCATTGGGCTTATTTTCCAAGGGATCACCCTGGGATGGACTTTCACATGACAGACCGTTACTGATGGTTACAAGCCAGGTCCTTACTGACCTTGGGTACAACTTCAGTACTCATAGCTGCCTGGCTGCCTGGCACAGAAGCAGCCTTTGTCCCTACAGAATGAATAGAACTAGAGGACTATATCTGGAAATGAAGCCCAGAAGCCCAGCTTATTGATACCTCATCATGGGTACTGCAGTATTAGGTTTCAGCATTGAAGAATCACAGTCCCAAACACAACCCCTGGGCACTAAACTTGCATAGTTGAAGTTATGGATATTCAGGCTCAGTCACCGGCTCAGGAACAGCAAGAGACATTTACATGTGATTGTTGTTCTAGAGGAAATCTGCATCTCCAGTCAGGCTAAATACAGGATAAACTTACGGCAGAGTCTGGTGACTTTCCAAGCAGTCAGACAAATTAGAGTCATCATAGAACCACTGCAGAATCATTAGGGATCGAAGAGACCTCAAAAGACCACCCAGTCCAAATTAAATTCTCCACTCTTGAAACGATGCCTCCATGTTAAAGAGTGTTTTATGAAGGAGCATCCTGTGGATGGGTCATGATTCTTTAGTGCAGAATACAGAGCGGCATCACATGCTGCTCCGTGCACAGAGTTCCCAGAGCTTCTCTCATACGTGTTAATAGGCACTCCTCCCTGCTTGTCTACACTAATTCAATCCTTCCAATGGATCCAGATGTCACAAACCAGCTACACCAGAAAGACCATAGCTGTTTTGACACGCTCTACCCACATTTTCAGCACTGTGAGACCGGGGCAGTGGCAGGATCACGAGCCACTGCTGTTAGGTTGGTCGCAAGCACCTGCTAATATTCAAGGGTTTCCTTCCAAAGTTCAAACCCTTCAAACCAGTCATAGCATCACGTCCTCAAATGAACAGAAGGTCTGAGCAGCTTCCCTGGACAATATAATTCGTGAGTTTTCAACTTGGCTTATTTTATATCACAACAAACTTAGGTTTTATCACACGATTGCTTTCCCAATTATAGTGCAAAATAAAAGGCATCATCACAGAGTTTAATAGGTGCAGAGGAAAATGCAGTTTTGCTCATCAAATGATGCAGAAAATAACGTGACAACCAAAAAACCCCCAAAACCTGTGAGCCAGGGTGGGGAATTATTGCTGTGGAGTTATTTGTCCTGTATCTCCTCCGTGGAAGAAAGAGACAGAAGGCCCCCAGGTTCGATTATTATTTTTCTGATAAAGTGTACACTGGGATAAAGGGAGGATTTCCACTTCCAAGCAAGGTCTGCAGCCCTTCCAGTGACTGTGTAATCTCAACTGTTAAAAGACAAATCACATTTATCCTTAAAAACAGAAGTCCTCGCTTAGGCTGCAGGGTAGGAGATTTAGGAGGAGAGACTGACAGTTTCTCTTTAGAAAACTGTTGGTGTTTTGACTGCAATCTACTCAGACACATACTAATGGGATTCTAAAAGGTCTGCACACATCCACCGGAGCTCAGATCGCATGTTGATAAGTACGTCCCAGGGATTTTCAGACCTCGGTTCCAGGCATGGGCTGGTGATCACCTCTGTCTGGCTGGCAATAGGAACCACTAATCTGTCTAAAATGAAGCGCTCAAAGCGCGCGAGGGGCAGCTGGCAGTGGATCACTGTTGCATCCCGTGGTTCTGATGAGGATCTGCATCCCGGGCGCATAGCACACGTATGTATTATTTATGGCCGTGTCTGTGTGCCATTACCTTGAAGCCTCTTTAAAACAAAGGTTGCTCAAGTCCTGCTTGCCATTGGTGTGAGGGCTTCCTCACACCCGCTCTCCCCCACCGGTGTAAGCAGACATAGCAGCCCTCGGTCTAATTAGCTGTCTTTAAGGCAGGGCTAAGTGGGCTCAGTGGGGGGAAGAGGCTTTCTCGGCCCCTCCAAGCCTCTCCTTGGTGCTGGCAGACAGAGCGCACACGGCCTCCAAGAGGCACTGCAAACTCGCTGACAATATGTCCACGGGTTATCATTATCATCTTTTTTTTAGAAACCTGATCGATCGCTCCCGACCACAATGATGCTTCAGGGCATCTCTCTCTCTGCTGGGGAGTGATTGACCATTGGGTATCATTAAAGAAGGGAGCTGAGGGGAGGGAAGGAGGCAGGCTAGGGGAAGACAGAGGTGGCTGCAGTAGCAGCATTGGCTCCAGCTCCTCCTCACATGCATCTCTCCCTCCCAGATGCTGCTGACCTTTCACTCAGGAGCCAGCTGGAGACAGGAGAGATTTAATTGAATGGCTTCCTCAGATGCGCTTGGGTTTTGGGTGATGGAGGAGCAGGATACAGTGCTGAGAAAAGAGAAGGGGGGGGGGGGGGAAGGAACAAATCCAAGAACTTTGGATGACCTTCAAAGGGTAATTACTCTGCTGTCCCTAGGCTTTTTCCAGGCTTTGGTTTGCACAGAGACCCTGACTGCAACACCAGGATTGTCCTTCGCTGGGCACTGGCACCTGCGCTGCAGAAGCCCTTCTGCCCTGTTTCTCATTGCCCTCCCTGTGCAACTGGCCATAGAAGAGCCAAAGTGGCCACTTCCACCTCTCTTGGGCAATGCCAGATGGGCAGGCAGGAGTCATCCTATTTTCCCAGTCCTCCTCATCCATCGGAGCAATGTCCTGGGGGGAGCGGGGGACAAGCAAGCTCTGCCCTGAAGGAGTGGCTGCCTGTGCAGGAGAGCACATGGGCTATTTCCTCGTCTTTCTGACGTCTCTTTTTGTGGTGAACTATAAAAACAGGCGGCAAACAAAGCCAGAGGAAGCCCCAGTCACAGGTACCTGGGCGTCGCTCTGGCGCTCTGGCTTTTAGGCTCATCTCCCATTTACTCGGGTTTTGCTCCTTTGTGAGTGTTTGGGACGCTGCATCTCAGCAGAGCTACCTCTGTGCCACCTCCTCCTCCTCGCCTGTTTTCCTCCTCCTTCTCTGCACGTTCCCCTCAATTCAAGCTCCCCCCTTTCCATTTGAACATAGCTAAAAAGGAAGGAGTGCACCTCAGCTGAGTTAATGGGTGACAAGGGAGATGGGAGGCAGAAGATTCATCCCTTCTTGTCTTTGAGAGCAATTTAATTAGGCCCAGGCCCCCTGTGAACGGGGAAGGGGAAGGCTGAAGATTGGCTTGTCCAGGCTCCCTCTGAAGGGAAAGCAGCCTTGGACACACATGCAGAGAGAGGATTTTTAAAGGATCATGTAAGAAGATCAACCGATAAGGAGCTAATTTTGTGTACTTAGGGAGCAAATGAGTGCGCACGCTCCCAGTGGAATAGCCAGAGCGATGGGCTCGAGAGGAAGAGAAATGAGGAAGAAGCAAAAGAGAGATCTGAAGGTATTCCGCCGTTACTGCTGATCGCTAAAATTAAAGATTCATACTCCTTGATAGAGTACTTTAGCTATGGCTTTCACAGCCACTGTGCCTGCGTACACGCGGCTGCGTACGTACGCAGAGAGAGATGGATTTTCTCTTTGTACAGCTCAGTTAGTTCAAGAATTTTCATCAGAAACCGCTTCTCAACTAATTGGAGTCTGTGGAGAGGAAACCTAATTTTTGGTTCAAATGAATTTTCTGAAAATGTCATTTGATTCGGGAAATATGACTGATCTGCCCGATGTCTTGATAAGAAATGAAATGAGCCGTTGTCCTTCAGGATATCATAGACTTGAAATGGGGGATTTTATGGTTAATGCCATCAGATAGAAGTGTCCTACTTTGAAAGGAGGAGTCCATCAGCCCCAGGGAAGGCTGAAACCTGAATTTCCTCTCTAAATCTGCAGCTGCCGTAGCAGCTGGCAGAGAGCAGTGATAGATCTTTGTTTTTATTTTTCACCTCCCGAGCAATAATTACAAAATACCAGCCATAAATAGCACTGATTAATAACAAACCGCTAATGAATACTTCTGCAGCTCTTCATTTTAATCCATCATTTTCCCCTCTGTGGTCAGTGCTGGCCGTAGAGGCTCCAATTAATCCACGCTATTACATCATCTCAGGTTTTAATTAATTAACTGGCATACGCACGCAGAATAAGCCGGTACTGGGAGACTGCTACCTCGCTAGCGCGACACCGACAGCGTCTCCTGATGTCAGCGTACACGGTTACCTCCATTTTTCATACAGAAAAACTGAGGAAGACAAGATAAGTGACTTTCCCAAGGCCACAAAAGGAATTAGTTAGAGACAAGAAAGTCCCTCAAAGTCCTTGCTGGAGGGCTGGCACCATTAGTTAGTTTATCTTTTTCAAAGCAGCCTATATGCAAATAGAAAGAGAGGCGTGTGGACAGGAAAAGGGGACAGGAGAAAAGGCGAAGAGAGAAAGTCCATATTGAAGAAGCAGTTTTTAAGGTGTTAAGGAGGAGCGATGTGAGCCTTGCCACAAAGTCGGGCAGAAGACCGCTTTACGGGAAGATTGTTCGCAGAGATTTGCCAGCCCGCAACGTCTGGATGCGAAGTTCCACTCTTCGAAACGTGGGCTCTTAGTCTATCCCGTCTGGCCCGCTGCCCGTGCTGCAGCTGCCCAAGCCTTTGGTACGCACCACGCTGACTCCGCCGGCAGCACAGAGGTCTGTACCCAACAACAGCCATTTTATGGCGCCTCACATCCGGGAAAGAAGCTTGCCTGCTACCGCCGCTTCACGATGCCGCAACCCCCCCAAAACAACAGGAGGGAAAAAGCAGCAAAGGAAACTCAGGTGTGGCTATTTCAGTCAAGAAATCCTTAGGGAGCAGGTAGGCAATACATCTCGTTTTGAAAATGGCTCACGTTATCAATGCAGTATCTTCTCAGAGGAACCATCACCCATCCCCGTACTGATGCTGCTGAACTGGAGCCTCTGTACACAAAGTCACTTCTCAATTAGCGGCTGGACAGGCTGTTTCTCATAGGCGCCGAGTGGAAGCGGCAAGATGATGTACTGCTCTAACCTTTTCCCTCTTAAATGGAAACAAATGGGCCTTTCCGCGATGCATCGCTGATTATTCTCAATGCCTCTTTGTATTTCACAATAATGTCATGGTAAACCCTTCCCAGGGCTCTTGAAGGAAAGGAATACGAAACATGCTAGAAGCATTTCGCTTGCCGTGCATATTTAATGTCTGGCACCTTCTCACCAGCCCTGTCTCCCCAACACTAATTGCAGGCATAGACGAAACAAGACTACAGAGAAGGAAGGATGGAGCTAGGATTTCCCGCCTGGGGTCCCCGACTCTGGGTCTGCTCTAAGTTGTCTCCTTTACAAATCGTGCCTGGGGACGCTTTTTGCAGCCACCCTGAGACAGCAGGTGCAACTACAGCGGGAGAGCTTCTTGCCCACACAGGGCTTGGGGAGTACTGCGTGTGTGTAGTCATGGCTCTTCTTTCTTTTCCCCTACTAGTTTTCAGTGGGAATGAGAATTCTGGGTTTCTGGTGACAAGATGTCCTGCATGAACAAAAACCACCTTTCGGTCCTCCCTGGTCAGGAAGAACTCTCAGTGCAACACTTAATTCTGAGCCTCTCACAAAAGCATTACTGCTGGAAAAGTGACTAGGTCATCCAGCCCTGAGCAGGACCATTCCCTACAGTCTACTCTCCAGTTCTAACACCAGCCTAGTTTTAATCAACACAGGCAATGGGCTTTCTACCACGCTCCTTGGGTGACAGTTCCAGCGCCCGAACGCAGCGTTAGGACCTATTTCCCCATACTCATCCAAAGTGTGCATTGCTTAAGTCTGCCCAGTACCACCAATTCCTTACCCCGCATTCTGCAGCACGAGGCACAGCCTCCCCTAGCTTTGCCCAGCAAGTCATCTCTGCCTCTGCGCACTGGATGCATTTATTTCACGGGGTGGGTGACGGGTGTGTGCTAGACAGCATTCTCTATGTACATTTGCTTTAGGTAGCAGCTGATGAATAAAGAGCAGGCCAAGAGGAATTACAGTGGTGGAGACTTTGATGTGCCAAGAGTTAGAGGAGCGTAAGAGGAGCACACATAACTCAGCCCCAGACTGCACCCTCAAGAAATCATGCTGGGATTCCCAGGAGGTAAACGGCTCAGCGCATCCTGACTACCTTGATGAAAGCAGTTTGCAAAAATATCATACGAGCACAGGGTGGAGAATGCAGGAGACAGATCAATTTCTTGCCCTGCACCTCACAGCGTCCTGTTTAGCCAGAGAGAGAATAACGCTGCGCTGCGTGCACTATCAATTGCAAAGATTAAAAGATATCTGAGACTTTCAGGAAAAAATGTAATTACACAGGAAACACAAGGCGGTGAACAGCACTCACAGCCACGGCACAGCTTTCTTTACCTCCAAAGTGCTGTTCAAACAGCAAGCAAATGAGAAGTCAGCTTACTTTTACAGATTCCCACAGAGCCAGGAAGCGTCATTCCCAGATGCAGGCATGGGGGCTTGTCCTGAGGAGGTCTGGATAGACTGCTTCCCAAGACTTCTGAGGAGACTGAACACATGTGCTTTGCGAGCTCACGGTGTGACAGCACTGGTTCAGGTCTTCTCTGCAAGAAGAAGATCTCTAAGGTCTTCTCTGCACTTGGTCCAAGATCTCTAAGACAGCACAACACAAAGCACTGGTCTTGCATAAGCTCATGCTGCCCTATCAAATGCGGTGACTATCATTCAATGGCTGCTGCTTATACTGATAGACGGCACATCATCTGCCATAGAGTCCTCAGGGAGGGGAAGGGACCTCGAAAGAGCATCCAGTCCAGTCCCCCTGCCACAGCAGGATCACCCAGACCAAGTCACACAGGAACACAGCCAGGTGGGTCTGGAACATCTCCAGAGAAGGAGACTCCACAACCCCCCTGCGCAGCCCCTTCCAGTGCTCTGGGACCCTCCCTGGGAAGAAGGTCCTGCTGATATTGATAGGAAATCTCCTCTGTTCCAGCTGTGGAACTGTGGACTCAGTGTCCCTTGTCCTGTCACCAGATGAGCTTGAGAAGGGCCTGGCTCCATCCTCCTGACACCCACCCCTCACCTATTTATAGACATGAATGAGGTCCCCCCCTCAGCCTCCTCTTCTCCAAGCTCAAGACCCAGCTCCCTCAGTCTTTCCTCATAAGGGGGGTTCTCTACATCTCACTAATCACACTGCACTAGCTATCAGTCAGACTCCAATGTAAGGACAACATAAACGCTGAATAAAGCCTTGAATGCAATATAAACCCTCAATAGGATGTCCCCTTCTCTTGACACTCGTGCAGCTCACACAGTGAATTTGTCCAGTAAGTACAAGACCTTGCAGGAGATGGCACGGTGCCATTGGTGACTACTCAAGAACTATAACATTAACATCGCACCCGTAAAAGCAACTGGCCAGGATGGAAAAGCAGCGTGATGTGGTCCCCATGCCTGTGGCCACAGGTCTCATCTACAGTGATCCAGCTGTGTGGCAGCAGAGAATCTTGCAAACCATACTTAAGTCTGTAATAAAGGTTACCACCATCCAAGCCTGGAAGCAGGGTGGCCAAACCATCACTGATACTAACAGACAACGGCAACTTCCCTGCAAACAGGGAAGATGAGCCGATGGAACAGGAGATGTGGCTTTTTAAACTATCTGTAGGTTGTAAACCAATAACACCCTCTGCTGTAAGGAAGCACCTGGCTGCTCATCTCAGGGTGTTCACCCGGGTCACACGTAGTTGCCTTTGATTTTCTAATATTTGTAGTGGTTGAGTGGTCCCTCAATTGTGTGAGGTGATGCTTCAGTCCTCTGAAAAGAACACCGTGTCCAGAGTGGGCAGGAAGGCAGCACAGTAGCAAGAGGCAGCATCGTTTGTAAATGGAAAGTATGGAGGATAAATCCGCATCCATAGCAGACTGTAACGGCCTGAGAGCAGAGATCCACAGTCATTTGGGACCACAGCAGAGCCTCTTTCCTTTGCACATTCGCATCCAGCACTGACTTGTTCTAATGGCTTTGCTGTGAAGCCTGGGTAGGGGACTGTGCTGGTTTGGGCTGCAGTAGGGTTACCGTTCTCCGTAGCAGCTAGCATTGAACTGTGTTTCAGACTTGTGCTGGACACTGCTGACAATTCAGGGATGCTTTCAGTATTGCTGAGCAGTGCTCACACAACATGACATGAGATGGCCTGTCTTTCTCTGTTACGTGATCAACCCCAAGTACCTGGGGAAGGAGAATCCATGCTAAAATACACTTCCACTCTCTCCTGTTCACTGTCCCTGCGAGCGATGCAAAAAGCACTGCTCAGTGTCACCAGAGTTGTTCCCCACTTACAAGACGTTCACCAACCCCCCCCAGTACAATCACAGTGCAAGTGAAACTCCAGCACAGCAGACCTTGGCAATAAGGAGCTACACAGAGAGGAGGGCAAGATTGAACGGTGGCATGGAGACTGAGTGACAGCCCCTAGAACCTCTACTTCTCTTTGCTGGACCTGTTAAATCTGTGGCTAGAGACAGCCTCTGGGAAGACAGGCTACCTTAGCATGTGTCCCTGTCAGGATCAATAGAGAAAGGGATTGAATACCCCCATTTGGGTGCCTGGAGCAACCTTTGACCAAACCAGGGGGAAGAAAATAAAGGAAAGAATGCATTTAACTTATCTTATAAAGACCATATTTTCAAAAATCTAATCTTCTAAAGATCTGAGTAGCTTCAGGGTTTTGTTTATATTTTTCATTTAGGAGACTCCCTCGGGTATTCTCTTTGCCAGGAGCACAGTGGGCAAAATCAGGATCTTTGGCTTCCCCGATGTGCTCAAGGACTCCATGGATAATTTAAGATTGCCTACTGCAGTAAAACAAAGTTCATAAAAACAGAGTAGCGCTGTGCTCTCACTCCACAGCAGGCTTGGGCTTCACCAAAACTACCTCACGGAACAGCGCTTAGAAGCAGCGAAGTGTCGTGTTCCTATTTCACAGCTGCGAGCTGTGGATGTGCCAAGGGCACCCAAGAAGCGGAGGATCATTCTCCAAAATAATAGCGTCATTTTCTTGGAGGCCACAACTAAATCACATGGAGCTAACAGGTCACCTTGGCTTTGCTGGGCTTAAAACAGTGATGGAGAAGAGGAAACTCAAGGGGGACCTTCTCCCTCTCTCCAGCATCCTGAAGGGAGGTTGCAGTCAGGTGGGGGTCAGGCTCTTCTCCCAAGCACCCAGCACCAGGACAAGAAGGCAGGGCTTGAAGCTGCCAGAGGAGGGTTAGGTTGGATGTTAGGAAGCCCTTCCTCTTGGAAAGGGTGCTCAGACCCTGGACTGGACTGCCCAGGGCAGTGGGGGAGTCCCCATCTGTGTCTGGAGGTGTTGAAGGACAGCCTGGCTGAGGCCCTGAGTGCCCTGGTCTGGCTGATGGGATGATGTCAGGTCCTGGGCTGGGCTGGATGGGCTCAGAGGGTTTTCCAGCCTCAATAGCTCTGTGATTCTGTGTAAATATATGGGTATAAATGTGTAAGGGTCTGACACAGTTCCTTACTGCTGTCCTTACCCCTCCAGTGGTGCATACTACATCCACAGCAGAAGCATATTCCTGCCCCACAGCCATTCCAATGCAAAGCTCAGCACAACATCTGAAACCACTAGTGAAGATGGATCAGAACCAAGGTGGACTCTGGCCTGCAGCAGCAAAGCCACTTGCGGTTTTCACTTTGCTCTTACTAGAGAGTGATGCCTGACATCTCTGCAACAAGAGATCCCCTAATCCTAAACAGCTTCTGAAAATCCAAGCAGCTCCCAAAAATGGGACAGATGCGCCTAAAACCTGCTCTCAGTGTGTCCTTCTGACACTGATGGAGTACACAGACGTGATCTTCCAAACTCCCAGGCCTCATTTAATCAGAGGAAATTCTATCGACAGAAAGCTTTTGAGATCATCAAGATCATCTCAGCAATTGTTGCATCGGTAATGGTAATGGGGCACATCGATGCTTCTCTATTGTCTGTGAAACGCCAGATTCTTTGGTGGGTTTGGGGTTTTGATCCCTCCAGATCTTAAATTCTATTAATAGACAGCTAAAAAGTTCAACACTTGTGTTTGATTGGTTTTCCATGCGAGCAGCTGCTGCAGGCAGACAGAACACCCCAGTACAGCCAGTGGTGAAGGGGGTGGCTTGTATGATCCCAAAGGAAGAACTAGAAAGAAGGCTATTCTTCCAAGCATGATTCAATAGACAGTCAAACACTGTCAATAACAAGACATGGGGCAATTCCTCCTTTGCCCTCCAGATTTTGTATGATCCTTCTCTCCATTCAATAGCCCTCATCTTCTGCAACGTGTGGAACCGCAGAGGGTGCACGAGAGAAAGAGGTTTTAAAGAAACTCATGATCTGTCAATAATCAGCGTGGTTTACTTTGTTTAATTGGTACATCCTTCATCATGATGGCTACTTTATAGGGATCTCTCCCAGGAAGCTAATTTAGCCTGAATAATGGGTTCCTTAGCCTATTAGGCTGATTTTCATTACTGGAGGCACAGTGATACAGAACTTAAATGCCATCTAACCTTGTTTCAAACAAGTTTAAAATCTAAACCAATACGTTTAATCTGGTAGCTTAATGAAAGTTACCACACATTCAGGAACACAAGGTGTGAGCTGAATTGTTACAGAGAGAAAACAGATCCCCCAAGTTAGCTGAGTTGCAGAGCTAACCCATAATCTAGTTTCTCAAAACCAGATTGAAATCACCAGGCTTCAGATCTAAATTCTATGTGTTTGGTGCTACGTTTCTCCACGGTGTCTAAAGTCAAAGGGAACAGGCAGCTCCAGACCACAATTAATTGCATCATTAGCTGGATGGGAAAATCAGAATACGGGAGATTAATCTCACTGGAGGTATCCCTACACTCACTATAAATAGAACCTAGAGGACTTTAAGTCAGATCACACCTTAAAACACAGCTGAAGTCACCGGGACTGAACCTTGTTTGCAGGGTTGTCAATGCCGTATCGTTGTCATGAGCATTTCCCCTTTTAGCACTGAACCTTCGCTTCTCCTTTCCACGGGCCTCTCCAAGTCCTTCCCTCTCCTCTTCCAGCTGTTTCTTGAAGGACACTTGAGTTTTTTCGCCACCAACTACACAACAGCAGTCTGGCTCTGGAATGTTATCTAACTCTACACCCACACCTGAACTGGGTCTTCCTTTCCATAGCCTACTGGAGTCAAGACAGCTGAATTTGATCACTGCCAACCAGAAACACGAGGGCAGTGGAGGTGGAAATCTGCATGGTGCTGCACCTTTGTAAAGAAGGCTCTACCCTACGCTGGGTGGGGAGGGGAAGAATGGAAAATTACTAGGGGAAGAGTGTTCTTAAAATTCAGAATTAGGAAGATGAATGACAGCTAAGTGCCTATTAGCTTACAATGCCTGTAGGTAACCTCCAACACGTGTCCCTGTCCTGCTAAGCCATGCACTTTGACGTCAGCCTCAAAGCACCACCTTCAAGCAAAACAATCAAAAATGAAAAGAATCCTCAAACCAATTTCAGATCTACTTTTTCTCATTGCATTTTTATTCTAGCCTGCAGCCACGAAACACACATAACAGCAAGTGTCTGGCCTGTAAATTACTTCCATCTCATTCTACCATGTTGGTGGAAAGCACGGAGGAAGCCTCCAAAGGGAAGAATCCCCCACTCATCGCAACACTCCGCTCATCCTGTGGCCAACAGCAGCATGAGTGGGGTTTGGAGAGCTCAGAGACTTAGGCCACGGGAAGTCAAGTTCATAGAATGTTCTTTCTTTTGAGGTCTTGTTTTCTTCTCTTTCACTTGAACATCTTCCGGTCCCTAAGACCTACTACTATTTCTAGTGCTATCTGCATGCTGGTTTGGCCATAACCAGGATGTTTCAGAGTTTCAACGGCACTGGTCTTTAAAGATAATTTAGGATTTGGATTAAATTCAGTAGCCACACTGCGCCACACCAGTGACCCACTCTGCTGACCACACTACGCAGTAAAGGGTAGAATAAGTGCAGTAATATCGATGTAAACAGTCAACCGGCCCTCTGACCTTCATGAAATCCTACAAGACCCATCACTATTGGTCTTGTAAGACAAGGAGCAAAAACCAGCATGAATTCACATTTAAAGCTTCGAAGGTCATTCAGCTGTCACTGCTCCAAGATGCAGCACTTCTACAACCACAGAAACCACCTGAGGGCTGTACTGCGTTCCCCACCTTGTGGCACCCACAGCGTTGCTTTCCAAAGGCACCTGCCATCAGCAGGAAGTGATTTTTAAAATAACTTAGATGATTTTTTAAAAAAAGGGCAAGGAAAATCCTCACACTCAACTTCAATGAACATTTTCAATTGTGCAAAGACATTACAGAGCCGCGAGAACAAACATCCTAGGTGTTAACTCCACTCGTTGTGATTTTGAAACTGAATCTACAGAGCATAATGAAGCAGTACACACTCCTATGGAAAGGTCACACTAGAAGCTGACTACTGCACGAACCAACTGGTGTCTTGGGGGTGTACACCAAGGCAGTGTCTCCTGTTTATCTACCCCGACGCCACGGGCAATCTCTCCTCACAACACTTCTCCTGTTGTAGACCTACAGAAGGTTAGACCAATTTCAAGGTGACAGCCGTGAGACGTTACATCTGCAGGTTACCTCTGTGCTAGAAAACCACAGGAGGTGATCCAAGTCTCAGTTGAGAGAACATTCTGTACTCCTAGTCTTGCAGGGAAAAGGAGTGGGATCTGGATGGGTTTTACACAACACTCATGCCCCATTGTCCCTGAGTTTGGCAAATTACCTGGCGTTACTTAACCACGCTGAGCAGCCACTCCTAGAACATGCACTGCTCTCTTCACTGCAAGATTCTGTGAGGTGAGGGTTTGATAATTGCACAGGGAACAACTTATTTGTTTGCTGACTTTGTTCATTGCCCTAAGCTTCATTTCCCAAGAAAGTGCAAATGAGGGGTGAGATGTATTTACAGTACATGTACAGCAGAGGTGATTGTTTGGAACACAAATGAGTCAAAAACCAACTCTTTTACGATAGAATTGGGTGACATCGTCGTTATCAGGGTTACTATGAGCTGCATCAGTGTTCCTGCCTGTCATCCACAGCAGGAAACTTCCAAGGTAGGCACCTAACTTTCTAAGTGTCTAGAGTGGACAAAAGCCTAGCATAAATGCTACTCTCCCTGGGGTGACTCTGAGAGAGACAGGTGTCCCGTGGAAGCAAGGACACGATCAGTTACCCGTCTTAGTAAGCCTAACCAGTCAGGTCTCAACAAGCTTTGTGAGCATCCCTGCCTGTAAATCTGCTGAGTTTTACACGGGTATACAGTGAGAAGCTGGTAAAAGTCAGGGAATAATGTGCTGTTCCTGGCTTGGCCACTCTGCAACTGCTCTGGGACTTCAGTTCTTTCCGTACTTCTACCCCATTCTGCACATTATTTTTCTTCCCCACAGAGAGGGATGGAGTAGACAATCATTCAGTCAGCCCTGTGGAAGCTTTTCTTCTAAACTGAATTATATAGCAGCCAAAACCTGTCTTTGGTGCCAAGGACCATTCTGAAAGCCTCCTGTCTGCAACCACTGCAGCTTCTGTGAGTGGATTCTAACTTTTACACTCACTTCAAAGCCTGTGATGTCTCAGACTACAGTTAAGTAGCCATCAGACCCCAACGTTGTAGATGCACGGTGTTCCTCAGCACCAGAGTTGGGCCAACCTCAAGCGATGATGGCAAGATTCAAGCTACCTAGTTACCCCCGTGAATGTATTTTGGAATAAATCAATCCTATTAGTTGCTTTGCCTGTCAGTTGAGGGTGATTTTTTCTTGTTTTATAGGATACCCTCACAGCACAGTGCTCCGCTGCTCTCGGTACCACATTGTGTGCTGTGTGGAATTCAGCATGACAGCAGAATTTGTATGGCAAGAACGCTAGCTGAGCTGTGCTGCAGGGCCTGTGTGCTTTCCTCGTGGCTAGATCTCTTTGCAAGTGTCCGGAATATCACTCTTGCTAGTCTCTTTAAGGAAGAGAAGAGATGTCTGATGTAACTGGTTGGGTTTTGATCAGACAATGGGGCTGTAACTTTGCAGAAATATCGAAGGGGAGGGGAGGGAAGGTGAGCATCCAGCCTCTATTAGCTCTGAAGTGCTGGGTAATTGTACAGGGCCCTGGGCAAAAACAAAGGGTAGATGTGCAGTAGTCATAGCACATCTTGTCTAAACTTGTCTTTGTTAGTGTAAGTGAAAAGGTTAATGCTGTTCAATTCCGTCAACAGAGAATGAAGCGGTGCAGCACCTTTGAAATCTAAACCTACTCACCGTGCAACTGATGTGATTCCTGGGAGAATCACATTATTTACAAGTTAGTTTAATATATGAATGCCAATTAACCACGTGCTGCTGCCTTATAGGAAAAAAATGCCCAACAGATTGCTTTTAGTATGCTCAGCACAGGGCAAAGCTTTGCTGCTGTCTACCAGCAGCATATGGTAAGATCTCAGCCACCTACTAGCCATAAGGGCTTAATCCTACTAGCCAAGACAGATACGAGAGATGGATCCCTGCAAGAGTTTTGAATAGCATGCACAACAGTTCCGAGCAATAAAGCTGCCTTTAAAGCAGAATAATTGATGACGACTTGAATTCAATGCCAATTAAAGGTGCCAGAGTCTGCTTCTTGACTGCTTTGCACTTCGTGTAAAGTCAGAAAATAGGGTATGCGAGAAAGCTGCCAAGCCGCCCGCGTTCGGCACAGACCTGGCACAAATAAACATGGCAACACAGGTCTAAGCCATAGAAGCAGCAGATCCTCGGGTTTTAGGGCCACATATTCGTCAAGCAAACTGCCATCCAGCTAGCCATGGGTTACCTGAGCCACAAACGAAAAGCTTCATCACCAAAGCAGAACAAATGCTAGCACCACCCAGACGCTGTCTCCTTGTGAACCTCCCAGTATTCCTGCTCCTTTCCGCTTTCCATCTGTCTGACCAGAAGCACTTGGCCATTCTAGCCTTCAGTGCAGCACACTAGCACTTCAGAGCACAGATGCACTCATCTCAGAAGACTCACTCAAACAGAGGTGTGATCTCTCCTGCACACGCCTTGCCCTATTAATAGTGAGAGAACGCTGAGGCTGATGATTTAGAAAGCAGTCAGTGTGAAGGGTCAAGCATGGCCAAAGCGGGGCTGCCAGCATCTCAAATCAATGCAGTGCTGCTGCCTGAGAACTCTGCTCCTGGGCAGGAATGTTCGGTTTTATCAGTGGCAGACTGCAGCAATCAAGCCCTTTCCTTAGATCTTGTATTAGCTTCTCTGCATCTGATCCCAACAAGCAGTCCTCAGGTAGGAGGTGTGAATAAGGGGTCAGGAGGACACTGAACCATGGTATCAGTACTGCCAACTCCAGAGCTGGAAGTAGGGGCTCAGCCACGGGCACACCTTGCACGCACAGGATCCTTATGACACTGAATCTGCATAATGCTTCTGGCTCCCTTCCCAAAACAACCCTCTGTGTTAGCTCACACAGCGCTGGCAGATACTCCAGGAGGCACAGACAATATAGGGGGCCCCTGTTCTTCTGCTCCTACAGTGATGCCTCCCTTAACACATGGTGCGGTCACGCAGACTCCAGCATGGATCTACCACCATCCACAACTAAAATGCCCTTACCCTTGCCATGCGCACTCCAGCCTTCATGTCAGACCATTTCAGTTTTCAGCACCTGGAAACATGACGATAGCTGAAACCATGAGGATGCTGCAGAGGCATCTGGGCAGGCTGGGTCAATAGGCAGAGGCCAACAGGATGAGGTGTAACAGGGCCAAGGGCAGGGTCCTACACTTTGACCACAATAACCCCCAGCAGAGCTACAGACTGGGGGATGAGTGGCCGGAGAGCAGCCTAGTGGAGAGGGACCTGGCAGTACTGGTTGACAACGGGCTAAATACTAGCCAGCAGTGTGCTCTCTGTCTCTCAGCAAGAAAAAGATGGATCCTATCACCATAGAAATGGTCCAGCCTCCTCTGTTTTCTTGTTCTCCATTCACCTCTTCCCAGCTAGAACAGTTATCTGATGGCTGGAATCCCTCCAGACCTACCTACATTGCTTCTGGGAGCTTCATCAGGTACCCTGCTCTAGGACAGGAAGCACATCAGTCCCCTGGGGAAGGAGGTGGCATAACCACACCACCACTGAGCCAGGCTTGTACCTTCATTTGAATAAGTAGGCAGGAGAAAAAGCGTGACTGCCATCCACGAGCACAGATGTTCCCAGGCAGAAGCAGGTCTGCCCCGGTTCCGCGTTCAGCAAGCCTGTCACTTGCATGTACGATGACAACAGGAGAGGAAAGAGACCCACGTAACGAGAGAAGGAAAGCGGTGTTTGCATTCAATGCCAGAACAAGAACTGAAGCAAAGCCAAGCATCTGCAAATGAGAGCATTAGAAGCACCTTCCAGACTGCCACCTTCACTGCTCAGGGAGAGGGTCTGTCCTCCTGTTTGCTATTGACAGCTTTCTGGAAATCCTTTAATTTCTCCTGCTAGTTAATACATGTCAGAGCACTTGACAACACTCACAATCTCTATTAATCAAAGCCTCGGTAGCTGCCGCAACCTGAGCGGGAGCGTAATCCTTAAGATTCAGTCCCCCTTCAAAAGGGAGGAAAAAACCCGGCGGTAGTTTGCCTGACAACAGGGTAAACAGATTATTGTGTTATTGCTGGCTGATTGCCGGAGTTATTTTGGAGCTCCATAATTCGTTTAAAGAGATTTTTGACATTTATGAAATGACTTCTATAATCAACTGACAGTGCAATATCCTATAATTGTTCAATTAAAAATGACTACTAGTGCATTCATTTATTAGCAGAATCAGATAATTGTCTTGCCACTAAAGAGTACTTCACACTTTGCGCATCAAATGAAAATGTTTGAGTATAAATCTGTGGCACGGCAGCCAGAGTCCTCAGGGTTTCTCAAGAGAAGGTGTAATTATTAGAGGTCTCTGAAGTAAATAGAGCTTCCTATGTTAATCTTTAACCGGATTGCCTGTGTCTTACAAGACCCTTCTGCATGAGCTGCCACATCTGGCGAGACGGACACCAAAGAGGCTTTCCCGAGCAGGTGAGAGTCCTGTGATTTAAATCGGGGTCAGCTCAAAAGGCGACACCTAAATCATGGACCCTGTCTTCCCTCACCCGTCCCTTTCCTGGGAGGGTACTGCAGGAAGGCAACAGAGGGCAGGTGCACAGCTTTGCATGGGACATAGGACTGGAACGTAGACCCCTAACCTAAGCAGCCCCAGTCAAACCGTGGTACCTGTGAGGCTGGGCAGGTTTTCTGAACCGGGGAAGGGGGTGGCTGGCACAGACTGGGTGAGAACCTTTGCAAAAGGAAAGAGAGAAAGCGGAGACCCCAGAGCTCGTCAGAGGAGAGGAGGCCCTGCAAAACCGTGGTGATGTGCGCAGAGGAGAAGAGTGACGTCTGTAGCCCTTGGAGGATGACGTGCTGGAGCAGGGGACAGGCACTGATGACAGGAAACAGGTACCTTATTCTGAAAGGAACTGTTGACTGGGGAAGGAGAAGCTGGGCTGGAGCAGTCGGGTGCTGGGATGACCCACAGCCCACAAAAAACCCTCTTCCTAGCCAGGGGAAGATCATGGATTTGTCTCCCTCAGGACACAAGCCATGCTGCCACAGGGAAAGACTGCTCAGGGCTTTTCCCCTGAGGCAAGAGACAACTGAGTCGGGCCCAGGCCATGCCAGAGCCACGTGCCACGTGCCTGCTCTCTGTGTTTGGCCATGGGGGTTCTGGTGGGATCAACCGTTTTGGTTTTCCCCAACTCGATCCTGTCCCTTTCTGCCTCTGACTCAGCAGTGGCAAGTGTGAGCCCTCCCTGTCCTTGTTTCAGCTCATTAGCACTATTGCTAATTACAGTTTGTCCAGGACCTGGTCCATGTGGCCAACCAGCAACAGGAGCGTGTGCCCATACCCCGTGCTCTTGGGCGATACCAACATGTTCGTGAGACACGTGGGGACTTTTAAACAGGTTAGAATCCACGCAAGGACACTCAGCACCTGGAAACGACTGTAGAGCAGAGATTTTCTCTTTAAAACCGGAGAGTTCCACACACATTATCTAAACCATCTGCTAAGCAAAAATCACAGATCAATTTTTCATTAAATAATAAAAGGGCTCTGCACATCAAGCAGGTGGGGATCCTAGGGAAAGCGGTGTGAGCAAATCACCGAGCGGGCCAGCAACGGCAGCGACCCCTTCACCAGTGCAACGGCATTCCTTTTAATTACCTCTCTGCTTCTAAGGACAACCTGCCCGAATCCTGGCTGAAACTCACACTTCGTAGTCAAATAATAATAATTAAAGCGATCCAGCACACAGTCACCAGATGGAAGATAATACTTCATGTGTGCCTGCTACAGAGCACTGCTAGCGATGCCATTGCAGAGCCTCAGCAACGCTCAGCTCTGCTCTCCTCTTCCATCCCTCCCCCACCGCACACCAGTTTGCTAACGGAACAGAACGCTTCTTCACCTCTCAGCTGAGCTCTTCTGCATTGCCTCTTCCTCCACTGCTCTTCGAGTGATCTAATGAACCCATAATTAATGAGTTCTTTCTTACACTGTGGCTTAGCCAAGGGTTACTTTCTTCACATTATGCAGGCAGAAAGCGGTAACGGAGGGCATTAACTGCCAAAATGCTTCACTAGCAGTCCCAGGATTACAGGGAGGGTAGCTGGCTCCCCACCCAGAGCACATCGGTGGGGAGCATCTGCAGAGCACCTTGTTTGACAGTGCAGCGCCAATTGAAACCGATGGGCGGATGTGGCTGTGTTGAAGCAAGCAGGTGCCAGCCTTCAGCCGAGCACCCTCGGCAGACCGTTATGAGCAGGCTGGTACTAACTCAGCACGCCAGATCCCCGTGGTGAAGCCCATGCCAGCCCTAGCTCTTCCCTTCTCCGCTGTCGGCACAAGCCCATCCTTCCTCCTGCTTAGGAATCAAAACGAACAGAGTAGAGTCATGGTGCCCCAGGTCATGCTTCCCCACACAGCCTGGCAAATGACCCACGGGGGGGATGCTGCTTCATTTACTGCTTTTGGATCCCCATTTTCCTCCCCTCCCTCTCCCCGCGCACCTTTGTTGTGTGGCTCGTTGTTGTCTGGAGCCCAATTTTCCGCGTGGCGTGTGTGTTTTAGAAAGACTTTTGATAAAGACGGTCCTGGCAGCTGCATGATAAATAGTATTTTCTTAACCTGACCGGCTTTGTCAGCCACCTGCAACCGCAGCCCGCCACGCGTTGGAAGCAGCTCATTAACTTCCCCGCAGCTTCCCAGGAGTTTTCCTTGTTTCCTTTCACCTTGGGTGTGCGCTGCCTGCTCTGCGAACAGCTAGCCGCGCGAGCGGGCCGAGCCGGCTTTGGCACCGCGCGCCTAGCACGCTTCAGGCAGCCTCCCTGCTAAGGCTCAAAATCTCTCTTAAACACATTAAGCAGCCCATTTTGGATTGATAGTGCAGTAATTATTCTGCTTCACCCTAAAAACCATCCTGGGGTAATTGGCGCGGAGGAAAATTACCCAGAGTCCTCTGCCACCTGGTAGTTAAGGAACGAATCCAGGGAAAGATAAGTGAAGCAGGGAAAAAATCGGCACTTATTTGATTTTAATCTCACCACTTTGCAAGCATTTAAATTGCCTTAATCAGGTGGCTGGCTCCCAGCCTAGCTGGTAATCTGTTATCAAATTTGAAACTAGATTTTTTAAAATGTCAGTGTAGGCTGAGAATTGAAGTCTATTACCAGTTATGAGCCTCCCTCCTAAACTTCCATAATCTATGTATTAATGATCCCTTCCACAAAGCTGTCAAATATTACTTTATTATAACTATATATTAGCGACGTCAGTGCAAAAGCAGGGTTTAATTATTTATTTTTTAAAGAGGAGGCGGGGGGGGGAGGCAAACCCCATCCATACACATACATAATGCCGACGTTCTTAACACTGAAACCCGATTTTTCCGAGGCAATAACTTGAGTGTATGGAATAACCTTGATAAATGTAATTGAATTTTTCTCTGATAAGATTAACTAGTGGTAATTGTGAATGGGGAAGGTCTGACCCACTACAAATGAGATGTATGACGAGCTGAAAGTAATCAATTTTTTTCCTTTCTCTCTCTCCTCCCCCCCTCCTTCCCTCCCCCGATACAAAAAAAACACAGCCGAAATGCCCATTTTGGGCTTGGCAGGATGAAGCATCTCTGTCTGAACTGTTTTTGTGTGTGCTGATTATCTGCTCTCTTCTCAGAGCATCTAATTGTGCTGAGCTCGGTTTAAAATGAGATCAACACATCTAAACCCCAGAAGGCTTAATTAAGGGAGGGACTTAATGATTTACAGAAAAAGGAGAGTTTATGGCTTTTGGGCACTGCCTCGCACGTCCTACCTGCACCACCTCCCCGGCCACAGCCTGCCGCAACTTTGCGGTTTATCGAACCGCTGTTCAAAACAAGCACGCGCAGACGGAACTCGGCACCTGTCACCACCGCTCACCGCTCACAGCCCCGCACGTATTTCGTGATTACTACTTCTTGCTTTTGGTTGCCACACGCCCTTGTGTCGAGCCGTCCTCGCGAAGCTATGGCAGGGGTGGCATGTAAAGCAAGCCCGGGAACTCCAGGGTTCAGCTCCCCAGAAGCGCACACAGCAGCGCGGTGTTCCAGAGCCTGAAGATGCCCTTCCCGTTGCATGGGAAAACCACGCGCGCGCGCAGACAAAGCACCTCCCCGTCTCGCGTTTGTTTCCATTAAGCAGACAAACTACTGCAAGTGGAAATTAAAAGAAATGATGGGGAGGATTAATCCTTTTTAGCCGCGTGATAAAAGTCAATCAAGTGTTCTCTGGAAACAATGCCACGGCTCTTTTTTCTCCCTTCGTCCCTCATTATCCTGTAACTCTGACCATTGAACTTTAGTGTTGTAGATCAGGCTAAAACAGCGCTGACAACCGGGTATTCATATTCTCTTCATTGAATCCTGTGTAGCTTCTGTGAAAGACTCTTCAGAAACATAAAATCTACTGACAATGAAATTAATCACAAAGTACAAAAGAAAAGCAGCTGGCACCCGACTGCTGAATAATGCAAAATGTGCAGATTTAAATTGCATGTCACTGCTAATGTATACACTACATCTATATCTACACGCACACACGCGCGCGCAGGGCTGCGCCATAATCAGTAAATAATTTTTCACTGTCTACAAAATAAGTGTTTTCATTCAGAAATACTACGCACTGAAACGGCATCGAAATTCCATACCGGACGAGATCACCATGATTAATGCCACTGCAGCAAATACCCAGGAGGAATTAAGCTCAACAGAAAACGCTCGCAACTTAGAAAGTGTGGGGTTTTTTCTTAAGCTCCTATAGGGGAGGAAGTTGTAAGGGAAGCCAGGAAAAATCTGTGCCAGGGTCTCTGCACGTTGCAAGTCTCTAATGAGGCATCAGGATCAAATACAACAGGCAAAGAAAGTTCTGTTTTCTCCGGTTCCGTGCTGATCGGAACGCGGACTCTCTATAAAGGAGCTACTTGGACAACCATAGGAGCGAACTGGAGGTGAAGTCACTGTTTTAAGCAACACTGTGGGCAAAATAGGGTCCTAGAGAGCAGTATTATTTTTCTTCCACCCAAAAATACTACTGCTACTAGAATTAAAGAGAAAACTTGACTTTGTACCTATTTGCCTTGAATTCTGAGCCACACAGCCATATATCCCTGAAAGCAAGCAAGGGCCCGGTCCGTTTTATTCCTCAGCTTTTGACAACCTTTATTATTTCGTTTATCTGCTATTCATAGCGAGATGTAAACATCTCACTTCCCAGTGTGATCCTCATATCAACAGTGGGTCCGTTTAAAATATTGGGAATCAATACGTTATAAACCATCAGCCGGTACTAAAAAGACAGAGCTGGAGCAAACTCATTGAATCCCAAATAAAAAATAAACAAACACGGGCAGATAAAAAGATGTAGCAGGATTGGAAAGGAAAGGACGAGGAATTAGAGACAGCGATTCTAAAACAATTACCTGGCAGGAAAGACGCCCCTACATTAAATACTCAGCCACTTAGAACAAGGAAGACGGCAAATTTCACCTAGACGCAGAGAAAATCAGTAGAGTTAAATGACTCTCAATAGTAATGGTAATAATGCTCATTACTGTCACAGGAGAGGTGGGAATGGATAGCACGGGTGGAGAAAACTTGCTTGGCATTCATCTTGCTCTGTTTTATTGCACGAGACATCTCAGACT
Organism: Upupa epops; assembly: GCA_013397515.1. NCBI lineage: Eukaryota > Metazoa > Chordata > Aves > Bucerotiformes > Upupidae > Upupa > Upupa epops. Next base: position 266,480 of record VZRI01003769.1, read on the forward strand.
GTGTAGAGGCAGGGGACAGCATTCACATCGTAGGCAAACAAACAGGCGCCATGGACATCTTGCAATGCAGGCTGGAGGCAAATGAAACTGGCCTCCTGCTGTTCTCCCCCTTTCCCAGGCCTCAGCCTGGCCAAGGAAGAGCCTTCACACAGAACTGATCTAAGCACTTCGCTCTGGCAGAACCACCTTCCAATGAAAAGCATAACTTCGTTAAGGAAAATCATGCAGAGAGCGTTAGGCTTTTTGAACTAGAGAAGTCCATGCTGACCCTTTAAAGACCAAGGCTATTAATTTCAGAGAGAAGTAACTACTTTGTTCGGGTACCATAACTTGGATTACCTGGTAATTTCACCCTATGCCAAGCACGTGGACGCAAGAGCAGCTGTTCCACAAGGCTCTACAGGATAAACACATTAGTGCTCTCTACATCGTCTGGCAATGTTTTGCCGTGAGCAAAACGAACAGATCAAAAATCTTCCATTCAATTACAGACTACGACTTCTTGTTTTTAAGGAATTGGGTCAGGAGCCTTTTTTTTCTTAAAAATCTGAAATGTAGTCATTTCCTCGGAACAGAAATCCTTGTCCTGAACAGCCACGCTTGTGACTGCAACGGGGCTCCTCTTCCTATTCTCAAATCGCTGTCCAATTTCAAAACCTAGAGCAGAAGTCAACCCTACAGGAATGGTCACTGAAGCTTTGAAAGTCTGGGGGTTTTACAGAAGGGAGGAAGACAGATACAGAAGAGGAAAAGAAGAAGGAAGGATGAAAAGGGAAGAGTTGGAATCCAGGGGTTTGAGTCAGATCTTTGTCTACTCTAGAGCACAAACCCTGGTTGTCTTGTAACCTTCCCATGCGTAAGCGCTGCTGGCTCCACAGACCAGCGCTGTTCTGACAGAGCAGAACGAAGCACGTGAAAACGTGAACTAATATCCCCTATTTTTGCAACTCTGGTCTTCTGCATCACTTCACCCAACCACAAGCACTTGGCTATAATCTATTAGAAATCTCAATGCCTTTGTTTATCTGCTCTGTGAAAGCTTTTTCACTTGGCAATAACTTCAGTGCCAACTGGAAACGAGCAGCTTTTTAAACAGAAATGTAGAAGTGCGGCCTTTCTTCACCCAAAAAAACAAACTAAGTTTTCAAGTCTTCCTCCAAATTTCATACTTCAGTTTGTCAGATTCTACTGAAACTAGCAGACAGATCCGCAACCTCTGTTTCCTCCCGTGGTAATGACACTCCCAACCGTTCTGGCAGGTGTACCCTTCATCACTCGGGCACTGCCCAGCACTCACTACCCACCCTGTGATTTCATGGCAAGCGAGGTTTGGGGAATGTATCGTTAGCCACTGATGATGGCCTTTCAGCACTGTGCCTGACAGAGTCAGCACCACAAAGCCAAGGGCAGAGAGAGCAGTCTATCCACAGACTGGAAACGTAAACGCTCAGTGGAGACAAACAGTGATGGTGCGGGAAGTGCAGAGCATCCCTCCCTGGAACTCATCTCCTTAACCTCATCCCTCATTTCTGCTGTCAGAAGCAGGCAGAAAACAACAGCCTTAGGACCCTCATGCATTTGGCTTGCTGCAATTCCTGCACAGAGACAAAACCCAGCCCAGCCAGTGTGCTTGTGCTGAGTACATGTACAGTCTACAAAGACAAAGTCAGTGAAGTCGGGGCTGCAACCTAAATCTTTCTGCACTCTTTTCTACGGTCTCTTGTGTGGTTTCAGGGTCCTGTAGCCCTTCTGGCCCTGGTCTTCTGATTATCATCCCTACCACTAGCCCATAAAGAACATGTTTCTCCTTCTGCTATTCCCACCTGCTATGCAGTAGTGCGGAATGGATGAGGTACAACCTGCTGGGGGCTCCCACTGGTTCTGTGCCACAAAGGCAGCCAGAAAACTTTGCATATTTCTTTACTTAGGGCAGATGGGTTTCATTTGATCCCTTCTCTCAACAGCTCTGACAGATTTGGATTTGAACTGTGTCTAGAAGAGGGGAGAAGGGGCTTGAAGACAGGGAGCCTGCTTACATGTTGTCGAGTCAAACACTGTACTACCATTCCAGCCAAGTGTCTCTACAGCATGCCCACCGTGCATTGACACCTCCTGAAGCCCTTTACCTCACTGATGGCCAGTCTTAGTAAGCCATCATTTCTACACTGGAGACTCATACCTGGTACCAACTGGCCTTTCATCACACAAGAGCAAAACAGACTTGTGCTTGGGATTTCGCCTCATTTAAGGACTTTCTAAAAAGAGGGTTTTAAAAGAATATTAGTAAACACTGGTCAAATTGAAAGCCCTTGGAATTTCACTGACAGAGTTGACAGTTGCTAGCCACTGCCTGAGGAGTCACCCTCCCCAAGGTACCTCAGCCCATCTTAGGTTTGACCTGTCAAGCTGCAGATTGCAAAGCAGCAGCTCCACCACTTGAAATAGGAAAGAATCTTCCTTGAGAGACAAACCCACTAAAAATGAGACCATCTCCCAGGTTTCCTGACACGAGAAGGCAAAGCCCATTTTGGGTAACACTGTCTTTGATGAAGAATCTGAAAATATATTTCCTTAATAGCAAATAACTTGTGCCAGTTGTTCCAGCTCTCAGTCACTGGCAACTCCTCATGGAGTTCTCTGGCCTTTGATGTAGAACAGCTCAGATCAAGTTGGTGAAACCAAGACAGCTGAAGAGAGCGGTTGTTAAATCCTAGACCATAAGCACTGACTAACTGCTTGCAAAGGAGGCATTGATATTAGTGATAGATAGAGTACAGCCCCAATTGTAAAGGCATTACCTAAACTGCTGGCACTTGTTGTAAGAATACTAATTGCCCAGTGGTCAGCAAGATGGGCACAGGAAAGATCTGTGGAAAATGCTTGAGGAAATACTCTCCCTCAAATTAGCACCATCTCTAACCATTTCTGCTCACTAATAAGAAATGAAGGAAGAACTGTGTTTAACTCATGTCTCTTGCTGCTTTGCAGGCTCCTCCATAGTTCTTTCCGTACTGAAAATCAGACACCACAGCTCATTAAGCTAGCCTTTAGAGATCATAAAGCTTACAGACTCTTTCACTTCTCTGAGGTTAACATTTCTTTAATAAAAGACAGTGGTCTTGTGGTTAAGCCACAAACATAGTGCCAGGGGACCTTGGTTACAATCCATTACACATACAGACCTCGCAAACCATACTACTTATCTTGTCTTAACTACATCTCAAAGAGGAGAGCTGAGTAAGTTTCCCTGTCTACTGGGATTGCACAAAGATACTCAAGGCACAGAATGCTCTACTTCCTGCAAGGACAGCTTCCTTGGGATGGGAGGGCCCATAGCCAACCCTGGGACGGGAATCCTGTGGTTCATTTCAAAGCAAAAGAGCAATAATTAAAACCCAGCTTCCTGCAGAGGAAATTGTAAATTAATACGCAAACAGATTCAAAGACACTAGAATGGGCACGTACAGTCAGGCATCTACAGATCTCTTTCAATATCAGGTTACACCTTTTTTTCCCCAAACACTTCTTTTCAGATATTTCTGCAGCTGGGGCTCAGAAACCCACCTAAAGATGCCTGCTCTGGTAAACACAGTTGGGAACCAAAGGTTGGACTGAACTACCTAGACCTGGCTGGACCATAATCTTTGTCACCCTAAAGTACCCTACAAACTCTGCTGCTGCCTAGCTGGGAAGGACAAGGGTCTCCAGTTTATGGTAAGGCATACACTACCTGCACGTAGGGGTCCTTTGTGGCCTTGTAGCATCTAAGTTAATATGAGACATCTGTCTTTAAGCATCTTCCCATCTGCATTTCCACAAGCAGAAATACTTGGGAAATGAGTCCACATGAAAGTTCTTGCAGTTCTTTTTACCCCAGCTAAACCATCCAGGATTACACTCGATGCACTAGTACGCATTTCCTATGCCACCCCTATTAAAGCCATCACACAGCAGTAGCACTTCGGGTATAACAGAGTCTGTAAATCTGCATTCTTTTGAATACAACAGCCTCAGTTTCCATTTGAATATCACAATTCAACAGCAGAGTGCTCGAAGTCACTAAGACCTTTAAAACCAAAGCAGGCAGAGAGTAAATGTGTGCCACTACAACAGAACAGTAGGAGGTAATTCCACTATCTCACTTCTGAATTGTGTGAGCTACACCAAAGAGCGCTGGGTTAAGCCTTGCATAGCATTTTATCATCAATAAGTACGGCTTAACTACACTGGCAAATAAACTTAGAGATCATTTGCTATAAAGCAAAGTCTCTCCTTTGGAAGTTTCACTTGCTCACCAGCCTGTTCAGAGACCCCAGCCATTTGCCATGCCTGTTGTTGGTGCTGTCAGAGCAGCGTGGTTGTTTTGTAACACAGTACTCCAAAGTATGTGGAACATAACATCAATCAGTGTTACAGCTCCTGGTGTGGGGATAACTTGACTTTTAACAGAGCCTCCAACAAAGTACGAGCTACCTGGAACCATTGCACAGGAGAGGCTCTAGACTGACACGGTTTACAAGAGCAGGCTCTCACCCCTGTGATGACCTGGGTAGGAATCACTGATCAATTGAGCCACAAAGCTGTGGGGAAAAGAATTTGTTCTAGTTCGGTTCTGTTTCCTCCAGCTTTGTCTCTCTGCTCAAGAAAAGATCTTGCCATCGCCTGCAAAGCTTGCAGTTTGCTCGGGGTTGCTTTGGGGCTGTTTGCCTGTCACATTTTGTTTGGTTGGGGTTTTGTTTGTCTTTTTAAATCTCTCTTGAAGAGCTGATCAGTAAAGCTGTCCCACAGTAGTGGTTGTGGGGTGCCACGCTAGTGAGTGCATTCCAGACTAATGACCATACTCTCCACCTCCCTTGTTTGGAGGTTAATGCCTCTCTTTCATCCTGCATGTATTGCTGCTCAGAAGCATTAATTCACTAGAAAGCCCTCTCAGAGAACATTTTCAGCTGGCAATGCTCCCTTGCTGCACGCAGCCACTGTGAAGCAGTCTGGAGGTTTTGCACTTGTAAGACCCTCCACGGCTGAGGCAGTGCAGTAGCATTGGTGCCTAGAATAGCTGCTGCGAGCTGTTTCAGACAACCAAGCAAAGATCACTGTGCTCTTTGCTGTATCCTTCTGCCTGGATAACGATTCACTCAAGGTAAACCGCATGCTCATTGAAGAGAAGAGAACTGATGTCCTCTCTCGCTAACTATTTCATCAAACTGTCTGAGAAGAATTGTGCCACAGAGCCACCGCAGAGCATGTACTGTGACAGAAAAGCACAGTTCTATGTGGGCTTTATCAAAGCAAAAGGATTTGTACAAGGAAGAAGAATAAAGGTATTCTGCTGCTGGGGATAACCGAAGGCTTTCATCAACATGCTGAGAAATAAAGCGTCCCTCCCAGAACACCACACCAAACACACTGGTTTCCCAGACCAGCCTCTAATTCAGAACTCCAGCCCACAACACTCACAGTTCTGTTGCTGCTGCGTAGTGCTGAAATTTCCACAGACATCCCAGGTCATCTACAGGACCTGAATTCTTGTGCTTGGCAGATGGAAATTGTGCCCAAAGTCCCTGGGGACAGAATCACAGGGGTTGGAAGGGACCTCTGGAGACCATCGAGTCCAGCCCCTGTCAGAGCAGAACCCTGACTAGGGCAGATCACGGGTTTATTTACAGCTGATTGCAGGCACAAGTTCAAAGAAAGAGAAGCATCTGGTGTAAAATCACAGAATCCTTAGGGATCAGAAGGGACCTGGAAAGATCATCCAGTCCAGTCCCCCTGCCACAGCAGGATCACCCAGACCAAGTCGCACAGGAACACAGTCAGGTGGGTCTGGAACGTNAGGAATGAGGTTCCCCCTCAGCCTCCTCTTCTCCAAGCTCAAGAGACCCAGCTCCCTCAGCCTTTCCTCATCAGGGAGCTGCTCTACTTCCTTCATCATCTTCATTGCTCTACGCTGGACATCCTCCAGCAGCTCTGTGTCCCTCTTGACCTGAGAGGCCCAGAACTGGACACAGTACTCCAGATGTGGCCTTACTAGTCCAGAGTAGAGGGGGAGAAGAACTTCCCTTGATCTGCTAACCATCCCCTTCTGATCCCCACCCCCAGGATGCTGCTGGCCCTCTTGGCCACAAGAGCCCATAGCTGGCTCACAGTCATCCTGCTGTCCACTAGGACCCCAGGTCCCTTTCTCCTCCACTGCTCTCCAACAGGTCAGTCCCCACCCTATACTGGTCCCTGGGGTTGATCTTGCTCAGGGCTATATCCACCTGTTCCTCAAAATCATCTCAAGAAAGCGTAATTTGTCCCTCACGAGGTATTCCTGAATGAAACAATACTGTCAGAAACCAAGTTCCATCACTGCAGCTTGCATGAATACCCTACATGTCAGTGTCCACTAAGCCTTGGCCACTAACCGCTCTGAAAGAAGCCTTTAGCAGTAGGGCTGTGGCAGTTAATCCACCTGGCCTTACAGCAGCACAGAGTTACTGTAGCCCTTCGAGTTCCTCCAGAACTTCAACGTTTCCTATATTCTGTGGCTAGAAAGTTCACAGCCTCACTTTGTGCTTTGGAGAACTAGTCTTGGGGACAATATTCCTTCATCGAGCATCCCTCAATCAAGGTCATGCCAGAAACACCCTCACGAGAGTCTAGTGAAGATCAGCTTCCAGGTCCCAACCAAGTTTTCATACTTCTCCTAGTGCACACATTTATTCCTCGCAAGCATTCCCAAAAGCAAGCAGCGAGATCATCGCTGCTATGGAGTGAGAAAGCCCGTGGGTTTACTCCACGGAAAGAGAGGGTTGGGAATGTTTTTCTGATGCAACACAAAGCAGAGATCTCAGGCCTTTCTGTCAAAGGAGCACAGTGCTGATGCAATAACGTGGAAGTGTTGTCACGTAGGTCCGAGCCCTTAACTGCCGCAGCAGTTTGTGCTCGATGCTGTAATTGCCAGCTTTATTTTCCTACGCCCCGGCAAAGGACAGTGGCTGCGGGAAATTTACCATTTGCACTATTTATCGAGACAGTTCCAATCCCTTTTTTATTTGTTTTCCAAAAGTACCTATTTTTTACCTCTGCTGACCGGTGCAAAATCAGGCCCACTAATGTTTATAGAACACCGCATTATGGTGAGATATTGAATCCAAATGCAAGCACTGCAGCTTCTAACAGATAGAAGCTTGATGGGATCTGTCTGGAGATTGCAGGTGTCCGGATTGTCTCGGCACCTCCTCTGGTAATGGCCCCCGACACCGAAGGCAGAGTGAGCTCAGCATTTTCTAAAACTTTCTGAAGATTTGACATTTCAACAGGAATGTAAAAATACCTCTAATTTTTAGCTCTGTTACCGGCTTGATAGTTACAGACTCTGAGGACACCCAGTCAGTTTCCCGTTACCTGTGACAAAGCGATCTGCTGCACAGGTTTAGCAGGACAGGACAGGAGGGGTAGAGCTGATGCGATGCCGTCTTTGTAAGAGCACCCTTGGGCAGTGTTTCATCTAGCGCATTAACAAGACACTAAACCATCACGAGAACCCGAGTTACACCAGCAAACTCAAAGAGCTGATCCTTGCTAATACTTCAGCGATGCAACCAACTACCTAGGTGCTCTTGCCCTGCCACACACTTTGTCAGTAAACCTCAGAACCCTGCGTGAAGGTGGCGACTGTTAGAACCTCCCATCTACACAGAAACCCATACAAATCCGCTTAAAGATCAGCGGGGCAGCAGCAGGTCGGGGAGTCCAACCCAGATCCCACAGACCGCAGAGCAGCGCTCTATCCGTCGGTGTCACAGCCCCAGGCAGCAACGTACCACACAACCAAATGCATTTCTGCATTTGCAAAGACCTCTGCAGACAGCCCTTCCAGGTCTGCCAGGACTGTGGATTGACTCCTCGCAGGTCACAGGGTCAGGCAGCAGCACCTGGCCCCGCAGGTTGGGATGAGCCAAGCCAGGTGCTCTCTGCTGGCTGGGACACAAGCGGTGACCGAAGCTCCACCTCATTTAACAGGGAGGAAAGGGGGAAGGTTTCCTTCCCGCAGAATTCCTTCCACTAAACTCAATTACTGCAGCATGATGTGAGGAATGCCGGGTGAGCTTCTCTCTCATTTCTTAGCTGAAATCAATTGCTCTTCTGACTCCGTTAAAAAATAAATTTCCCTCTTACTTAAAGATTCATAAACCTCAGAGGAAGCTGCTGTGCGGGCGTTTTGTGTTCTCTGTAAACAGCACACAACAGGCATCTCGGTGAAACAGGACCCGGGGTTTGGTCAAGGTCAGTGGGGTCTGGCTGCACCTTCGCCAATTCTGTAACGGACGCGTTACTCTAAGATGGAAACAGCACTAGGGCACTTCACCCCCTCCTGGCTCTTCCAAGTGTGAGCATCTCTGAGAAGTGGGATGAGAGAGGAACCTGCAGGCATATTAATAAATAAAGTTCACATGCTGTTTGATATTAAGTAAACATACTGCTAAATATTCCTCCCGGGGGCTGTGATCTCATAACCCACGGTCTTCTCATTTGGTTACCTGTGCCACGCGGTTCTTACCCCTGGGGTGCCACCAGGAACTCATTCTAAAAGGCTTTCTTTAAGGTTTAACACACACAGATGACATAAAGCCATCAAATATGTGTTCATAAAGCACTATTTCAGCTCACTGTCCCTCACAGGTAACAAAGTGCTGCTATTGCAAAGAATGAAGAGATCGCTAAAGAGCTGGGGATCCTCAGTCAGGGGGATACGCACAGGCACAGTAGAAATTAGAACAGAAGCCGTTGTGGACTAAGGATCTGCCTCTGTATTGCCTACGACTCCTCTCCCAGCAACACCATGCCCTCTGTTGTTCTGTCAAAGGGTTTCAGATTAGCAACGCACGTGTTTGACCACGTCCAAACCCCTTTCCCCCAGGGTGGCCTCCATACACCTCACTGTAGAGGATGAGAGCTTACCACCCAACAGCAGTTAACAGAGATGCCTTTATAGAGTTCAGGGGAGTGAGGATTATTCCACCCTTCTTAAGTGAACCTTGTTCTTGCAAGAGCCATGTCTGCTCGATGCTGATCGGAGAGACTAGACTGGATCTTAGGCAGCCCAGAGCTGCCCACAGTGGCCAATAATCAGGGGCTCCCACGGTTTCAGATTCCATTCAGCGTGACCAGAGGCTGCAAGGCAATCTGAGAAACGCAGTCGTCTGCATTACCTGGGGAAAAGGACTCCAGGCACCCAGCCAGCGAGTCACTACCCTGACAATGCTGGCAACTCCAGTCCTACTGAGTGGGGCGAGCCTTTGCACCCAAAGAGCTTTCCTGAGAAGCAGGTAGGCAGTAAAAACTTCCCCAGCCTGGGCCACTTGGTGCCACAGTTTCTAAAGGCCTTTTCTCCACCTCAGGCTCCAGCAGCAGAGCAGAAAAGCATCGTTGAGGTCCTTTACATTAAACGCAGTGCAAACATGGGCACAAAAGCAAGCACAGGCTTTTGCCTCTGTTCTCAGTGAAGCTAGCCCTGGGGAATTAAATGCAGGACGCTTAGAAACAAAGCTGTACGTCAGAGAGAACCGATCGCATGAGCCCACTGCCTCCGTGCAACAAAAAGCAGGATCATGGGTGTCTGTGCCTGGGAAGAACAGGACAACAGGAGCACCAGTGTTCCAGATCTGGCAGGAGCAATCTTCAACAGTGGTTTTCAGGCAGGAGCAGACCACAGGAACAGCAAATATTCTCAGGAAGAGAACCTATAGAACTACAGAGCTTGTGCTGACAGACAGAGAAAAACAGTTTGAAGAGGATTTCCAGCGAAGGTGCTTGGTCACGGATGAGGCTTTGCTGCCGTTTCTGCGGCAGGCAGTGCTTTCCTTCCCATTTAAAAATGGATTTGCAAATTGATCTCAACTAAGTCTAAGCCTGAGGTCACCACCCACTAAAAGAACATTTCTTCTGCAAAAAAAGAGGTACAAGGTGGGGGTTTTTTGCCTCAAAGTGTTGGATTTTGATAATTTTCATCATGTGATTGAAAAGAGAGAGAACATTCCATTTGGAATACTTTAGCTGCTTTCGCTCCACTTTTATGTAGGAAGTTGGCCGATACCTACTGTGTCACGAGTATCGTTTGCTTTGCCTTGAAGGACACCTCTGTAACTTTGGGATGAGACAAATGTCACACAGCCTGCCTTTGTTTTCCTCGAAGTTTCGGGAACACTCAGTGCTCTGAGCTGCGGGAGCACCAGGCATCATCTGTTTATAGCACAGAATCATCAAATCATGAGGGATCGGAAGGGACCTGGAAAGATCACCCAGTCCAACCCCCTGCCACAGCAGGATCACCTAGATCTTTTCACAGTACTCTGGTGAGCTACACAGACAATTACTCTGGTTGTGATGGCCAACTTCACACAGGACTAGCCAGGAACAGAAGCCAGATGGTCTGATTAGCCGAGCGAATGAACCAAAAGGCTCTCCTGTTCCTCTAGAGAGGGTGCAGCTACCTCAGGGTGATAGACCTCTCGATATCACATGGATGGCAATTTGGCTGTATGTGCAGAATTGGTTTCTTTCACATTTCAGGATCCAGAAAGCAAAAGACTGCAAACAGTTGACATGTGCTCCCTCAGCTCCCTAGCCTGGGCTTCCTCCTCCTGAAGCAAAGCCTGCTCCACAAATCCAAGGAAGCTCGCCTGTAACACAGCGGGCTTAGCTCGAGCCCCAGTCACTGTCTAGCTGTTCTGCCTGTATCTCAAGATAGTCTTCCCAAACCGGGACAGTCACGACATGCATGTCAGTAGTTTATTTTCTGAGACCGAGGTAGGAAGAGAGTTAAAAATTCCCTTGAAAAAGACTAGATGAGATATAAACGTGTACATGACAGAATCCATTTCTCTTTTAGCTAAAGGGCATGCTGCGGAGCAGAGCGTCTCCCGCAGCTGAAGGGAAATTACTGGAACATCATTCCATGCCACTTGAATGTGGACTATCGAGGAGCTTAAGGACAGGGAGTTACTAGGGAGAGAAGAGACAGGAGCAAAGTTTAGTTGCTTGGCTTGCCTTGGACTTCCCTGCACGAGAAACCTGTTGTCTAAATGTTGCACACAATCCACGTGGGCTCTCATATCCTCGACTCCCACAGGGGCAGAGCTTGAGCAGAATTTGGCTGCAAACCCTTTCGTATTTTTCCTGGTGAACTTGAATTTGACTTTGAAAAAGGGGCAGAGGCAGCTCCATGTTATCTCTTCACAGCAAGGCACAGCCTACGTGTTCCCGAGCTCTGGAACAGCAGCCTGGGATCTGGGAGTTGAAGAGCAGCTTTTCTATCACACAGCTCATTTGCAAGGGCTGCCTACACAAACACCTGGGCAACTTACCCTTCCTGGGGCTGAGCAAGAGCAACCAGGCTGTAGCCAAATAAGCTCCTGCCTCGGTGCTGTACAAGAGCACGCTCCCGTTCCACAGCCTCAGCACGAGCTCTGCGCCACTGATGAGAGCAGAAAAGCACCCACGACTTCATTTTGTGCAGTGTGGCAGCTGTGCCTCTGCACTCACAGGAAGCAAATGCTCTGAGCTGTAGGGTGTAACTTCCACACAGTTACCTTCCAGGAAACAAATGGCCTTCGGTGCTTTGAGGAGGACATCAGGACAAAAAGGGAAGCAGAGCCAGACGTTTTGCTGCCAGCGTTAACTAACAGTCAGTTTTAACTAACCACGTTACTGCAGTTAGAGACCACACTGTAGGAGCGTGTGAGCTTTTCTGTGCTGGGCTCTTGTCCATCAAGGACAGGGCACCTCATCTTTTTGTGCATATTGATGTAAAGCACGCGATATTTGCTTCAGCATCTTTACAGCTATCAATACAGCATCAATATGGCAGAGGCTTACAGGCCTTTACTAGCGGAAGATGACTGTGGGGTGCTTCTGTATTAAGAAGAATCTAGACAGCAAGACATCATAAGTATCTAGACAATTAAACCTATAAACAAGAGGGTGTCCTCAAGTTGTCCGAAAGTTCAGCTACACATCAGAGCATAGCTTTGACAGCAGAGTCGGAGGTGCAGCAGCAATGGGACAAACTGCCTAATGTGAAAAAGAGCCCTTTTCCAGGCACAGCAAACCGGGCAGAGTGTGTTAGCAGGTCAGGCTGCAGAGCAGAAGGTACTGAATTTGAGAGCTCTCAACCAAATGGAAGCTGTGGCTGAAGCAATGGCTGGCAGCCAGACAGCGCATTCTGCTTCACGCCTGTGATTTAGGTAGCGCATCGGGAGCACTGCCTGCCTCTCCAGTAGAGGTTAGGGGAATAAGCCCACCTCCTCTGTAAAACACAGAGTGAAGACAAAGATTACATGCATTTGATTTGGGTTTTACTCTCAAATCTCCTGAGAATGGTTTTCCTACCCGTTCTCAGGAGAGAAGAGGGGAAGAAGAAGAGGGGAGTGAAGAGGGAAGTGCTGACTTCTCCCTGGTACCCAGTGAGAGGGCACGTGGGGATGGCTGAGAGCCACACAAAGGCGGGCTCAGACTTGATATTAGGAACCATTTGTTTACTGGAAGGGCGGTCAAGCACTGGAACAGATTTCCCACAGAGGTGATTGAGGCACCAAACCTGTCGATGGCATTGGGACAACGTCCTTCATTCACTTTAACTTGTAGTCATCCCAGACCTCAGACCAGACAATCATTTCAGGGTTCTCTGAGCTGAAATATTCTGTTTTAGTAAGTGCTCAAATCCCTTTGTACGTGCATTTCCTCATCAGGTTAAATACTATCTCAGCTGGAGGAGTGTTAGTTAGAAGGGGAAGAGGTAAGAAGTCAGGAAAATTAATTAAGCAGACAATTATCAGTCCCGCATTCCTTGTGCCCACACTTGCTGATCCTCTCCCAGACACAGTGCAGGTAAATCTGCATTCCAGCTGAAGTTAGCAGGCATGGAGCGTGTACTGTCCTTAAACACATCTCTTTCTGCTGGCATTTGAGTCAAGGCAAAGAACAGTTGCAGACCCTGACAGCCTCGTTAGGGCAACCTGACAGCACTTTGCAGTAGACCCCAACCTTTACAAGAGAGTAATTAAAAAAAACCAAACCCAGCCCACAACCACAACAAAAACCACCCCAATGAGTTCAAAAAACCAAAACCCATCAGTGTGCTCATGAAGTTCAAAGCCAAACTCAGCGCTCTGGTCACCTGTAACACCGCTCCTTCCTCAGGAAGTCCTCTGTTAAAGGCCTTCTTCTCCAGCCCAAAGCGATGATATTTAGATTGTGTGACTCTATTACAGCCAGTACAGACCAGTTTCTGTAAAACAGCAGTGCTGCCACCTGCAAGGGATGCTGCCTGCCGCCAAGTGGGTTTTGTGCAGCTAGCCTCACAGATGCAGTAGAAGGATTTACGGCATGGCCAGCAAGGAAGGAATTTCCCCCTATTATATAACAACAAATATAACAGCATCAATGAGGCTGGAAAAGACCTCCGAGATCAGGTCCAGCCCAGGACCTAACATTGCCACAATAAGCTAGATCAAGGCACTGAGTGCCACGTCCAATCTTCTCTTAAAGACCTCCAGGGATGGGGACTCCAGCACCTACCTCCCTGGGCAGTTCATTCCAGTGTCTGATCACCCTTTCTGGGAGGAAGGAATGCCTAACACCTAACCTAAATCTCCCCTGGAGCAGCTTCAACCCCTGCCTTCTCATCCCGTCACCTGGCTTCCTGGGAGAAGAGCCTGACCCCTACCCTGTCTACAACTTCCCTTCAAGTAGTTACAGAGTGTGGTAAGATCCCCCGAGTCTCCTCTTCTCCAGGCTAAACACCCCCAGCTCCCTCAGCCTCGACTCATAAGACTTTCTCTCTAGCCCCCTCCTCAGCCTCATGGCTCTCCTCTGGACCTGCTCCAGTACCTCAGTCTCTTTCTTGAAGTGAGGGGCCCAGAGCTGCACACAGTACTTGAGGTACTGTGAGCAATCCCCACGTTAAAATATTCTTGAGAGAACTCCGAGTTTCAACACGGTGACACTTTCTGACCAGATTATACACGCTTTCTTGTGTCAGAGGACCTCTTACATGCGACCATTAACATTCAACAACACTGAAGAATGAGGTCTGTGTCACTGAGCTCATCACTATCGTATCGCCTACCCCCCGTGATGCCTCTTGGAAGCAACAGCAGTTTTAGAGGACTTGGAGAAACAACTTCTACTTAAGACTCAACCTAACACTTCACCACTGAGCAAGTAAACCCTGTGGAAAGCTGTTCCCTCACAGGTCTGCGGGTCAGAAGAATTACAGGCAGGACCCCAGGATGGGCCGTGTCTGTGATCTGGAAGGGCTCATTGGCACTGCTCATCCTAGCACTCTTCCAGACCCAGCCTAAGCTTAGCGCCTCTGAACTGCTGTATAACGTGAGAGAAAGATGACAAGGCCTGGCTGGGCTGTTGCTGTACAGGTGTCCACAGGGTCATCTGCACAGGCAGGATGGGCAGAGGTGCCAGTGGCCCCTTCAGAGGTCCCTCCAGAAAAAGGCTGAGACACCAGGTTGTAAGAAGAAACTTACTCTGACACTGCCTGTTTTGTGGCTAAATAGAGAGCTTCAGAGTTGTCAGCGCAGCACTTCTGCTACCAGCACAAAACCAAGGAGGACCTCTCCGTCTTGCAGCACGTATGAAATCCCATTAGCATTAATGAGAGTGACACGCGGCGTTCGGCAGGGAGCACGCACAAAGTGCAGAGCAGGCAGCTTCCGAAGTCTCAGCCCTCCCTGACAGCTTTCAGCCATCCCTTCTCTGTGGAAGCCTTTCCGCACCAAGTCTGAGATCAAAACAGTCAGTGGATCACAGTACTGCACTTGGGGGCTGTTAAGGTGATGGGGTGGGGAGGGCAGAGGGAAAACCGGGGGTCTGCCGCACAAATAATTACACTTAGCGAAGGGCTACCAGTTAGACTCCTGACAGCACTAACAGAGGAGAAAAGATTCAGGTTGGCTGAGCAAGTTTTCGCAGTGTGCTGGTAAAATGATGAACAGTGCTGAGAGCCTGGACTGGTGGTTGGGGTCCCATCCCTGGAGGTGTTTAAGGCCGGGCTGGATGAGGCTCTGGCCAGCCTGCTCTAGGGTGGGGGGGTCTCTGCCC
>VZRI01003769.1:281633-291633 GCA_013397515.1 Upupa epops
GCTGTGGCAGGGGGATTGGGCTGGATGGTCTTTCCAGTTCCCTTCTAATCCCTAGTGTTCTGCAATGTTCTGCTGTGCCCAATCCCACCCCATAATATCTCTGATCTATAGCTACAGCCACCCTTTCTCCAGCAGAAAGCTCGCACTGCTCTGCCACGTTAGTAATTTCCATAGTGCGTTTCAGGCTCTGCCTGGAGTCAGGAGGGAAAGGCAGAGCCCAGCAGCCACAGAAGGGAGCTGACTGACTGTTTAAACAAAAGGTGGCAGAAGGGAGAGAAGGAAGAGTCAGGCCTTCGCTATTTTTCCACAGCAAGTGCCAAGCGATGTCCACGGGAGACAAAAAAAGGCAGCAGCTTCGACTACAAGAGGACTTCACCGCAGACCCAGCAGAATAAAAGCCGTTGATCCACTCTGCCTTTTCCTTCCTTGATGGTATCACTGGAGCCTTAATGGAATCCCTACGCTCTCCTGCTACCGTCTGCATTTATCTACCGCTCGTTCGGCCTTGGTTGGAGTGCAGATATGCTGGGCTGTGGATGGGCAGATGGGGAAAGGGGTTGCCTGCATCTTTTAAAGAAAAAGCCTTCCTTACTAGCCCAAGCCTGGAAAGAGAGGTTCAGTGCAGAAGAAAGCCACGCTGGTATTCGCACTGTGCAGTGAGAACCAGGGGACCTTCATTCGGGACTCCAGCAGCACAACAACCCTTTTGTTCCATCCCTGAGTGTGGCTAGGATTTAGCCACAGAGCTGGAGGGTCTGCTGACCCCCTCATGTCAATATGGAAATGGACTAGACCTCAAACATTTTCCACTGTTTCAAGAGTTTCTGATTTACAGCATCCAGGAGAAACTCAGTGACAGCAAACACCTCATCTGCTGTCGTACAGCCAGCCGCTTCACAGGTCCTAAGTAGATTACAGAGAAACCTCTCTGTGCTGCTGCCTAAGGAAACGGTCTCAGTAGAGCTCAAGATAGCCAGAAAGAGCCCAAGATACCCAGAAAGAGCCCAGCACACAGAAACGAGCACTTCCAAGGGCTAATTCTAGTGAGTGAGAACCTTTGTCTCACGAGCAATGCCTCAAATGTCACCACAAAGTGTTGTGAGAGGCACGGGTCGAAGGAGTCGCCAGTGGTGGAGTCATTGTCTAAAGGCTGTCTATGTATAGAGCTTCCCTAGGAGGCTGTGCTGGAACTCCTCTGCACTAACTGAGGCGCCCAAGCTAACAGCCACCTTCACTGAGTCACGTACTGAGAGGACACAAAGAAGGGAGAGGAAAGAGAAAGGTGTGCTCACACGTGAGGAGAGACTCTCATACTGGTAGCAACCTCGAGGTTGCCTCCATCTGTAATGTTCTGTTCTGTGACTTGGTCTGGGTGATCCTCTGAGGCAGGGGGATTGGACTAGATGATTTTCCAGGTCCTTTCCAAGCTCTAGTGATTCTGTGATTCCATGTGAGAGAACCTACACTCCTTCTCCTGCCTGCCTGAGGCATTTCTGAGACATCTGGGGGTAACAACAGAGGGTAAGGAGAGTTGAACAGTCCTTGCATTTAGTGATCAACATCTCCAGCTCTTCATCATCTTCCTTGCCATTGGTTGTAGTAGATGATGTGATACCCAGACTCTCAGCAGATCCAGATGTTACTGGATGCGCTATCACCAAACAGCAGCAGCTTTCAGGCCAGCTCCTGTGACACTACTGACCACTGCTGTTTGAATGATTTCTGAGAGCAACCATGGTAACTGCCACTGCTTGTCTCTGCTTGCATTTCCAGAGCCCTTTTGGTGACTGGCAAAGACAAGGAGTGAATAGTGGCTTCAAGAGCCACAGTTTTCTCCACAGAAAGCCATTTCTGGGCTCATGAAACAAGCAGCTGGCACTGGAGAAGGGTACTGCAGAGACATCAGGCTCAGGGACAGCTATAGAACTTCAGACAGTGTAAACATTTCCTTTGATGCCAAAGGAAGGCTGTAGCTTAGTCTTGAGCTGTAGCCACAGGGTATCAACGCAAGAAGTGTATGAGCTGTGAGAAACACACAGCCACAGACTGCCTACTGCTAGCTCTGTGTGTTAGCTGCAGATCTCAACATCTGGGTTAGGGAGTGGAGACACAGCTGCCCCTAAGAGTGCGTTGCTGTCTGTGCCTCGCAAGGCTTCAGGTTCCTTGGGAGGACAGCAGCACTTTGCATTCCTTCCAAGGTTATTTGCAGAAGATGTTGGAGGTTATTAGAGGGAAAATGTACCCTACGCTGTACCGCGCGACCACGGTGACACACAGGTGATCAAACACAACTGCAGGTTGTCTTACAACAGCTCGCTGGTTCCTGCTCAGATTCTACCAGAGTATCGGGCATAACCGGGTCACTGGTTAGAGGCAGCCTCTGTCAATGCAGCCTCCAGAATAGCCCATCTGAAGCGAGTTTCTGAGGGATGACTGTGCCTATTCCGTGAGGAAAGACGATCCCACACTTTGGGTATTTGCCTTGTACAGCAGACTCTGCTGCCTGCTGTGGCTGTAGTCCTTGATGGATTGCTCATCGTGCTGCCTTTTCAGCTCCTATCCAGACTGTGGTTAGCAGTTCTCAAAACGAAAGACAAAGCCACGACATCCCCAACCCCATGACAGTTACGGGAAAACAAGAAGAACACAGAGAATGAAAAACCCAGATCTGCTTCAAGAGGGTGAGGAAGACCTCTCCTAAACTCAGTGGTGCGGAGGGAAAAACTCCTCTCGCTGCTTTGCCACAGTCCACGAGAGGAGACAGCAGCAGCCAAAGGGAGGCAGCAGCTGGAAATCCTCTAGCAGTTACGAGCCAGAAAACAAACAACCCCTACAATCCAGGCTGGGTTCTTGTGAACCTACAAGGAATCTTCAGCAGTTTCATGAGCCTCCACCTTTCTAACTACCCTGAAAGGCATCACCTAGGGCGGAACCCTGGAGAGTAACACCTGATCAGGAAGATGTCTGTAACGGGTAAGGATCTGTGTTCAGCTCCACAATGCACACCAACACGGTGACTGGATGACTGGCTGTACTCGATGAACACACTGTATAGTACTACTGGCTGCTTTTGTTTTGCAAACAAGGGCAGAACTGCAAGACACCAGCGACCGAAGGAAATGGCATTTCTGAAGGGGAAATAGCTAAGAGGAGAGAAGTTAAGCTTTACAGACTGAAAAATGAAAGGTTAGGAGCCAGGTAGCTGTGCGATGCTTTCACCTGAAGGATCAGAGTTGGACTTGTGTTAGGTCTTAGGTGAAATGAGTTTGATGGATTAGGTCTGGTTAGTACCTGTCAGTGAACTACATCAAAACAAAGGACAGACAGACACAGTTTACTACAGCTAACTGTTCCCTGCTCGAGACAATTTCCCTCTGGAGCTAGCAGGAAGATAACTCTGCAGGGAGAGGTGTCCCTTCACAGGAAGGCAGACCAACACACACTCATAAAGGACAGTGCTGCTGCTGCTGTCCTTGAGTGTTACTAATAGAAGCAACAGCCTCTGTTGCCAGGAGCTTGATGTGGACACCACACCAACCAGCCAGTTAGCAGAGTGAGAGACTGGCAGGGGGGACCCCCCCCGGAATGTCTGCTTGGGTTTCTTTAAACAGAAGAGAGTCATCTTTTTCTTAACTGGGGTGATTCCTCTCTCTTCTGCCTGTTGCTCAGTCCTTCCTGGCTGTTCTTCAACACAGGCAATGCTCTGGTGAAAACCTGGCAGACAGAGCTTTGCTTTTCTTTCTACTTTTCTGCCTCCATATTTCCAATCCTTCCCCGTCAGACTACTCCGGCTATACCCACAGTTCTCTGAAGTGACCCAGGTCTTTAGCCGTCCCGATGATGCTTAACTTACCTCTGCCTACATTATTACAGGTTAGCCTGCAATTTCCTTCCCAGGACTTGACTTCTTTGGGAAGAAGTCTAAGGACTCTGCTGCTGAGCATATTTGCTAGCACTTCCTTTGAAGGAGCAACCCCTGCCAACACAAAACTTTTTAAGCAAGTCTTATCTGCCAAAACTGTCAGCCCTTTGACCCTGGGCTGTAATCCCAATCTAAAGTCAAAGGCCACGCTAATCAGATTAAAAACTAGGAATTCTTTATAAAACCAAGTCAGGTCTGTCCTCAAACACCTGAGGATCTGTCACAGAACCCCTCAAACGTTTCTTTAATGTCATCAGCATCCCATGCTCCACGCTGGCAACCACCCCTTGTGGACACTTCTATTTTGTGTGAAGGAAACTATCAGCAGGAGGAGTGGCTGGTGCACTGCACCTGCACACAGAAGTGAAAGCAACCCTTGGGATGTTCTTTCCTTTCTCTAGCCACCATGGCGAGCAAGGAAGAAAACATCACCTATTTGCATGACTGAAGACAAGAAATTTGCTCAGCAATGCCTCCAGGCCCTGGGAAAGCACCACCTCAGCTTAGCTTCCTGCCAACAGGTAGCAAAGTCACTGTGATTTGGGATGTCAGCCTGGGGGAGGCTGGGGAGGTTCTAGCCTTGCTCCACAACCTCCTTGCACAAGCCCCTCTGCTACTTCCTCCCCTCCATAGTTGCTGTTTTTCAAGCTATGTCCAATGTAGAGAAGAAACCCAGCCCAGACATTACAGAAGCCTAAAAGTAAGGCTCATCACCGGGAGCGGAGAGGATCCACTGCTGCTCTTTCCTTTCCCCTTTAAGTTCCTTTCCCAAACATGGGATTTCCGAGTGAGTTAGAGAGGCCAAACGCGATGCCTTCAGTATCTCAGTTCATTTCTGTCCACGCACAGATAAAGCAAAGAGCTCCTTCCCCTCCAGTGGCTCTGTTCGTTCGGGTTCTGAACAAATCGCTATGCAAACAGCCCTGGGGCAGCACACTACCCTTTTCACCAAGAGAACAGAAGAGACCAGGGCTTGAATCGGGCTGAAAGATATAAGCAGGCAACATCCTTTATAACTGTTGTGGTTTGAATTTGAGCGGGGCTTTTGCCCGAGGCACTGGGAAGTTGCCATGGCAACTGGTGAAATGTTTTCAACTCTGTGAACTGGTACAACTGGTTTGGAGCTTCCTGTTTCCAGCACCCAGCTTCTTCACTTCTATCTTGTTTTAGTCCAGAGAGAAAGAGGCATGGCCCTGCAGCTGAGCACAGCAGCCACCTCACCCTGAGAGCATCGCTAATGGAGAGCAGGAGAGTGGAATCCCAGAGGCCAGCAGAGGGAAGGCTTTGCCCATAATCCATGGTTTGCTGAAATGGAAAGAGGCTGATCTTCAGCATCTACCCTTCTCTGCTCCTCATCGTGACACCCGCTCAACAACTCAGACTCCGAGAGAAGAGCCCACATTTGTGCCAAGCGTCTCCTTTGCCTCATTCCAAGTGGAATTCCTGCCTAGGCGAAGGTTCGGGTTTGACTTCCAACCTCGGCCATGAGCTCAAGGCAAACCCATTACTGTGTTTTCAAATCCAGCCCGATTGTTTAAACAGCTGTTAGCGCACAGCCTAATTTATAACTTATACTGCCATTGATTGTTATTTCATTGTTATAAATTAATAATGAAAGCTGGAATTCTGAGCGAGATGACTTTCCAGTGTTGGCAGCCCATAAAGGGGAAAGACGCCAGCAGAAGCAGCTCCCTCCTTATGCCAGGGTTCAGAACTGACAGTGCAGATGTTTTCTGAGCACTTACTGGTAGAGGAGGTTATCTTGTCTAAGAACAGTACTGTTCCACAGAGGTGCTGCTCTCTGCTACACACAACATACCCTGCCATCCCAGAAGAGGGACTGATTCTTTGCCTAAAAAGCTGCTTGAGACCCTGTAGCAGTGAGAATGGAGTTTTGTTCTTCCAATTCAGCAGCTCCAAAAGGCAGTGGAAGGGTTAACAGCTCTGCACCCTCTCAAGCCATCAGGCCATGTGCGGTGTGATCTGTGCCACACTGCATCCTGACAACACACAGATCAGCTGCTTGCTTCAGTCCAAGCCTGAAGAACCAACTCAGCTGGGACAGAATTAGGGTGCTAAATGTTGCACACACTCCCGCATGAATTATTGAGTGACATCACTCAGAGCAGTCTCTTTGGACGCAGAATTTACAAGGATGGGCTGGCAAATACATGCGACAAACACGAAACCGCTGACCTAGAAAGCAGGGCTCACTCTGCCACAGTCGGTGGCAACAGTTTGAGAAGGAACCTTTGAAAAATTCCATTTGAGGACAACAGGACCTGGCAGCTGTCAGCCCTGGTAGTCAGGTCAGTGGGGAGAAAGGCTTGGCTAGCCGTGTTGGCTAAGGCTTTAGCCAAACCCTTCAGCACACTGGACATAATTCATGCAGAAGGGCCCTTTGCCCCCCAGCAGCACTGAGAGGAGCCGATAGGGCAGCATGGACGTTGCCCTAATTTTATTCCTGGATTATTTAGTTTCATGCACTCGTGAAATCAGGTGCTTCCATCCGTCAAGACAAAGGGCATTGTTCCAGTTCCTGCAGGAGCTGTGAAAGAACTCCTAGCGCTTATTGATTGGTTATCGCTAACACAGAAGCATCAGTGCAGTCCCCACCAGCGTTCTCTTCAACGGCACGAAGCCAGTCAAGGCAGAGCGGATACGGTGGTTCAGAACACACACCGTTCTCCAGAGTAGGTGGCATTGTTGTCTGGAGACCAGTATGAAAGCTTCTAACAACATAGAGTTAGAAATTGGTGTTGCCATGAAACCTGGCCTTTTGTAGCCGTGTCCTCGGGACTGTGGGAATGTGCATCCCGCTTTAGGTGGCATCGTCAGTGGATATGCAGGTTTTGGTAAGGATCCTGTCAGGAACACAGGCATCCTGTCTAGGTAAAGCATGCAGGTGCAGCTGTAGCTCACTTTGTCAGTGGATGATTTAGAAAGGAAGCCTGCCTGCAATGGTCTCCATGATGCTCAGAAGAAAGCATCCCCCGGTAATTAACCATGCACAAAGATTATCTTCTAGATGCTTGTGACTAGATGCTTGGACCTGGTTTCATCTCACATAACCTCAACTAGCTACAGCATCATCCACCTTCCTTTGTAGAGGATGCTGAGAGTTAGACCCTTTGGCGTGCACCCACGTCCTCATCACTGACTGCACCCACTCACGTCTCCAACCACTGAGGAAATTCTGACACTCCCCTCAACGCAGACACCCAACTCTTTGGCTTGAGGGGCCAGGCAGAACCACACCACCTTGAAGTGGACTGTGTGATGAATCCCTCACCTCCTGAGCACAGCCTCTCTGTGCTAACCACAATGACACATCGTAAGGGAGAGCCACAGCCCTCTTGTTGCTAACACCACAAACGCACCGTTCCAACTCGCCACCTTAGTGAGCACCCAGCATCTCAGGCTGGGCGCTTTTCCCACGCTATTCCTCCAGCAAGATTTCCAGTTACTCTGCAGCTGTCGACAGCAGCACAGGACCCCATTGTCTCAGCTCCTGCCAACTGCCCAGTTACTGCTTTGCAGTCCTGATGGAAGGGTTTGGCCTTTCTCCTGCCTTCTTTCTAGGCACTCAGGTGGGAGAGCCAGGGCGGGTGCTGGGGATTCAGTGTACGTAATGCCTCCCAAAGCATGAGCACAAAAGGAGAGGTTCGTGCAGAAAACCTTCACCCCAGCAGGCAAGACCAGGAAAAGCAGAGTGCGTGTGGTTTGTGCCTAAGCAGCGGAGCAGCACAAGTGTCAGAACAACAGTGCAACTGCTCTTTATTCCCAAGCTCTGCTGAGGATGTCGCAGTGCAACTTGGAGCATCCAATCGTGCACTGACTACAGCTGTATATACTAACTTCCCCGCACCATTGCTGCTGTTCTCATGCTGCCAAGCCTCGTGTCCCTTCCCAGCAAACATGATGAGGGACCTTTCTGAAAATCACCAGTCAGACACAATAATATGCTAAATCACGAAATTCTCTTTAAGGAAACCATTAGGTTTTGAGCTTTCAGAGCACTTTGAGGTCTGACTTTCCTCCACAGTAATGAAGACCACAAATGTACACTAAAAGAGAGAGGTAAAGAATACAGCCAGAGAAAGAAAATTGGAGTGGAATCACTTGCCTCCAGCATCTGGCTCTTGAAAAGAAACATACGTGACTACCATTCCTTCATTACCCTCCACTCACACAATCCTTGCCACTCTCTATTAGATGGAGAGCCTCACTAGCTGACTCACAAAGTTCTTTGTGTGCCAAGCATATTTGGGGCCACATAATTTCACCCTCTGATTATAAACGCTGCTGTGCTAGGAGGATGTGGGCACACTTACCAGGTCACCGTTTCTTTTGGGAGGCAGCGGTCCTGAATGGCACGACACAGCCAGTGACAAACTCTGCCTGCTGTTGCTAGTTAAGTGATGCTTACATCAGAGTGACAGCAAAGCCATAAACGCAAGCCTTCTTCGCGTTTCCCTTTGCATGACCTCAGTCTGTGTTGTACGTCAAGAAGTACCACTGATAACAGAAACCAAA
Organism: Upupa epops; assembly: GCA_013397515.1. Classification (NCBI taxonomy): domain Eukaryota; kingdom Metazoa; phylum Chordata; class Aves; order Bucerotiformes; family Upupidae; genus Upupa; species Upupa epops. Next base: position 290,092 of record VZRI01003769.1, read on the forward strand.
GCCGCAGCTGCTTAATGTTCTCAATTATAACCCCTTATTTTCAGTCATTAATAACTTTGCCAAAAACAATGCCCCGAGCTGGTTTGTAGGAGGTGGGGTTCAGTAATTAAGTTAATCTGTTCCTGAGAGCATCAAGCAAAACTAGGCTTTAAAACCGTATTTAGAGGGGAAAAAATAGCTCCAGTGATTTCTTTGAAGCATCCATACGTTTCCCTGCTCCAAAGCCGGCATCCGCGAGTACGTGAAGGATTGTCCTAGAAAAAAGGAGGTTCCTGTTTGCCTAAGTCATAAAGCTCTGGGCTGGCAGGAGGAGGAGGGGAGCCAAACAAGCCACAAAACATTCTTAACTTAATTACAGAAGGCGGCTCACAGCCAACGAGAATGTGCCCTAGGATCACGATCCAGACTTCTGTATTTTGGGTTATCCGATAGGAGTTGTGCCGAGCAAGGCTGTCCAGCCATCCCTAATCTTCAGCAAATAGAGCAAACAGCAAATTGGAGGAGAAAGGGGTGGATTGAATAACAAAGTGCTTGAGTGGGAGCAGGGGTTTTTAAAAACAGTGGAACTCTGGGGCCTTTCTGCTCCTCTTTCCCAGCTGCTCCCTCCACACAGACAGGCAAACCTGTGGAAATCTATGCAAATGCAGCACCTACTGCCTCTTGTCTGCTGGGTGCTTCCTGGCAGCCTGAGCTGCAAGTGCCAGGCTGCATCTCCTCTCCGCCTTCCCAACTACATGTTTGGTGTTTAGTGCCATGTTAGCATGCCAGGTTGTGCCAGCTCATCACACAATGAGAGACGCGTGTTAAAGCCAGCAGTCTGTCTTCCAGTGCTGGTATCACTCCCCGAGATGCCCTGTCCTGGCCTCGGGACTTGGCTTCCTGGCACTGAGGTATCAAGCTCCTGCAGTCACTAATGCTGAGCAAAGCCTGCTTAGCCCATCTTAGCCAACCAAGGCACAAACCTGTGCAAACACCAGGAACAGAAGTGGCATCTCCTCCTACCACACCAAAGCACACTGGCCTTCGCCATACCGCTCCCGTGGCACTGCTCCCACGTGCTTTCCACGTCTCCTCCACAAGCCAGCAGCTCATTCCCACAAGGTGCCAAAATGCACCTCCTAGCACACACTGTTCACCTGGATCACCACTGCAACGCTCGGTCTGCACTTACATTCCTCCTAGATCCCAAATCCGCAGCAAGGCCAGCAACCTCACAGTCACACAAGTTGCAGTCAGAACTGAGCAAGAAGTAATTCATTAAGAGTCCCAGCGTCTCAGGTGGGGATCCTCAGGTGGGGTCCTCTGAGGACCTCCATCCTCTGCTGTCTACTGCAGAAAAAAATAGAAAGGATTTGCTAACAATGACCTGGGTTTGTTTTGCCCACACAGCCTCACAAGGGAGTTGGACCCAAAGGCCCCCTTCCCGCGCAGGACCTCAGGTTCCCATCAGGAGGAGTATTGATCCTGTCATGTGCTGTCCCACTGCACAGCCGAGCCCTTCTCTGCCACCCTCTGCTCCACCAGCTGGGAGCACCCCTCTCA
>VZRI01003769.1:296633-321633 GCA_013397515.1 Upupa epops
GAACAGGAGATAAATATGTTTATAGTAGAGATAGGAAAAGCTTAATCTACACTTACCCTGGGTTCAAACAGACGGCACTGACAGTCCTGCTTTCCTTGTCAAGTTTCAAGAACTCCCAGTCCTTCATTTAAACACTCGAGAACTCTGTGGAACCTGTCAGTCTGCTTAATGAAGCCGCCTCCCTCCTGCTTTTTAAACCAAATCTGACTTCCTGTGAGGACCACTTAAGGCATAGCTCTGCTTCTGCAGAAAGGCTGGGTCCTAGCAGAGTGAGCAATCCAAGTCCTTCAGCTCGTTTCCCGTAGCAGCCACGACGGTTGGCGAAGGGAATGCAGCTTCTTTAAAGGGAAGGAACAAGCCTGAAGAAACAGTTCTCAGTATAAACCACACGCGATGCTCAATACAAATCACGGCTTCGATTAGGGGCCTTCTTGATCAGCAGCCGTCCAGAAGGTTATGTCCATGAATTAATAATCCCTTAAGAGTCTCCTGCCTATCTGTCCAAATAGCCCCATTATTCTGATACTCACAAGACTTGAAACTGCTTGCTCAGCACCACCCTGCGTGTGTGAGAGCACACCCGTGTAACAGTGCCAGAAGGGATGCTGCGCACGAAGTGGGACAGAACGGTGCATCACCTGATCAGGCAGATTTTGGTGCCTTAACCTTGATTCTCTACTTAAAGCAATTTAGGAAAATCAGGTGCTGAGAGGAGACCGGTACCTTGCTGTGCTGAACGCTGTGAAATACATATTGACATCTCCTTCCCAATGAATTTGCAATTCCTCCGGGACAGAGCACAGTAAATTATTTTACACGCGCTATGAGAATGCAGGCAGTGTTTGTCCTCTTCCTCTACTGCAGTCTAATCGTAGAAATCTGTAGGAAAATGCGTGCGTGAACAGAGGAGTGCGCGGTCACAAAGCCGGGCTGCTTGTGCGTGCTCTAGAAACGCGTGCAATTAGTGAATGCTACTGGTCCAACTGGCTGTCCACTGGTGACACTCAGTTCCAAGAACAATTCCTATCGCCTTGAGATGGAACTCTGACGTCAACTTCAGTTAACGTAACATGAACACTGAAGCTGTATTTCTCTGTAAGCGCTGAGGACAGACAACGTGAAAGAGAGCAGACAGGAAAGGATCTATGGCCCTTGATTATTGAGACTGGCGTCACAGCTGGTAGTGAAATTGTGACCCAACGAGGGTGGAACTGGAGGCGAGTAGAAGTAGAGGTTTTCCTGAACAACTTTAAATTAAACATGAACATAGGTGGAGCTACAGAAGGGTCTACCTGTGCTGTAACACACTCAGGAGGGATTGGAAGAGCTACGTTAACCACGGGCATTTTGATCGTGCCCTGGGAATGCAAAGACGGCTGGAGTCAGGGTCAGAGATCACCGCAGACGGTGAACCAACCAGCAGAAGGTGAGGGATGTGAGTGTGGAATCTCTTCAGTGAAACCACTCGTGGGCCAGGCCTTGTAGACCAGCACAGGGAGAGGGGTGGTAAGGTAGGTAGGTCTGCTTTCAGAAAGATCAAATGAAAGGGCGGAAGGCAGGGTCGCACAATTGTGCTTCAAGCGGACACAAACTGCAAGGTGACATCGCCTACTCTAGGCCACCTGTGGAAGGAAGGAAGAGGCAAAACAAGATTTCAGCTATCTGAATTTTAGAACTCTAGGGCTGCCAAAAGCTGGGCTCAAGATGAAAGAGTAATGCAGGGCAAGACACTGAAATCCCTTTGAGGAAAGGGCTTGGGCTTACCCTGTGTTTTCTGTGTGATGGCGACTGCCATGTAAGAGCACAAGATAGAGTAAACACTGCGCTCTTCACGTACAGGGCTACCTGTGTGGACTTGCACATTAGATGCCTTCACTGAAGTACTGGAAACTGGGCTTCTGAGTGTACAGTCTGCGTAGAGTTGTGGAAGTTTTTCATAGAGATGTGTAGCCTAATGTCTGTTTTAATTTTCAGGCTTCTCCTGAAAGATTTCCAGTTCAGTGACTGCTGTTGATAGTGATTTTCTATCCGTGTGCAGCACAGACAAAGCCTAACTCTTTAGACTTGGTCTGAAAATATTGTTATAGTGTCCAGTATGAAATGGCCCCCTAAACTGGAGCAGTTTCCAGATTGCTGAAATTCATCACCACTCCTCCTGGAAACCGAGAGCACTCCAGGCTGTGGGCTGTAGATGTTTGTAGACTTTGCAGTGGAGAAAGGCTTGCCCTGGTATAAAGCAGGAGCTTTTCGTGGTACCAAGATTACAGTTAAAAAGGGGTTAAGAGTTTCCAACTTAGTCTGAAATTAAAAAGATGGTGGCCCACTGGAAACCTTGTGGTTTGTCCGGATCCATAGGGAACACTGCACTGGGAGCGCGCCTATCCAGTCAACCTCACTTCTGCCATCCCCCTGTGAAAGGTCTGCCTTTGTGTCTGGAACATGCAAGTGTTGTCACCAACTGTTTGACAGCTGTCAACCTGTTGGTCCCTTTCTGTCCTGTTTTAACTCTTTGCTTTCCAGACTGTGTAAGGTGGTGGAAAGGGTACCAATAAAACTGATCCTTGGAGGAGGTCACCATTAGGACCATCTGCAGTTGGGTATTTGGGTGTATTCCTCAGCAAGACTTACAACACTTCAGGTGAATCCCCTGACCCTCAGGCAGGTTGCTGTCCTGCTGTCCCTGGGTCGGTTGCTGCAGATGGGTCTGGGTGACTAAGGATAAAATTCTGCCCTTTGCCCGGTAACCGCAGTGCCCTGGCCACCAGCCTCACGAAGGCCATTTCTCTTTCTGTGTGTTGACTCGACATCCAGACTGTGCTCACCTCGTATGTTGATCCAGTCCTCTCCCTGGCCAGGCTCTCTTCTCCAAACTGAAATGTTTGGAGCTGACTGGTAGCTGATGTGATGCCGTTCTTCCTGGAGGAAATAAAGGGACCTGCCCTGAAAGGGCAGATGATTAATTTAGCCAAGAGAAAAGTAGTTGCTCGGGGTAAGTGATGCCACCGGTCAGAGCCAGAGGTCAGGATGAAACACATTGCCACTGCTTCTGAAGATGTAAATTTGATTTCTGTAATGAAGGCCAAGGTGTCGCCGATCAGCAGGCAGGGACTAAATCTCTGATGTGCGAATATAGTCCTTGACAGAGACCCACCTCATCTCCTGCAAGGAGGCAAATTACCCTATGCTTGCATGCAATACATGATTGCTGTCATGGTTTGAGGCTGAGGCAGACATGAGCTGAATGAAAGACACTCTCTACCAGCCCCTCTTGATCCCCAGAAGTGGAAAAGGGAATAATGGAGAGAGACTTCTGGGTTGGACAAGAAAACGAGAACTACTTCAATGAAACCAGGGACACTATGGAATGTGTGTAAACCCAATACCAAATGCGACACGTATGGGATGAGATACCTTGTTGGTCAGTTTAGGGTCACTCGTCCTCTTCGCTCCTCCCTGCGGGTGCAGCCTCTTGCTTATTGAGCCTCCAGTATGGACACAGGACTGGCAGCCACCCGCGTCTTCGCTGGAGAAAGCGCAAGCAAAAGCCTTCTGCTTAGCAGCTGCTGGTTAGTGACTGTAAACATCAAGCACCGGCACCTGTAGAAGCAGACAGAGTTTGCATAAAAGCACTGATAACTGCAGAAAGTGCTTTGGCCAGAGGAGACCGAGACGAGAGGTAAATCTGTTCTAACCCAAACCAGCACCATCGCTGACTCGTAAGGAGGAAAGCGTGTCGCAATGCCCCATTGCCTCTACCAGCAGACAAAAGATGGACTGAAGTCCCAAGCCTACATGTAGCACGTGTACAGGGCAGAGCATCCATCTGCCACACATGCAATCCACCAAGCCAAAATCACTGCCCTAGAGCCAGCGTGCTTCTGCAGAAGTCAGTGGTGCAGGAGAGGTGCAGAACATGGCTTTTACTGTATTTCACATCAATATTTAAAGCAACGTGGCTTTGCATGGTACTCTCTAGCTTTGTTACATGAATACATATGTTCCTGCTGATGTAATTCTCTTGAAAGTTATAAATAATGGATATTCTTCATAAGCAGCTGACCCCCTGGAAAGATTGGAATCAGAGAGTTTGAGCTACCTTGCACAATTCAGCTCGTACCTGCACTGCCAGCCACTGGATAAAAGTCAGTTAGAGCAGTGCCTGCAATGTGTCACTGCCTGCTGCCTCCAGTGTCATTCTGGTCACTAGCACCAAGGAGTCTATTAGATAGAAAAGACAAGGGGAGAAAAACAGCTGAAGTAGTGCAGCTTGTTAAACTACTCCCTTTCAAGTCCTCGGGGGTACTTTTGTTTTCTTTAACCAAGATGAATTATTTTGTATGAAAAGAGGCCTTCAGCATCAAAACGGGCGTGACAGCTCTGCCTCTCCATAACCAGCTACAAGAATAAAGGGAAGAATGGCTTAACTATCGCCAGTTCTGAGGCATTTCAAACCACCGTGACTCAAAGGCTGCCAAATGGGAGACCCAGCACGCTGAGAGTCCCTTAAAGTCCTCATTCCACGCCAGCACAATACAGGGGAAAGCATGGGGAAACAGTGGGAAGGGCTTTCGTTTGCCAGAGCCTGGTAGATTTTGCAGAAGTAAAAAGCTCTGCAGAATGAGGACACTTCATGTCCTCACCGGCGTGTCTGGCGCGAGGAACGCCTCTGATCTGCAGCATGGGGATCACCTCACCGAGGAAACTCATGCCTCACTTCGTGTGCGGATTCTCTCTCTGTGGGGGGAGAGAGCTGGTCAGGGCTGCACAAACGGCTAAAAGGCAGCTCGGACTTTTTTTTCCTCCTTCCTTTCCCCCCCTTTTTAATCTGCAGAGGGATTGAGCTGCAATTTTCCAAAGCAAGCCTATGCTCTCAGCTTTTCCACGCCATAGACGTTGCCCCTTCTAGTACAAGGAGCTAGTGGAACAAGAGGTTCCTTCGTTTTTCCCAAAAATACTCCAGCCTCAGTGGAAAAACAGCAGAAACAGCAGTGTTGGGATTTCAGCTACCAGACCTGGCCTGTGCTCGCACTAAGCAGGGTTAGGAGAAAGCTCTTATCCTTGCACTGCCTTGACTCTCACAGTCTAACCCTGGGAAAAGAGCAGGCAGCATCCAGAAAGCTCCTGGTGCATCCGAGCACTAAAGCAGCTGAGCAGTGCTGTGGTCTTGAGAAGGTTCAGCCTCACAGACTGGGACATGCAGGTGCTCCAGTCACTTAGGTGCTCCTTGGTGGCACACTGGCACCCAACCAAAGGCTTACGCAAGGAATGGGGACACAGGAGAGCCTGCCCTCTCCCCTTCCTCCCCTAAACAAACTTCATGCAGCTCCTTCTGGAGCGAACGCAGGCTGGTGTTACACTCACACAGTTGGGGCTTTTTGAAGCACTGGGGTTAGCAGAGTATTAGTCTGCATTTGCACCTTTGGAAATGAGATGAGACACCAGCCTGATGAATAGGGTGTCATTGTGTCCCCCCCCAGGGCTGGTTATGGTATAAACACATCCTGCATCTTTCACACAGCCGCCTGCCACTTGTGCTTCGCTGCTGCCAGGTCTAAAGGACATTTAACATCATGTCCTGTCTGCATGGTAACAACAGCTGACAAAGGTGCTAGGAGCAGGAAAGATGGCCCTGTGGTGCTGGCCTGGAGCTAGGTTAAGCGTTCAAGAACTCCCTTCTCATGGGATGAACCTTTTGCATGAGGAGCAAGCAGAGGTTTCTGTGGCCAGGAGACAAAGCCTACTCCTACTCACACACCGGTAGCCTTAAAAAACATCGATTGACTTCAGAGAGGACATGAGACTGAGAATCAGAAGACTTCTAAGTGCCTGTGCCATACCCTTTGTTTATGGGGCTCAGAGTTGGTAGGCTAACACCCACGGTTAATTAACTTCATGCCTGTTAGCTGGCCTCTCTGTGTTAAGTGGGGATGGATGGATGCCCCTCTGCCCCGCGCCGTGATCCCCAGTGACACAGGCTATGTGCCGCTGCCTGCATGGTCACAACATGGAACACAACAGCAGCAAAAACAGCTCCCAAAACCTCTTGCCCTGCCCTGGCTGCCTGTTTCCACGTCCTCCTTGTTTAGCACCCCGCTTGAGCCCTGGATACAGCACCTCTTGTAGAACCCAGTGGTGGAGCAGCAGAGACCTGAGCTAAGCTCACAAATATGTACCTCACAGAAAGACCGAGGTCCTGCAAACGGCTGAGCCAGTGTCCTTCAGGAAAGAGGTCTGCAGCAGAGCTACCTCCAAGTTGCACCAGCATCATGGAGAAGAAATGGGTTGGGTTGAGCGTTTTCAAGCTGCCAGCCACAGTTCCCATGGAAAGGCTGAGGAACGGCTCCGATGGAGGGGTATTTATCCTGAATAGGAAGATGGTGGAGTTGCCACTTCTCCTTCATCTTTTTCCCCTCCCCTGCATCTGCAAGAGAAAACCAGGAGGAATTTCCAGCTACGGGAGGTATTTGTCACGAACAGCCACGGGCCAGCACCACAAACGAGCAACTCCAGCGCGGAAGCACTTTCCGAGTTCTAAATGAGTTGTCCCTGTGGTAATAAAGAAAGGCTGTTTTACAGCGTGACAGTATGTAAGACAGCATTGTCAGCTAGAGTTTATTTAAAGCACAGGGCCTGTAACAGGAAAATAATGACTTTAATAAAATTTACTATTGACTTTGTAGGCTAAAATCTTTCTGTCATCAGGAATACAGAAAAACAACCTGCCTGAAAGCCCTGCACTTAAATATATTCCTTTAATATTTCAAAGCAACTTGTGACTTTATTTCTAATGCAGACACCACTTCAAAAGAGGCTGTAGAGGGCTGGAAATTAGTATTTTTAATAGAGAGTTGGAATTGCTTACATAAGGGAAAAGCTGGTAATGACCTATGACACCGTCTCCTGAAAGCAACGTTTGAGGGAACTGCAGGAGCAGCTAATGCGATTCCTGGAGAAGCTGCAGAAAGCTGTGTCACCAATGAATGATTTATAAATTACTGGACGTCCTTCTCACCTGGAGGAGGTCTTTTCATCATGCAACGTAGTTGTCTCCAAGTGAGCTCCGAAGAGCCAGTGCAGAGACGCAGCAATCGGCAGCATGTTAACAAGCCGGGGTCCTTGCTAAGAATGGAGGGGGGGGGCACAGAAATACGGACCAGGCAGTTTCCCTTTCGAAGCAGTGTGGCTAGCTGGCTGGCTAGCTGGCAGTGTGCCAGGGGTCACGTCTCCCACGCGCTAACTGCAGCATTTTCATCCCTTCCATGTTCTTTTACCTGGTTAGAATAAACTGTGGTAAAAAGTTTCCCAGCAGCATAGGGCAGCTCAGTTTGGAGGAGAAGGCTTTTAATAAACCTGGTGAAAGGAATGCTTCGGTTCATGCCTCCTGCGTTTCCCACCGGAGCGCTTGGCGTCGCAAAGCAGAGGTCTCCTGCTTTAGTGCTGCAGAGCACCGCCGCCGAGGAGGGGCTGGAGCCTTCAAACAGAAAGGGTGCAGCTTAGCTCTGGTGAAATTGTTGATGGAGGCATCGTAATTTGCAGTGACAATGCTTTCCTCTCGGTTTAGAAAAAAGGCTAGCGTGCATTAATTTGCATTGCGGATAATTAATTAAAAATGAAGGGAAATATTCCACAGAGGCTTTTTAGAAAGGACTCTGGGGTCCAGAAAGAGTATTAAAAGGGGAGCCAATTAAAGATTTCTCTGAGAATGAGTAATTTCACTAGGACTTTGGCAGTGGCTCTGGCTGAAGTGGCAGTGGTCGTAGCTTGGCCTCGTCTCGTGCGCACACACAAACCCCTCACTATGTTTGCTAAGAGGCAGACTAAGGAGGGAATACTCTTTCCGTGAGGAAGCACAGCACATGCCTTCCCTAAGGCACTGCCAAAGTACCACCTGAACAAGTGGCCGTACATCTCATAAGATGCCAGAGGTTTGAACACGCAGCTCACAGAAAAGGTAGTTTGTTTCTGTGCGCAGAAATGAGCAGCTCATTCATCACTTGAGAACTAGGAAGACAAAAAGGGTGAGGATCAGAGCAGGACCGAGTCTGAGAAAAAGAACTTCTTACACCACCCAAGTTCTATCAGCTCAGCCTATCCAGGCAGCTCTAAGGTGCTGCCAAGGATCAAGCAGCCGATAGAGCATAGATCACGGAAAGCATCCCTTGAGTGAATGCTGTGCAGACCCCAAAACCACAGCCCTACCGGGATGCTGGTTTGAAGACACCTGCTACTTGAGCGCTTCATAGTGGCTTAAAAATCTCTGCTGTAGTTCTGACTCTCTGGTTATAGGAATGGAGTTGATTCTCTGTGGGTCATTGAGGATTTCTGAGGCTAGGAGCATGGTTCTTCTTGGCGTGCAGCTCTACCCTTAGGTCATTTCATAGCAGATCTCATTTGGTATTTTACCTTGGTAGAGTGTGACATGGCAAAAATGCCAGACAGATTAAATTCATCTCTGTGTCTCTGGCCCTCCCACGGCTGCAGTCACCAAGACCAGAAGGGTTGCAAAGCCCTGGTTTTGTGTGAGCATTGAAAGAGAAGGGTTCCAAAGCGCGTGCCACCACTCACGGGTGTTGTAACCAAACCTTGAAAATCAACTGCACTGTGAACTTTCTGAGCGACTCAGATGGGGAAAAGGAGGTTAAAATGACTTTCTCTAAGAAGGACTCTCAAAGCATCACTTCTTGACTCCCTCCCGCCCCACTTTAATCGCCACTTCATGCCACGTCACTAAGGGATTAGCTAGAGAGTGACCCAGTGTTCACACCTGAGCTACTGCAGGAACAGACCCCAGGCCTCGTATTTAAATTGGACTTTCACTTCTGAAATGTTGCATTCATTTCTGAAAGGCCCACTTCTCAAGACACATCAGCCCTCAGAAATGTCTATTCTCTTCAGTAATAAACGCTGAGAATTCATAGCTTGGAGAAAAAATCAGGACTAAAGAACCTCAGCCTAAGTTTTGGAGCACGTCTTAGACTCCAGCTCTTCAAAGCCTACGCCTTGTGTTCTACCCAAACTGTATTAATTTTGGCTGGAGGTTATTTTGTCTTTTATCTTATTTTTCAAGGATTTGTGAGTGGAGGGAAAAGACTTCAAATCTATAGCTCATCAACTTTAACAACTCTGTTTTTTTTAAGGCAGGACGCGTGTAATGCAGAACACAGCACACGTAGCCATTTCACTTGTCTCTGGGGCCCCAGAAACTCCTGCCTTCCCACTACACACAAAGCAGGAGGAGGAAAAGCAGGCAAGACATGTGAAAGAAGCCTTTTTCAGAAAGACCTGGCTATCTTTAAGCCTTTCCAGGGTGTGACTACTTCATCCTGAAGTTCTTTTTGCACTTTCCTGATGTCGCTTTGCTCTCCGTTAATGATGCCGGCAACCGTGGGCTCGCCGGCAGGAGCCACGTTACCTCACACAAAAATGAGCATCATTTGACAAAGAGGTGCCATATAAATAGCAGTCTGTAACCTACAACTACAAACAAAACACAGTCCTTGTATGCGAAACGGGATGCTTAGACAACATCTAGTCCTACCTGCCTGGGTAATGAATGGCTTTATGTCACAGCGTCCATGTGCGAAACATCGGGATTGTCTCGGTTACTGGGTGACTTCATTCAAGCACACGTATGACCCTTCAGCGTTTTCTGCTGCTAAGGACTGCCTGACAGAGGTTCTTGAGGAGCCAGTGGGGCAAGTGATCCCCAGGCCTCATACGTGCAAACAGGTCAGAATTGGCTGGGAATGAGAGGGTCAAGGGCAGCCTTCATTGCAGTGACTATGAGGTGGTGGAGCTCAGGATCCTGATAGGAAGGAATGAGGCAGAAAGCAGGATCACAGCCACGAACCTCAGAAGAGTAGGCTTTGTCCTTTGCAGTAACCAGCTTGGAGGCATCCCAGGGGGCATGGTCCATGAAAGAAAGAAGAGAGGTCCAAGGATCCCTTCTATGCAGCTCAACAACAGTCCATCTTAATGTTCACAAAGTCAAGCCGAGGCAGCAGAGTCCTTTATGGTTTAGCAAGGAGCTCCTCATAAAATTCAGGCATAAGAAGAAAGCAGACAGGAGGTAGAAAAAAGGTCAGAAGGAATGCAGAGGCTCTGCTAAACTATGCTGAGATGGAATTAGGAAAGCCAAAGCCCACCTCGTGCTGACTCTGGTAAGGGCGACAAGAAGGGCTTCTACAGGTGCCTTAAAAATTAAAGGCAATCTAGTGAAAACAGGGGCTCAGTCTGTGTGGGTCAGAACAACGGTGACAGGGGTTATGGGAAAAGAGAGGTCTTTAGTGGCTTCTGGAATCCTCAGCCTGTGAGATGTGGGAAAGCCTGAAGCAATCATGATTTACCCTTGGGGGTGGTGAACAAAGAGAAGTGCCAGGTCCTGCACCCAGCAAGGAAGAAATATGAACCAGTACATGGGGGGCGCTACCACTTGGAGGGCAGCTTTGCAGGACTGTATCTGGGGAGTCTGGTGGACTGCAAGCTCAACGTGAGCCAATAGCACACCCTGGAGACAAAGAAAACCCACAACACCCTGGTCCACATGTCAAAAGAGGTGATGCTTCCACTCAGCTCAGTGCTGGAGAGGCCACATCTGGAGTGCTGTGCTCAGCTGTGGACTCACCAATACAAAAGCAACGACTGAGGCTCTGGAGTGAGTCCAGTGTGAACAGCAAAGACAATGAAGGGACTGGGGTATCTGTCAGATGAGGAAAGGCTGTGATCTGGAAGGATTCAGCTTGGAGAAGTGAAAGCTCATGGGGCATCTGAGCAATGTGTATGAACAGCTGGTGGAAGAGGGTGAAGAATACAGAGCCAGTCTCTTCACAGCTGTGCCCAGTGACAAGACGCAGCGTGTACAAACTCAGTCTCCTGTCACACTTGAAGCCTTTCTTACTGTGAGGGAAGCTGAGAACAGCAACAGGTTGTCCAAGGTGGCTGTGATGTTCTTGGAGACACTGAACGCATGACTGGATGTGGCCCTGGGAATCCTGCTCTGGCTGACCCCTGACCTTGGTTTGAGTAGGGAGGGTGGTCCAGCCAGACAAATCCTAAAGGCTCTCTCCAAGCTCAAATATTCTGTAATTTTTCTGACTATTAGATGTAAAATTTCTGTAGGTGGAGATCACGTCATACACAGACAAAAGGGAGCGATAAAGTTAGTTCCCTTCCAGAAAAAATTGGAAAACTTGGCTTTTTCTTTCATTTCCTCTCCCCTTGTCTCTTCTTCTCAGCGATTCGATTGAGAATGAGAATAGCTTTCTGGCTTTTATTGATTGCTCAGGTCCACACCTCCCAGCAGATACCACACTTGAATATTTATCTCCCGTTTTGTTAGTGCTGACTGACATGAAGAGAACCCTGCTCCCGCAGTGTTTGGTAGGAACTAGGACAGTGGCTTCAGCCAAGGCCAGATGAGGCACTGGGTTACAGGCTGTTCACCCTAACAGGGTGCAAAGGGTGTTTAAAAACTAACAGTAAAACTTCACAGATGGTTGGAACAATGCTGTGTGCTGACACTTCCTTCTTGAGGATACGTTATAAACCCTGACTTCAATGTAGGCCAAGCTGTAGCTATACCTTCCTCTGCCCTGCGGTGTATCGTGTCTGGAGAGGACTCTAACCAGCATATAGAGACACCTCATGAGCAAATTACACCAGGGGTCCAAACAACTGGTTACGTTTGTAGGTGTCTATAGCAAACCCACAGACTCCAGAAGGGAGACATTTTCAGGAAAACCCTTCTTGCCTAGGTCTGAACTTTAATTATTGAGAAAACTTGTTCCTCAGCAGGTGTTCTGCCTTTTGATTTCCCTGAACTTCTTACGTGACCGAATGATGGTTAAAAAAGATGTTGATTCCCTTGTCTTTCACAATCTCATTGACCAAAGTGTAATGCATTCCTTTTTCTCCAAACCATTCAAGAGTCAGGTAATTGAACAGTTCTGCTATCTTCCCTGGTTCTGTATTCACACGGTTTAATCTAAAATTATGCACAGGATTCATCAAAGCTGAGCTGTGCTGCTAAGAAGTGTGTAACTCCGATAGAGAACGAGCCATTTAAAGAAGTTATTGATGCCAACATTAAATTTACAATTATTCATAAAAGAAAAGCATTTGAAGAATTCCCCGTGCTGCAAGGGCACTAAATACTTTGCTGCACGTAAGAAAGAAGCTACTTTTATTAATAGCTCTTCTTGTCGGAATCTCATTTCACCCGAGGAAGCGTCATCCTCCGGTGGGAATAAGAAGCACACAAACGTCACAGATGCTACAAAGAAAGGGACGTCCAAACATCTCGTCACGAGGATGTTTCACAGGAGGCATCAGAGTAAAATGTAGGACACAAGGAAACTGAGCTATAAGAAATGGTTGTGATTAATGAACATTATTAACGGCACCTTTTCTGTTCCCCTGGGGTTCACACATAACGATAGGACTCGTCTTCTTATACCAGTTCATTTCTGTTTCTCACAACGTGATGGTTTCGTTACTGGTGATGGTTCCCCTATTCCCTTGCAGTGACAGTACATCGAGATCTGGCATCTAGGGCCTTAGGTTTCCAGCCAGATGGGCTCAAATGTCTTTCAGAGCCTATTTAGAAGTACTGTGATTATCATAAGAATCGAGCACCTCACACTGACCCCAGCAGGGTCTGTATCCTCGCTGGTGACTTGGATTTCTGGTTTGTTCTTCCAAGGGTCTCAGCTTCTGCATCTTTCTATCTAAAATGTAGAATGCAGATGAGCTAGCTCAAAGAGATGCACCAATAAAATGCTCTGAATGACACCACGAGGGCTTGCTTTCTTCTCTTTTGACACAAGATCTCTCTGCTCTGTAGATGAGGAGGACAGCCAAACAGTTTTTACTATGTTTTTACAGGCTGCATCAAAACACAGCTTCAGAGGAGGCTGTGGACAGTCTAAGACACTGCATCTTCTTTTAGGTGGCGGATTCTTGTTTTCCTTTTGAGAGTCTCCTGCTTATCTGCTTGAGTTTTATGCAGAGAAAGTAAGAGTTCTAGCTGAGTTTGGGTTACGAATGATAAAGAGAGACCCAAGTTCACTGTTCCCCAACTCCTGCTAAGTGAAGAGAGTCATTCGATTCCTCATACGTGCCATCTGCACATTGCCTTTGCTGCAAGCATCAGCACTAGAACCTCGTGAGGCAAACAGCTACCTGTGAGGTTCACACAAAGAAAGCTTGAGATGAATTGAATGCCACTAAAGGCTGCCCTGGAGGGTGTTCCAGAGCCAGGTGCCCAACGGGATGTAAGGTATGTGCGGCAGACCCATCAAGCAGGCTCTCTCAGGCACAAAGAAGAAACCCTTCGGTCTGGGAAGCTCTGTGTGACCCATGGTTGCAGCAGTCACGGCTTGCTGACATTAGCATTGTAGGCTTGGTGACTACAAAATTCCAGGGGCTGCGACTGAATCTCAGGCAGGCTGTGAACCACAAGTGAGAGCTGCCAGGCTTGTGGAAACCTGACTGCTGAGAGTTGTGAGGCAGGATCTCAAATGCCTCAATGACAACACTGGAAGGCCACCTTCCTGAACCTACTGTACGAAGCAGGCAGGGCTCAGAGCCTCAAGTCTGTGGGAAAGCATGCCAAAGGCAACAGCTCTGGGGCTGAACAGAGAAACTCAAAGCTATAACAGAGCACCTCTGCACAATTAGAACAGTCTTTTCAATACGTGTTTAGATTGTTTAGTGATGTATTTGTACTCAGAAAAACACAGTTCAGTGGTTTTGAAAAGGTCTTCTTGGAATCAGTTATGGAAATGTTTTCCATTTATCTATATCCAAAGAACTTGTAACTGAAGAATAGAATGCAGCAGTTTAGGATAGGATAGGATAGGATAGGATAGGATAGGATAGGATAGGATAGGATAGGATAGGATAGGATAGGATAGGATAGGATAGGATAGGATAGGATAGGATAGGATAGGATAGGATAGGATAGGGAAGCGAAGCGACGAGAAGAGAAGAGAAGAGAAGCGACGAGAAGAGAAGCGACGCGAAGCGAAGCGAAGCGAAGCGAAGCGAAGCGAAGCGAAGCGAAGCGAAGCGAAGAGAAGAGAAGAGAAGAGAAGAGAAGAGAAGAGAAGAGAAGAGAAGAGAAGAGAAGAGAAGAGAAGAGAAGAGAAGAGAAGAGAAGAGAAGAGAAGAGAAGAGAAGAGAAGAGAAGAGAAGAGAAGAGAAGAGAAGAGAGTAAAATAGAATAGAGTAGACTATAGAAAATCTGACCTTTGTCTACTTCTGGTTATGGGTTATTGCCAACATAAGCAGTAAATAGCCCTAGCCTGTCAAGTGGTTTCTATTAGTGGTTACAGTCCACGAAGCATGCTCCTAGAGAACAGCTTAGCTTCATCTGAAGGGAATGTATTTCTATGGTTGGAGGCTTCATCATGGTTTGGGGGACCATGATTTTCATAGCAAATCACACTCCTGGTAAGGATTGAGAGTCAGGTCAGGGCTTCAGATATTTTGTGTTCCCTTAGGAACTGCCACTTGTATGTGGTTTTGGAGTAGCCAGTCTCCAGTTAAGGGGACTGAGACATGCTGATGCTGTCCTTTGCGTCTTCAACTTGGGTCTTAGGGGGCCTATGACCCAAAAAGTTGACTCTAGATGCTTTAATTTCAGGAGTTTTCTCTGCCTTGTGCATACAGCAGTATTCAGAGTTCAGCAGCAGCACTGTCAGCCTATGGGTCAATCACTGCTCTCACATTAAACACACCTTTTCCTTGTTCTCACACTACTCTGTCCATAACAACTCATTCGCAGCCTATTTCAGGATGTAGCCAGTCTGCTCAGAGGAACGTAAACCTACCTTCTGTTTTGCCAGGGATGTACACTGTGTTTACTGTCTAACAGAAAACCAGGACAGGTTATCTCACTCCAAGATCAGTTTCACTCACCGGGCCAGGCTGTTGTAGGACATCATTCCACAGGCTCCTGTGGACCACTGAAGCAGAATACGGCAGAGTAGACATATGACTCTGGCTTCTCACAGCAGATGGATGTCTTAACTGACTCTTCTGAAATGCACGAACTTTGTTCTCTTCTTCTTCCCCCTCTCTCTCTCTGGAAATTAAAATCTGGACCTGTAAAATTTTTTCCAATTAAAATTTCAATGATTTTGGCATGTTCTGACAAAACCGTTGCATCAAAAATGCTTTACAGATAATTGGTTGAGCCAACAGATGTCACATTATGGCTTAAGCCCTCCTGAGCACTAAGGATCAGGAAGTGGCATTTTTAATAAAAAAGCTTTTTCCTCAGTAAACCCCAGACATGACCAGTAGACAGATTAATGTCTGCGAGCATCCGAGCTACCCACAGATGGTAGAATAATGTTGGACGGGCTTTCTTGGACAATGACTTGAGATCTTCCTGCAGAAAACATCTTTGTAAAGGCTATTAAGATCTGTCAGATTACAATGAAATCTCCAATGCCTTGAGGACTCAGAGAACCAAAATTACACCACTGGCTCCTGCCGGGGCAAGGCACACTCGGCTCTTCAAAATACGACATAACCTGCAGCTCATTCCTCAGTTACCACTCTCATGGGCACCTACTCAAATTTCCAGGGCAAGTCTTGGTGAGGGTGTCAGTTACATCACCACATTTTCAAATCCATCTTGATTCAAACCTAAAATCCAATAAATAATTCACTACCTCCGAGTTTGGTCATAAGGAAAGGGTCTCTAGTGCTGCCAGGGGAAGTCTACGGTAGACATGAGCAGAATCTTTATTGGAAGGGGCTTGGGCATTGGAACAGGCTGTCAAGGAGGTGGTTCACCACCCCTGGAAGCGATCACAAGTTGTGTAGATGTGGTGCTATTTCTACACAGATGTTACCAGCAATTCAAAGTTGTTCTATTTGCATCCGTGCACTGTGATTTATAACACAATACGTGTGCTCCCACAGTGGAATCATTTTTACAGGGCAAAACCTGGACTGCATTACACTCATCTGAGAGACAGGGAAGGAAAATATCTCCATCATTGTTTTGCTTGCCAGCCATGCCAAGAAATTAATTGTAAAAACCAGATTAATTTACATAAAACCCTCCTATTTGGGGGAATCAGATTAGATTATTTGTTATACTCTGCTGTCAGATGTCACTGGCAACACCATCACAGAACGAACAGCTCAGGAAGGATGCTGGTTAACTCGGGTGAGTTTCCTCTGGTTGCCTTTGGTAGGGCTGCGTGCTACCCTGGCCATAACAAGCAATCAACCGGGAAACATTTTTGCCAGAGCCTTTGATGCCATCCACATGTGGAATGTGAGCTAGTAGATGCAGGACAAAATTAGTCAGAGCGTTATGAATGGCACTGACACAAAGAGCATGGAGGAAGGTGGAAGAGTTTGCTAATGGAGGCTGGAAAAGCACCACATGCCTTGAGGAATAAAGGAATGTCTCTGCGGCACAGCCCAGCAAACCCACAGAGTCAGAACTCGGGCAGAACAGTGATTTAGAGGCTTCTATCACAGACAGACAACCTATTAAGTGTCCTTAGAGCATTTTAACATGTCAAAGACTTCTAGCAAAGAAAACTCCTCAGCACTTCCCATGAAGCTCAAACTGAGCAGCTGTGCGCTGTTTGCAGCTTGGCTTGGCACACGAGAGCGTCCAAGGCACCCTTCTTTTCTTCTTGATTCCCCCACTTATGGTTTGTCCAACGAGGGAAACGTTTTCCCTTCTGGGATGGTTTTCTTCTCCTGTCAAAATTCCAAGCTGGATGAAGAACCTTTCCCTTTGTAAGTCCAGTCAAATCCAATGCCTGTCAGTGAAAAACACTTTCCGTGCCAGGGCTGCTTTTTGGTTGAGTTTTTCCTCAGGAAGAAACACTGGGTTGAAAACTAGACCTTGTAAGCCACAGGGATCAAAAGCTAATTGCTCCTAAACCACAACACTTTCCATGGGCCACTGCCCTAACCTTCACCAAACTTCAAAAGAAGAGGCTGGCACTGGGTGGCCTCTAAACTCTCGGTGCTTCCATTCTAAATTCAGATTCTCTTCACAGCCCTCGTTGGAGAGTTCCTACATCTCTCCACTTGACAGGGGAGATGAAGCCAAAGGCTCCTCCTCCTCCCGATTTACAGGAATATAGTTAATTCTCAAGCCAACTGAGCTAAAAGCGGTGTAAACAAGAGGAAGAAGCAGGCCCCCAGGAGCAGAGGCGCCGCAGGAGCAGCCATCACTTTTAAAACATGGCACCACTTCAGAAAGTCAGTGCAGATGCTTTGGCTCTCTCTCTCTCATCCAAGCCGAACACAGCTTTTTGCCACTGAGCTTTGCTTGTTTCTGCCACGGCTCCTTAGGCGTTCATGCTAATACCTTGCACTTGATGCGTGCGTTCCATAATGAAGCACACAGGCATGAAACACCCCAAACTGTATTAAGCTTAAACACAGTTTCAAAAAGTTGTAAAATACTCTTGCCAGATTCTATACTCTCAAATGGATTAATCTGAAAAACAACTGGGACTCAATTTAGACCTTTCCTGGCAGCAAGCAAGAGAAACGTCAAGCTCAATATTTTACTTTATTGAAGACCCTCTTAGGAGTCCATCAGAAGGAGCTCTGCCTGCTAGCCAGCCATCAGTGGGAGGTAATATTTAGTTTATTAATGCGGCTTTGATTTCTTTTCACACTGCTGATGAGTAGTGGTAAACTAAGGCCTTGATCCAATTTCCCCCTCTCTCCTTCTGCAAAAAAGGCAGTGAAACATAGATAAAGTTAACAAGATCCTGCCCGATATCAAAGGGCATTCGGTATGTCCCAAGCTGTCCAGATGTTTCCCTTACTTGTACGTCAGAACACCCGCATTTGAGCGCCCGCACAGAGACGGAGCACAGCGTTAGAGACCATGAACCGCAGTCGAGGTTAATTCTGCAGTAACCCTTCAGGTCCAAGGGTGTGTGGAGTAGTAAGTGCCTGCATGGCACAGACGAGCAGCTTTCGCTGGTACTTCACGCGCAGGTGAGGCGTCACAGAGGTTTGATCAGAGCAGAGTGCAGCTTAGTTCCTAACAACAGATGTCAAAAATGCGAGGAGCCAGAGCAGCAGGCAGAAAGTTTTTTCCCTGTTTTCTTCTAAATAAATGGGAATTAATGACAGGCGCAGACGGGGATGCTGTCTCCAGTGCGATGATTCGTGTCTTCCAGTATATTCCATTTGATCTCTACTATTGTGTTGCTAGGGAGTGAGAATATGTTGGGGCTAAAACAGAATACTCCCACCTTGCAAACACAGTGGGAAGTACAAATGCCGCGGTGCTGGGAGGGACCCTGCCAGGCTACTGCAATGAATCACACACACAGCTCCTTATTGCACTGGTGAGCTCGCTTGGGCTCACCTGTCAGTAACCACAATTGGTAGAGGTGCAGAGAGTTTCCAGCCCACTCCAGACAATACGAAAGCCAACAGGCAGGCTGCTAAAGGTGCAGACAAATCTTTACACTGATGCTTTGGCCTTCAGCAGTGAGGGACTTCAGTGGCTCAACGGCACCACTGTCTAGAACTCGCTGACTAGGTTCCCTGCACCTTGTTGCAGCAGGCACTGCACACGAAGGGTTTAGCCGGGATTTGTTTCACATCTCACGAAGGATAAAGTGAGGAAGAGTACTGGCCCTGTGGGAAATTCTCTAAAACATTACTGATGCAGAACTTGGAACACAGTCTGCAGTAGCGCAGCCAGGCTCGGAGGCAGCGGTTTATTCATCAGGATCTGTGGTAAAGGGAACTAGCTGTGCAGAGGTCCTGTCTTTTGCAACCATCTCAATGAAAGGGGAACCGATCTCAACAAGACTAGAAGAGATAATACACAAGCAATCAAGTGACCCAGAAACAACCACAGAGCAAGGACTTGAAATGAAGCAACATTACTGTACAAGAGAACCCCTACAGGGGCAGAGCAGCTGGTCATGGTAATAACAAATACTACCTTACAACACAGAAGCACCTGGAAAACCCTCGTGAATATGTGACGATGAGGAAGAGAAAATACTAATTTGCACTGTGTGAATGTGGACAAGCGAATTGTTTCTGCCCTTCCCTTTGTTTTGAGGAAAGCAGTTCAGAAACACACGGAGGAGATGCAATATCCTGCTCCTTTCACAGAGCCACCTGCCATGGCTGCCTCGTGGCTGCCAGAGGTCTCAAGGCATGGCTTCCAACAGCCTCAGCATTCCCAAAGCTAAGGAAAGGTGGGGTTAGCTCTGCCTAGTAAACAGCAGCATACAAACACCACCGGTCACTCTTCTTGATGTGATACTGCACTGGAGGGTTATTAGGGTGTCAGGGAAATGGGTTCTGTCTCAAAACTAGGACTCAACCAAACCTTAGTGAAGGTTGTCCACGCTCTGCCCCCTGACTCCAAGAGGAGTACGCCCACCTAAACAAGCGGATACTACCCAAGGAACAAGCGCGATCCTTGCGGAATTATTCCTTCTAATAGAGGGAGTGCAGCCTGAGCGACCAGAGTGGAGACACTGGAAAAGCTGAACCTGCTCAACAGAAGAAAACAAGGTCTGCTTTTAGCCGTAATGTCTAACTCTCTTCTCACCAATATTTTTAAGATGGTTTATTTCTGTCCTCAGTTTTTTGGGGGCGGCTATAGGCCATCTGTTACTTAAACTGGTGACTTTCCTTATTACATATTGGTAGCTCTAATAAAATTGTGTTTATCCACAGATATATAAAACAAACAGCATTTTTCTGGTATTTATATCTAGTATTTACAAAAAAAGGTTTCCAGTGTGGAAGTCAATCCAGCCTAATCATAGATTTTCTGTCACATTTACCTTAGTACCAGATCTTGTATCCATCTAGGAAATTATTTCTCGTGGAGATACATGGCCAAATTCTCCTGTCAGTTACACCAGCATGCTCTTGGAGGAACTCCAAATTAGCTGAAAGTCAACAGAGGTAGCTTAATATATTCTGGTGTAAATCAGAAGAGGATTTGGCTTCTGATCTTTCGATAATTATTCAAGAGTAAACAGCACTCAGTTGCATCACAGGAGAGCACTGGAATGTGAAATATCAGAAAATTGCAGAGGCACTGACACGACAAAACGAGGGAACTGGGCATAAAACGCCCCTTCCTCGCTGCTCCATCCGTTGTCATTTCTTGCAGAATAGTCTTTGGATCATCGATCTGAACCTAGGGCACCCACAAGATGTTGGTTTATTATGTTTGGTGTCTTGTAACTGCTAGTGCATTACAAGATAAGAGTTTGTAGCAACACATGGCAAGAGGGGATCTGTACGCCCATGCTTCATTACTTCTTGACCTTTCCGATGATACCCAATTGAAAAAGGATCAGTTCTTACATCTGGCAAAAGCCTAATTTACTAATATGCTGTTCTCCTGAGTCACTGCTGTAATATGTCTGCTGAACTTCTTATATGTCCTGACCCTTGTTAGTTCATTGTTCCTCAGTTATTTA
Organism: Upupa epops; assembly: GCA_013397515.1. Taxonomy (NCBI): domain Eukaryota; kingdom Metazoa; phylum Chordata; class Aves; order Bucerotiformes; family Upupidae; genus Upupa; species Upupa epops. The sequence continues at coordinate 317,099 of VZRI01003769.1, forward strand.
CTTTGCCATGTGAATGCTTCACCAGGGGGTTACTTCAGAGCCACAGAACTTGGGATGGGGAGGTGAATGGGCTTCACATTTGGAGTGCTCCACGCGAGACCAAACTAATGATGGATCTTTAACCCGAAGTTCTTAAGGCAGTCATTTACCCAAAAAGATTTAAAACCCCCCAAAAGCCACAACAGAGCCAGCAAACAGGACAAATCCTCATACGCTGCCTAGGAATTCAACTTCACTTCACAGAGGTGCAGACCACAGGTTTAATGCTGTACTAGAGGCTTTTTTAAAAGGTAGCTTCAAGCCACTCTCTGAGGAGCGAAGCTGGTTAATTGTAGCCCTGCTGGATTCCACATAGCACAAAGGGCCCGACAAGAGCTAAATAAAGAGACTTTAATCAGATCTGGAAAAGATGGTTTTTAATGGAAGCGAATTCTGCAGAGGGTGATGATCATTAAAGCTGAGGAGTTAATCAAAATTCCTAAAACAAGAAGGGAAATTTTAAGCACCCAGGAAATCTCTCCTCCAACTCAGATCCTCTTAAAAAGTAGGTAAAAAAAAAAAAGAGAGAGAAAATATCAAAATTAAAGAAATGCTTTAAAAATAAAGCAGAGAGTGGTCATTTCTCAGTCACCTCCTCAGCCACGGGAAAGGGAAGCTTCTGACTCCTGAGTTAGGATGGCAGGACAGGTTATTGCATGGTGATTACTTTGAGACGGTGATTAAAGGAGTAATTTAAAACACTAGGATTACTAAAGGAAAGGGGAAGTTAAAACTGCCTTGGGAAAATTATTCCACATCCTCTACAAAGAAAGAAAATAACCTATCCTTGAATGCCACTCTGGAGGACGTAATTAAAGAGGAGCGAGAACGCCCTAACAAAGGGAAGGGTTTTAATGGGGTAACACATGAACACTGCTCCGCAGAAAGAGAAAAGCTGAGGCACATGGGTGCTGGGGAGGGGTGGTTTCAGCACAAGCCCCAAAGGCAGGCTGTGGCCTGAGCAAAAGAGGTGACGAGTCCTTCCAGCGTAATATCACTGCCCTATGTGCCCCTATCATAAGGAAGTAGAAGGCACTTCTGAGACCAAATGATGAGACTGCAGCTGCTTCTTTGCTGACACCCCTCTTAGCCACCTGCTTTGCCAAGATGACTTTAGCACAGCGTCACGAGATAAAAGAACAAGCCTGTGCTAAGCTTAAACATGCCAAGTCACTGAAATGTAAAATATTTGTCCTTAATTAGGAGTACGAACGGCTTCCTCTCTTCTGCAGACCCTACTGCTCTGGGTTTTCAACCTTGGTTTTCAACCTTGCCCAGCTGGGCAAAGCCGAATGCAGCACCTCGTCTCAATTCAGGGCTGACCCTGCTTGGAGCAGCAGGTTGAACTCCTGAGGTCCTTCTCTACTTGAATGACTGTGAGTTGATGCCTCTCTGATAAAGATCTCTGGAAAGTGACTGTGCTATGACAGGGAGTCACGTTATCACAGTGATTTCAGAGAAGATCTATAATAAAGCAGGAGACAGAGCATTAAAAGCATAGAATGCTCTTGCTGTCTTTTAAGAATTCATAGAAAACCCCCACTTTGTACAAGGTCAAATCACTGATTTAGGAGAAGATATTTACTAAACAACAGACACCGAATTTCCTTTCCATTTCCTCAGACAGCAACCGAAGAGAAGGAGAAGGCATATTCTCACCAGCTGTGAACCAAGATCAGACTTACAAAAACACCCTTTAAAGCCCATCTCCTGTGCCTTGAAGCAGTAGCCCCAAATGGCCCCCAGGCCTGAAGTTGTCATCTCAGGGGGCTTTTGACCCTGCGAGTTGGCGGCAGACCCACAGCTTGTCAGGATTTGCATTCCCTGTAGGCGATTGCCCTACCCCTGTCTAAATGTTTTAGTGTCTGAAGGCAGTCTGAAACATCAGGTCAGGGCCACACTCAATGACAGGATGCCATTTCATCTTCAGAATGAGAACCTATTTAAGGTTCTGGCTACCTCACCAACCCACCCAGCAGCAACAGCTTCCATCGAAGACTTTAAAGTTGCAGCCATGGCCAGAATCAGTTCCTGGTGATGCCAAGCGTTGTGTGAATGCTTACTGGAAAGGCAGATCTGTGCAACACTGCACTTCCCAAAAGCTCTTGCAGCCACCAGTAGAGTAGCTTCTGAAAATCAAGTTTGTTCCTCAAGAAATCACAGAGCAATAAAGGTTCTTCTCTCCCTCTACTCTGCATTAGTGAGACTGCATCAGGAGTACTGTGTCCAGTTCTGGGTCTCTCAGTTCCAGAAGGACACAGAGCTGCTGGAGGGTGTCCAGCGCAGAACAACGAAGATGATGAAGGGAGTAGAACAGCTCCCTGCTGAGGAAAGGCTGAGGGAGCTGGGGCTCTTGAGCTTGGAGAGGAGGAGGCTGAGGGGGAACCTCATTCATGTCTATAAATAGGTGAGGGGTGGGTGTCAGGAGGATGGAGCCAGGCTCTGCTCAAGGGCATCTGGGGATAGGACAAGGGGCACTGGGTGCCAGCTGGAGCAGAGGAGGTTCCCTATCAATATCAGCAGGACCTCCTTCCCAGGGAGGGTCCTGGAGCCCTGGACCAGGCTGCCCAGGGGGGCTGTGGAGTCTCCTTCTCTGCAGACGTTCCAGCCCCACCTGGCTGTGTTCCTGTGCCACTGGGTCTGGGTGATCCTGCTGTGGCAGGGGGACTGGACTGGATGACCTGTGATTCTATGAAATGTCCCTAATGCTGTTTTGTTCCCCTCCTCTTTGATAAAAGTGTGAGGGCGAAAATGCCTTGCTTCCACCGCATTCTCCACACAGGAGACTCATCTCCAGCTCACCTATCAGCAGACACGCTGGGAATGTAAGGCTGGGAGCTCTCAAATCCAGCAACTTCAGAGCTCAACCTGGCAGCCCTGACCGAGCACCTTCTTTTCACCGAAATACTCACAGAAATAGCACTGGTCCTCTTGCTCTGCCCTCTTTAAAACTCAAAGGTTTTTCTCTTTATCTGTAAAGCTTATTCACTTAAACTGCAAATTCTCCTTCATTTCTTCTCCCAGCAAACCTCCTAGCTGGAGGAAGCTTGCTGATTTTCACACCTACCATACCTCTATGCTGCCCCCTCACCTGATTCCTATGATATTTCGCACCCATCCCACCTGCCCGAGGTAGCCTCTGCTCTGTGCCCCTTGCCACCATCACTCTGACTACCAGCAACTCTCTGTCCTTCTCCACGCTCTGACCTTCTTTCACCCTCGGTTTTAATCCCCATGCACTCCAAGGTGCTCAAATGCAAAGGCTCCACCCCAAAAGGGGATCCCATCCTTTCACACACCTACAACACCCCCCCACACACACACACACACACAGTGCCATGCTCTGCCTCAGCCCAGCTTGCCAGTTGCCGACAAAAGCCACGTGTTCCAGACTGCCTGGAGCACAGCAGGGCAGGAGCAGGAGCTGCTGTTTCTCCTAGACCAGAGTACGGGGTGTGAGTGATAACCCAGGCATTCCAGGTGGTCGTAAGAATCTGCGCTAGGATAAAGACTTCTTCCCCCACCCAACAAGGGAACGGAGTTGGCGCAGGGACCTCTCATTGCCCCAGCCTGAACGCGTCTGCTCCCGCCATCGGTATCCACGGTATGCAGAGAATACCAGTTTAAGACACGAGCCCACCTCTTGAAGACACTGTAAAACAGTCGCTGTGCAGTACTGTGCCCTTTAGCAAGTAAACTGAAAGTGCCTCAACTTCAGCAGCATCTGACGGGAAGGGCCTCGCACAGACAACCTGTAAACCCCAGACACTTACCCATCATCTGTACACATGGGCCATTATCCTTCCTGTTTTCAAGCCCACACTCCGCATGAGAGCATCCCTCTTTCAGAAAACACTATACAGGGGCCCTGCATCCAAGCCTGGACTTTAGGCTTAATGGCTACCTCAATCACACTGGCAGAGGGATTACCTTCTTACTCAGCATTCAGAAACACAGAGTTCATCTAGATCTGCAAGAAAGCGTTTTCAAACTGCTTATGGCCTCTCAGCCAGGTGCATTTCCTTCCTACACACGGGCCTTTGCAGGATGAAAGTATTCGCTATACGTCTGCATCACGTCTACGAGACACGGCTACCAAAGGCAGGGGGTGTTCTACTGCCTTTACACCCACCCCCACGCACGCACTGCAGCACAGCTCCTGTTGAAGCCATGGTGTGAGTTGGAGTACAGCTGGGATGTGAGATTTTCTTAGCTGGTGCTCAGATACTCCTGTCCTCTCACAGATGTGCTTGCTAAATCCTTCCGTGGTTGAGCGCTAGTTAACTAATACTCTGCTCACCCTTCCCGTGCTCAAGCTGCCCACGCTCAAAACCTCTGCAGTGTTTCCTCCCGGAGTCACCTCCTGCCGCTGTCTCAGGGACGGGCATGGCCACCCTACCCGGATTTTGCCTGACAGTTTCCCGTCCCCTCTTGTTCTACCTTTCCACACAGGACCCCTGCACAGCAGTGCCCGTGTTGCTGGTGCAACAGCCAGT
>VZRI01003769.1:326633-331559 GCA_013397515.1 Upupa epops
GCAAGGTAGTACCACACAGCTACCGATTTTCCTTGTCATTCCCTACTCAAGGAAAGAGCAAGAAGCTCACTGCAAAGACAACACTGCAAGTAGAAAGGGCAAGATGGGGGAGATGAGAAATATTGTAGAAGGAAAAGATGGGCAACTGTACTGGAGGAAGAACCACTCTGCTGGGATGTAGCTACCTCTATAGCCAGCCACCCACCTCAGCCAGAGCAGCCACATACACTGCGACCTTCCTGGGAAAGGGGACCACAGGAAGGGACTGACGACACTCCCTGCAGCGCTGTGGTTGCAGTTTGCATACACAGACCAGTCTGCATTTAAACTGCTCCATTTGAAAGCAGATGACCATGGGCATGCAGCTACCTATCCAAAAGCTCTCCAAAACCATACTGACCTCCAGGCAACTCACGGGAACTGATTCAAAGCTGCACTCACACATGGGCTGAAACACTGATTTACGTGGAAGTGCCTTCCACTGGGTAGCTCGGACAGTTGTGTCTGGCTGTTCTGCCCTTGTGACCGCCCTACACAGCTCATTTTCTTCTGAATGTTCTCTCGGTCTGCCACCAAGGCCCTACAGGGAGCATGGAGCTGGTTTCGTGCCTTAAGCTTTGTGACTAACAGCAGCCCCTTGGTACATACCTACATGCCCACCACAGAAATCAGTCTCCTGCCTGGAAAGTGGAGTTGGGAGATGAGACAGGGAAAGTGGAAGGGAAAAGATAGCAGAAGCAAAGGGTAAATCAGAAAGAGTTCACTTGGCATTCGGTGGGATCCCAAATCTTCTGACCCAAGCCACGAATATGGCATTTCATAAAAAGGGAACTATCTAGGCAGTGGGTAAAATGCAACTTCTACTTGAGCACTGCTCATAATAAAATCACAGCTTTGAAGAAAAAGAAAGCCTGCAGTTTAAACTCAGCAGTTCTTTCGGGACTACCAAGTGGCTGTCCATTTTGAATAGGTTCCAGTACTGATGTGTTGCCTCTTCAGTAAATAAAGATGGTAACAGTTTACTTTTCTTGACAATTAACAAATTGTTTTTAAATATCAGACCAAACGTTGGCATCCTCCTTAAATCTCTGCATCAAACAGGTGCCCACAAGAGACACTTGCCAGACTTAAGTATACATGGAAGCCAAGTATAAATACAGTTAGCACGGCACTCGTAGTGCTTGGAGCCAAATTAAGCACTGATGTAGCTGCTCTGAAATAAGTTCTACGTTTCCAGTGACAAAACTGGTTCTTCCTTGGTAAACAACTCAGATATACTCCTTTCCTATTCAAAAATCCTGGGACTACATCCTGTTCATCATTAGCACGTGCTAACCAAAGAGTCCAGACACCCTAGGAGTCTCACAGAGCCTCTGAAAAACTACATAAACTGTCCACTGCCTTCAGAAACAGGATGCTGCAGGAAAGATGAGCAGTACACTGTGAACACTACAGGTCCATGGCCACAGGGTATGGACCCAGTCCGCAGAGCTCTGCGCCAAGGTCAGAGGGTGACATTGGGTGGTTTTATCGTATAAGACGAGGGAGGTACAATGGTATCCAAATTCAGCTCGCCAAAACAGTAGGTCCACAACACCAGCTGTACGTGAAGAGGGTTGCCCGGGTATAGCAAGCTGCCTTCAGGGTGTCTGCCACACAGAAGCACTCAAAGGCTTCTCCAAAGAGGCATCAGCACTCTCCTTGTGAGGCAGGCGTAGAAACAAGTTGTTACCCAAAAGAATCACAGCACCACAGAATGCCTCCAGGAGGAAGGCACCTTTAAGATGATGAAATCCAGCCGTTAGCCCAGCACTGCTGGTCACAACTAAACCATGTCCCTAAGCGCCAGGTCAACATGTTGTTTAAATACGTGCAGGGATAGCGACTCCATCAGCCTCCTGAGCAGCCTGTTCCAACGCTTTACAGTCGTTTAAGCAAGGGAATTCTTCCTAACATACAGCCTCGACTTGCCCTGGCTCAACTTGCGGCCATTTCCTCTAGTCTTATCACTTGTCACCCCCCTTGCACAGCCTCCTTCCATGTAGTTATAAGGAACAATAAAGTCTCACCTCAGCTTTCTTCCCTTTAGGCTAAACAGCCCCGGTTCCTTGTGCTGCTACTCACAGGACTTGTGCTCCAGATGAGCCTCGTTGACCTTCTCTGGACACACTTTAGCCCTTCCATCTTCTTCTTGTAGCAAGGACCCTGGTGAGAAAGATGGGCACAAACTTTTTAGTCAGGCCTGCCACGACAGGAGAGTAGTTGTAAAAGAAAAGAGAGAAGATTCAGACCAGATACAGGGAAAAGTCATCGCAGTAGCCTTGGTGAAACACTGCAACAACGAGGTGACCTTTAAAGGTCCCTTCCAACCCAGGCTACTCTATGATTCCAGAAACTAAGGGTAGACACTCATAGCCTACACACAGGGAAAGAGTGGGAAAGTTGTTTCTGGGAGGAGTTATGAAAGATTGTCTTGGCAGGTCACAGGCGTCGGGGCAGTCTTACCATCCACCCAGGGAGGAAATTGTTACTCAAAGAGATGAAGGATTTTTGTTTAACTGGTTAAGTTTTGATCACTCCTTTCTTTCTATAGCAACCAGGTATTCCTTTCTTATTGCTCTATCTCTTAACTCCTTCTAGAAGCTGTTAGCCCTCCTGTTCCCCCCACAGCTATCACTTAGTCAGCTTAAGTGATTCCATAATAGAATATATTAAAATCCTTATCTTTGAGCTGCCCTGATGTATCATCATACAACAGCATCTGCCACTGTGTTTGAACATCCTTTCTTAATATGTTAGGATGTTATCTGCAACGTGTCACATCTCTGTCCCTACCGGTACCCCAATACCAAGGAAAACCAGAGCGCAGCAGCACCAAGGCTGAGCAGGAGTGGAGGAGACAATCCTGAGAAGTTGTTAGCAGGAACAAAAGAAGGTGTCAAGTATTTTACTCTAGAGTAACGCTCTGACTGTGCAAGTTCACCTCTCTCTCCACTGTGGGAGGATTGGGTCTGTTCAGGATAGCAGCATTAGTTTAGAGTTGTTTTAAATGTAGTAGTTAGAAAAAGGTGCGAAGGCGTTTAAGGTAGTTTGTGAGTGACTCAACTAACAGCAGTCAGTAAAGAACCCAGAACCAGGACAGACGCTGGATATCCATCAAGATTTATCATGCAATTAGATAAAGTAACATGAAATTAATTGTGAAATTAATACATCTGAAAATGTTGGGACTGGATGGTCTTGAAGGTCTTTTCCAGCCTCATCATTACTGTGATAATGTGATACTGTGATCTCTCTCACACAATTTATTTGGGTAAAATCATCTCTACAGAAGGAAATTGCTCCGTTACTTTTGCTGAGAAACTGAAGCGAAAAGAGACGAAGGAGGTACTTCCATCGAACAGTGAGATTGCTAAAGCATGACTGATCTGCTCTGCAAGTCGTCCCTCTCAAGTCAGCACTCCAGTATCTGTCAGGATTGTGAAAACCTTGAACAGCCTGTGGTTGGGATTTCCAGGACAGTTCTCTTGGGCTTTGTTCCCAGGTTCGAAGCATTGAGATAGAGTCACACATTCAACAAAACAAGTCCCGATGCTCTGATGTACATGAGGTAGGCTGGCATCCTACAAACACATTATTGTCCCACTTGATGCCCTTTCGTGTGAGTGCGAAGGGCTACAGAACAAACAAAAATGTTGACTGTGTGGATTAAAATACCTCACAAGGTCTTGGAAATTACCAGAGATCAATTTAAGAGCAACAGCAAATGCCAGCACCGGGTTTGACATGGTATGTGTCTGCTACATAAGGACATCCGTATGCCCCTCCACCTTGGCGAGATAACTGGTTTAGGGCTTGGGTTTCAGGCAAGAAAGCACTCTTTTCCACAAGGAGCACAAGAAAGGTAATTTCTCCAAGGAGATAATTCCCTTTGTGGTGATTTCTGTGTGGAAAATAGTGTTTCCCTGGGCTGGAACCAGTCCTGCACCAGCGTTGGCACGATGCTGCCAAAACTTCCCAGGACTCTGCGTAAAGTGCAGCAGCAATGGAGCTGCAGCTTGCCCTTTGCTCTGCCACTTCTCATCACCAAATCTATTCTCAGTTAGAGAATGTCTCAGTGCTGTCCAGTGATCCTCACCAGACTGCCTCTGGGATTGGGAAGGACTGGCCTACGCCTCTGCAGCAGAGCTGATCACCAGCTTTGCAGTCTTGCTCACGCTGAGCTGTGGCACACTTAGGCCAGACAGGCAAGAGGCACCGAGAAGACTGCTTCAGACTCTCAATTAGAGAACCCTGGGCTTCTCCCTGGAGCAGTCATTTCCTCTGAGGGCTAGTAGCTGATATGCAAAATCTGCCTCTTCTGTTCATGGACAGGAGGACAAACAGTTGCGTGACCATGATGTCACAGCCACGTTGGTCATTATCAGGGTGGCTAACACTTAAGTCGCATTGTGGGCCATGCCATGTGGCAGTTGTGGGGGCAACCTTGTTTGCATGATGTAAACGGTGGTGGAAGGATGCTCTATAGAGCATGGGAGTCTGGCTGATTTTCTATTTACAAGCAAGCTGTTTTCTCATTCAGCCTCAAACTACAGTTCCCATAGTCTGAATGAGGTCAGGATTCACTCCTTCCAGGGGATACAGACTGTGTAAAGAAACTGATATTATGAAAACAAAAGGATAGCCTGGGTTTCTGCCTCTCCCAAACAACCTGAAAGGTTCCTCTGCTGGAGACTTGGCTTCTCTTTCATCTCCAGGGTAGTGTAACTAATCAGATGTGCTCCTAGGACTCAGTAGCAAATCATAGACTCATAGGATCAGGAGGGACTGGAAGGGTCCTCGAAAGATCATCCAGTCCAATCCCCCTGCCACAGCAGGATCACCCAGACCCAGTTGCACAGGAACACAGCCAGGCAGGGCTGGAAC
>VZRI01003769.1:331863-365209 GCA_013397515.1 Upupa epops
TAGCCCTTTTGGCCACCAGAGCACATTGCTGGCTCAGAGTCACCCTGCTGGCCACCAGGACCCCCAGGTCCCTTTCTCCTCCACTGCTCTCCCACAGGTCAGTCCGCAACCTATCCTGGTCCCTGGGGTTGTTCTTGCCCAGATGCCAGACTCTCCCCTGACCCTTGCGAGAAGCCAGGTCTCTTCTACTGCTCAAACTCTGATTGCTGCTAGACCTCCCCTGGAAGCAGAAAGCACAGGTAACATTTGGCAAAGAGCCACCCCCTCGTCCGTCATCCCCACGTCCTTTGCAACAGGGAGGTTTCTGCGAACGGGAGCACTCAGACCCCGTTCAGAAAACAGCTCCATCCATATTCATCTGGGACCCACAGCGGTCTGCACACTGAATTTGGGGGTGATTGCATTTTGGAGGTAGTTCTGATTAGACCCTGACCGCCGAGCTCCCCAAACTGAACTCCTGCACTGATTAAAAGCAAAGGCGCTGTGTTTATGGAAGCAGTAAATCTGTGAGTCAAAAGAAGACACCCCAGCAAAGGGTCAGGATTTGATATGAGGAAGAAAACGTCCAAAAGCACAGAAGAAATGCTGCTCCTTGGGTAAGGAGAAACAGCAAACATTAATAATTCATTTCTTTACAGATTTTTCTACTCTTGACTCGAAGGAGGTAAAACAGTTTGAAAGCCCCACAATGGTGGGGGAAATAGCATGTATTTCCTACCGCCAGCACGTTTGAAACCAATTGACCTCAGCATAGTGGGAAGGCCTCCAGCCTCGTGGAAGAAAACAACTCTGAATGCCCAATACAGACAGGGAAAGGGAACGGGAGAAGGAAAGGAGAGGGGAGAAGGAAAGGAGAGGGGAGAAGGAAAGGAGAGGGGAGAAGGAAAGGAGAGGGGAGAAGGAAAGGAGAGGGGAGAAGGAAAGGAGAGGGGAGAAGGAAAGGAGAGGGGAGAAGAAAGAGAAATAAAAAAAGAGAAAGAGAGAAAAAGATAGAAGATACCAAATTCATGCCTCAGTATGTTGGATATAGGGAGAGAGGAGAGTTCATCCAAGCACACTTTAAGCTCTTCCACAGGAATCAAGCCTGCAGCCAAATTTATGCTCCTACTTTATGGCTCCCCCCGCCCAGGCCGTTGNNGGGGTATCTTAGCCTGTGTTTCTAAGGCACTGCTGCTCGCTCAGATTTGGACAGCCCAGCAGACACAGAAGGGATGCTATCACTGGGCAAGGTTTCCCTGAGATGTTGTCTGGATTGTACTAGAAATACATTGCTTGTCCTTCAGGTTGTGGATGCCTTGGGGAAAGCACGATCATTCAAGGGTTAAGGTGGCAGTTTTAAGGGTTTGTTCAGACAATTTTTGGGGTGTTAACAGTTGCGATGGGACAATACAGCTGAAATACTCCTTTTACTACGCTAGCTAGTTATGTTGCTATGGACTTATTTTGATTGCAGAGTGACTTCTTTTATGCAGAAGACGTTAGAAACTTAAACACCTGCCTCGAGTCTGGAGTTACATTCCAGCCAGTAACAGTCTGCATCTTTGTAGTGGGAGCTTTTGCACAGCTGTCTGTGTGGAACAATCATCCGCCCGGCTTTTCACTTTCGATAAGAAATGCTAACAGCATTTATTCCCTATCTTTCACAGGGTGGCATTCCTGGCTTTAGTATCCAGCATTTCAAAACCATTAATTTATCTTCATAAGCCTAGCGAAATTTCATTAGAATGAAAGAGTATCAGCCAGACAGATCACAGAGGAATCAAGTATTAATCTGGAGTCACATCCAACCCCGCTCCTCAGAAAATAAAATTATCAGCAATTAGATACTTCTTCATACTCTCCCTGTGTCAAACAGCCCGAGCGAATTACATGATACAGAAGCCCCTATAAAGAACTCCTTGACACTATAAGCTGTTAGCTATGGATCATCTCATCACAATCCACTTCTAAGAAAGCTAGAAGGGGCTACAGGTGAAGTGTCTGCCTGATCTGTAGAGATCAAACCTCTTTCTTCTCTTTAGAACAGCAGCATTTGCTTTAGATTCAGCCTACAAACTTCAGCAAAGTCCAATATTTACACACAGTTTGTTTTTGTGTTGTCCTTCCGAAGGCACTACCAGCGCCAGAGAGGGCAAAACGCTTCCATGGAGGAAGTGCTAAATCTGCTGAGAACCCGTGGCAGCCAATTGTTGGGATTCTCTCATCACCCCAGATTTTACCTGCAGCAACAACACTACAGCACAGGGGGATCAGAACCACAGAAAGACACCCCTAGTTTTCCAACAGAGGAAGTTTCCTGCCAGAGCCGCCTGCAGTGCAGATTTGTTCTGCAAAGAAAACTAAGACAAACTCAAGCTGAAATACACGCAGTAACAGGAAGGCTTGCAAAGCCGTGCGGACGAAGTCATCGGCCAAAGAGAACACTTTGGTTTAGTGCGGAACAGGCAGTGAAGCAAACACATGGTCATCTCTTCTATTGACTTATGATACGTCGCTTTTGTAGTCAACAGGGTCATCGTTTTGCCCATTAGCTCCATAATGGCACCACCTCATTTTCATTTCACCCCAGGAGCGGTTGTAGCTCTCTGCCCGAATGGGTTGCGACACAGATTTTTACTAGAAAAAGCCAGCAGCAACCAAGTGGGGCAATTGCAGGGCAGCTGTTCCCAAAACCCTGTGCATCTTAGCGCCAGCTGCTCCCGGTGAAGCACACAAATCCGTGTTTAGGAGTCACAGAACATTACGGGTTGGACGGGACCTCGAGAGGCCATCTAAGTCCAATCCCCCTGCCCGAGAAGCAGTTACAAATCATGACCAGCACAGGCAATTTCAAGAGCAAACCCGCTGTACCAAGAGTGCAAGTGAGCACGGGTGCAGGTACCTTCACGTTTAAAGTTTGGGGCTGGTTTATAACTTGAACTACCACCTGATCCGGGTAAAACACAGTGGTTTCTGCCACTTCATCCTAGTTGCTCCACACAGATCTCAAAGGGATGAACTCCTAGCACTGAGCTGCGCGACTTCCTCCTAAATGCACTTGAAGCGCGTACAGTTTCTACTACTCTTACGTCAAGTCCACCCTAGTGTAGTCTGCCTTCCATGAAAGGAGTCTCTGGGAGTGTCCTCACTGTCAGTACCACGCTATTAGATGAGGGTTTGGGATGTGCTAGTATATTCCCTGGGACTACAAGATAGTGGAACATCTATTCTAGATGCAGTCCCAGACACTGAACTTCTGCTCCCCACCTTCGCACCCCATCTGGCTGGTATTCACCTTCCACTGATTCCTGCGGGGGATTCAGCTGGAGCAAAAGCCTCAAGTTCAAAGCATTCCTGACACAAGCTGAGCATGTCTGCGCTCCTCCCCTGGGCACGTGCACTTCTGTTTACTCGTTAAGCGTTTAAACAGGGCAGAAAACTTGTTCCTTATAAAATCTTGTCCACGTGTTCCACCATGACACGTAGAAAGGCTTCATCTGAGAGGAGGTTCACATGCCTGGTCCATGGAAAGCTATGTGCTGTAACCCGGAGCTCCGACAACTCAGTCACTAAGCAGATTCCTTTCAGGCAAAGCTATGACTGTGACTCTGCAAAGACACGGGATGCAAGGGGACGCCAACTCATCAGCGCTCTTCCCCGCACCCACGGGAAGTTGGGAGAAAGCATGAATGAAGGGTCATCCGTTCTAAACCGTAAGCCTTTAGATTCAGAAAAACTGATGAGACAACACATTCTGCTTCTTCATACTTGGGAAAGGGTTGAGTTTCCTTCTCAGTACTTTTTCACGTAGCTGGGAGTTTGTCTCATGCATCAAGGCCGTACCACAGTTACTGAATTCTCATGCAAGAATAAAAGGAAACCCTGCTTTAACAGCTGCATCTGCTGGCCAGGACAAAAGGTGGTGAGGACAAAAAGTCTCTGCACTCCCAGCCTTGCACAGAGCCTCTTCCAGCACAGCAGCTGTGCTACAAGAACACATCTAAGGACTGAGTCCACTCTGATCTGGGCAGTAACTGGATGCCCATTGATCGTCTGCATCTTAATTCCAATATTTATCAATAAGGCAGTGGTCTCAGACCATGGCCCCAGACAAACAAGCAAACAGGATAACAAACAAGAAGAGTTTACTCCCGTCTTCTTCCATCAACGTGGAAGAGTGCTGCAACTTCTACAGCGTGATAGTCCTCCGTCACAGGTGACGTGAGCCACTCTGATGTGCACATCATCACTCATCACACATCATTACAGCAGTTGTGGCGTGGGAGAAACTGAGAAACATTCCAAACGTGGCAGGCAGACTGAAGCACATCGGCAGCAGAAAAGGAGGCAACGGAGGGAAGGGGTGCAGAGGAGTTTAGAATGGATCAAAGGAGCAGAGAAGGTAGAAGCAAGACAATACTTCATAGGAGACCAGTTCTACAGTGAAAAATTGGGCAAAAAACTCCCGGGACCGTGAAGATGGCCACAGGAAAAGGGGAGACGGTGACTAAGAGAGAGGCTAGGGACCTGGCAGGCTGTGCACCCATCAGGGGCTGAGCAGCAACGCTGAGACAATAGTGGAAAAGCACAACGCGGAGTAAGGGCTGTTCAGCGGGAAGCAAATAAAGCAGTGCAGGTGTGGGAGGGAAGTAAAGCTTTAAAAATTAACGACGAAATCATTAATTTTCATTGTTGGATGAAAGAATGAAGGATGCAAACTGAAAAGGTTACGCAACGCATAATTCCATGTCACAAAGGGTGCTGAGGCTGAGAGCAGAAGGCGGTTATCTCGGGGGGGGTTCTACATGATACTTCTGTGTTGTTTTTTAGTCACGTTCCCCGCCTGGGGAGCAGTTGAGTCAAAGGTGCTCCTTGCTTTTGTCTGGAGGAGCAGTGATTCAGTAGAGACCTGCTTTAAGAGAGATGCTTATAGATTACATTAATGCAGTGGACTAGAGAGGGCTTGGCAGGATTGCCTTAGCCTTTGCCTAGAGAGAAATTAGGTTTACTTTGGATTCAGTCTCAGAGTTGGGGACAAACATGCCCTTTCAGACAACCTTTCAAAGCAGGACCATTCCCTTGCCCTGGATCAGCCCCAGGCAGACCACACAGTTTTCACCTTCTCTTAGAAAAAGTTAGGAGTTTGCAGCGGTCGGTGCTGGCTCACGGCGCATCCTGCTGCGAGCATGATGCAACCGAGGTCGGGGGTAGAGGTGAAAGGGTGTCAGCAGAAGGAAGCAACAATAGAAAAGGCAAACCAGTGGTGTTGTTCTGAGATGCACCAGCCAGCTCAGGGAGAGGGGGGGGGGAGCTGGGATAGAAAAACAATGGGAAAAGAACAGAGATTACAAAGCACGGCCACAGCACCAGTACGAGCACATCCTGGTTGAGTTATCCTGGGGAGAGGCAGCACTTTTTCACCACTACCACCACGGTGGAACACAACCATTGTCCTCTCAATCACAGTTACACCCAGAGTGCCAACAGATCAGAAAATCCCACCCGGACTGAGAGACTTTCTGCCCAGGTTAAAACGTGATTTCCTCTGTTCCGTTACAGCCAAGGAGCAGGTCAGGGTGCTCATGTTGTCAACAGCTACAAACAGCTCCAATGGCCATCTGGCTCGTGTGAACAGAGGCGGTGGTCTTTCTCCTGCTCCACTTCTGTTCTCCTCAATACCACAAAATAGGCACGGAACGAGACGGGCTGCGTCCAGCTCGTCACAAGCAGCTGCGGAAGGAACTGCTGGGGACTCTCACATTCGGTGGAATCACAGAATAAAAATTAAGCAACTTCCATTAAACAAGCTTTAGAAAAAGTGTTTGGCCCGTGAGGCCGTTTAGGTGACAACAAAACATGAACCCCGACACTGCAAAGCTTCGGAACCACAGATGACGCCGGGATGACTCTGCGACTGGTTCTGCACCAGTGCCTCTGTCGTCTTTTTGCACAAAAGGGGAACAACGTGAGGTTTGCACTGCTGTTCGGAGTCTCCGACCACCCACGCGAAGCGATGCTGTAGGTTTGTGTTTCTAAGCAAACACCTAGTTGTAAAGACAACGTTGAAAAGAACCTAATGAAATTCCAAGGTGTTCCTGCTTTACTCTGATCACTGGTAGATTGCACTATTGACCAAGTGTCAGCCGCCCAGGATACGGTGATTGAATAAAAGTGTATGCATAATCAGAGCACAGGACTTGGCCAGGAGTAGCTCCGGTGCTTTTCCTGCATCACCAAGAGAAACCTCCTCTTATTTCCCCTTCCCTCCTTTTGCTGTTTCTTTGCCTTCTTCTCACGTAAAACACAAACACGTTTCCACTCGCCCCCTCCTCTTTTTCCACCAGAAACCCACCGACAACATAACGCAAGGGGCCTTAGCTGGAGGCCCTGGTGAAATATTTGCAGGCCAGATATTCACCCGTTATCCCTTTCACAGGTGAGAGATGCGATGAGCACCTCAGAGAATCCTGCTTTACAGGTCACTTGAGCCAGACGCTCAGTTCTGTCCTTCGACACTGCGAATCAGCGATTATGGGGGGGAAGCCCTTGGGAAGCCTGTCCTGAAACCGGTGTCAAACGCCGAGGGACCTGTGTGAAAATCGGGTAATGAATCGGACTCTGATTGCAGCAGAATCTCGTAGGGACGTGCCTGCTGCCGCATGCCACGGCTCCCTGTGCAAACCCTAAATGCTCAGTGATGGTGTAAACTGCAGTGCTGCAGCGGCTGCAGTGCAGCCTCTCCCTCCAACTGCCTTTTTCCCTCTGGACAAGGCAGGTGCTGGGCAGAATGCTGTTCTGTTTGCTACAGAGAGATAAACAATGCAGCAGCTTTGGTGATGGTTGGATAGCACACGAGGCCGGGTGTGAAGGACGGGAACCTTCTCACCGGGATTTGACAGTTACCCTAAGGGAGAAGAGCCCACCTCTATCTAACCTGTTGCCAGGACTTAAGTAATCTGCACTACCTCCTTGAGAGGAATAGATGCAGCTCTAATTTCACTAGGATTTATTATGCAGGTATCAGCCAGGTTTTTGCTTCAGTAAAAGGAGTTCGTTCCCTGCCAGAGACAGAAAGGCTGGGCTCTACATACCTTTTCCTAATGTTTGAGATTGTCACTATCATGGAGCACACAGCTTGAACCGGAGGTTAAAGATCCGCCTAGGTTTTCTCCTTTGTCCTTTTCCTTGAGGGTTTTTACTAATTAGATCCTGAGGGCTCCTTAGCCATTCCTGCCCTGAGTTCAGTTCACACAGCTGCACATCACCCACCTCAGCACTGGCCCTACACAGCTCCCTTCTCCTTTACAGTCCAAGATGAGTAGAGCATTGAAGCCATCGGCACCAGATGGCCACAGAGCAACCCCTGTCCTGTGAACGTGTGTCTGAATCGCCGGACCGTGCCCATTGTCATCACACGCCATCAACTTGATTTTCCAGCATAGCATGCTCTCCTCCACCCAGAGCAAAAGCCTCGTGAGCACTCCAGTGACAGGCTAACCCAGAAACACCAGAAGTTCCTAGTGCACACGAATACCAAGCACAGACCTCACTTCTGTTGTATCGCTCCAATTTAAGACCTCTTCTGCAGCTTTCAAGCATCGCCCACTTCCACCCTGATGCCCTAGAGGTTGGTTGTGCCACTTCGTTAGAGACACGAATGGGTCACTCATTTTTAATTCCAAGACAGAGCGATGAGTATGAAACCTGACTCTGAGCAAGAGGTATGAATACCTCTGCGTGCACCACGAGAGGAAGCAGTGAGACTCATGTTTGCTGCAGCAAGAGGTGGACGACAACACCTGGGTTGGATTACATTCAGAACTGCACTCAAACGGGGTCTTGTGGAGCAGGCAGGGGGAAGGAAAAGGAAAGGACATCTCAAAGCCCAATAAGCACAGGGGAAGAGGTTATCCCTACCAAGGGATAACCAACCTCTCAGTGTGGAGGCTGAAGGGCAGACACAAAGTTCCTACTGGGTTCAAGGACAAGCGAAAATCTCAGCATCTTTCTATGTTGCTTCCTCCAGAGACATGAACTTCACTAGGTCCGAGGGAGGAATTCCACGTGCCTCACACAGTTCAATGGGCTGATGCCAAGATCCTGTTCCATACTATCCTCACTTTGCGGCACAACCCCAAGCCAGCCTCCTCACTGTTGCGTGCCTCAGTTTCCCCACCTTCAAAATAGCTGCACCATTTATTCTACTGGAGCAATAATGTGGGGGCTGCTGTCACATCGACAAGTGGCTTAGAGAGCCAAGGATAGATGCTGACTTGGCATATAAGTGTGTATTTACAAATGAAGAGGTATTCTTTTGTTATGAATATTGTGTATTACAGGCTGCTTGCATTACCAATTTAATGTGCGCGGAGATTCAATCAAGGCTGCTTAAGACCTTGAAGAAGATGCTACTCCGCGTACATTCTGATAGACTAAGTGTTGATTCAGCCTACACGCACGTACAAATAATATCTCCAGTCATTAGGGTCTAGCTCTTTTAAAAAGCAGTTTTCAAACTTTGAAAAATCCTTTCTCTGAGTGATCCGTGAGTCGCCTTCTGCATTTGAAGCTGATAAAATGCAGGGATGTTCACATTCATGAGACAATGGCTGTGACTGAATGCTGTAAAATGAAATAGTCTCCCTCCGTTTTTCCTTTCAAAAGGAAAATTGCATAAATAATACATCTGGGCCTCGCAGCACAAAACAAGCACAATAGCTACTCTGCAGCTTTCATCAGAGCGAAGGCCATCTTTCTCATTTATATTATGGAACCGGTAACACAGTGCCATCATCCCCATTGGCTGGAGTCAGCGAGTCGGGCAGTTCTCCCTCCACACAGCGCCTCTTGGTCCCGGTGCAGCGTGCCGCGCTGGGACGTGCCAAACGAACTCCTTGTCATTGGTTAGCTGGGAGGTCTAAAGAAAAGGCGATTTCTTGGAGGGCAAGCGGTGCTTCCTAGCGAAAGGGAGTAAGACAAGGATCTGTAACGCTCCTGCGCTGCTTGTCAGCAGTTACTCCTGTGTTTGAGCTCCTTTGCATTCTCAGTGAGTTCTGTTTCAAACGGAAAAGGGTCTGCGGCGACGGGAAGGGTAGCTTTATCTTGAAGGCCCCTGTGACAAGGGGTATACTCTTCATCTCCTGGTGAGCACCGCAGAGACTTCGCTTTACCAGACAGGGAAACAAGTGCAGCTTTCAGAGACAGCAGAGAAGATGCAGGGGGCAGTGCTGGAGGAGCGCTCTGGTGGTCGAGTCCCTCCAGCATCCCAAGGGCCATCTTACCTGCTCTCCACTCTCAGCCAAAATCCCTTCTTTAACGGCTGTCCTCATGTTCTCCACTCACTGTGTTTTTCACCTGTAGTCCTCAGGCCGGGACTAAACTTTAAACTGGCCTGAATAAGGACTACGCCTAGTCACCCAAATGCGTGATGCACATCTACTCACAGTCACCCTTGGGGAATCCTCAGGCCTTCATGGCAACAGGCATCCTGCATCTCCCTGGTCCTTCCATGCAGTGTGGGAGAAGCGACACCATATTCTGGGTCAAGCACAATATTTCCCATTCATATGACAAATGCCCTACCCTGCATTTCCCCTCTCGATTGCCGCCATATTCTTTACTTCTCAGATGTGTTCACCAGCCCCACATCCTCCACTGATTTTTCAGAGTGGGACGAGCACCCAGAGTGGAAAACAAAGCAAACCCACATGAAGCTCAGCTGCCAGCTCAGACAGACTCTTCACAGAGCCACGACTCTGAACGCAGAGAGTATGCGCACACAAAGCAAGGGCGTTGTTACAGAAGCGGCAGCTGGTATTTCCTAACAGTCGTAACGACAGTCTGGTTGTGCCCAAGGACAGTCCCCTTGAAACAAGAGTCAGCTAACTGCCTTTGGCTTTAGCAGGCATCAGATACAGAGAATACTTCAGCAGCAGCTTTGCTCCCACAGCTCTCCACTAAAACTCCGCATCCAAATGGCACAGAAGTACAAACCAAGCTTGAACGCGCCATGGTTTACTCTTGGTGTTGAAGTTACCTTGATGTCTGCTTGCTCGGCTTTCCTAGTTAGATGAGCGCACGCTGAGCTGCCACTGCGAATCCCTAGCTTTCGTCCAAGGCCCTTGTCTGCACCCCATGCGAGCCTCGAGGAGATTCATGGCACTGAAAAGGGCCACTGAGCTAGGGACAGGCCATCCTGACGTGCCGAGTCAGAAACCAGACCTGTCTGGCCCAGGGGACGAAGCAGGGTCCCGAGAATATTTTCTCCTTTACGACGCCTCAGCTGCTCCCACTGCAAAGCAGAATGAGGCTGCTCTGTGTGTGGAGCACGATTTGCCATCTCCTGCCCACGGCATCACGCCGCTATGTATTGCCTCTCCAAACTCCAGCTTCGTTGGAGGTGGGGTGTGTGCCACTAAACTTCCCTGCTTAGTGCAAACCCTACCGAGTGCTCTGTTCCTTCTGCATCGAGTTCATAGAATCCTTAGGGATGGGAAGGGACCTCAAAAGATCACCCAGTCCAATCCCCCTAGGATCACCCAGACCGAGTCGCACAGGAACACAGCCCGGAGGGTCAAGCGGTGTCAGGAGTGAGATAATTCTGCTCTCACTGACTCAGAATTCTGTTTTCTGTGAGGACAGGCTTTCTGCTTGTTGAATTCAACAGCGTGGGGTCATCATCTTTCTCCTTTTAACAGCAGAGAGAGTTAAAGTCTGCTCAGAGGCTCTCTCTCAAGCTGGGAGCTTTCACTGTGGTTGCAAAACGCAGCTGGAACAGAAACGCGTGTCCTAGTGCTATGAATTGCACTTCCCCCATCAGATGGAAACCCCCAGACTTCCTGCACAGGAGCAGAACTCGGCCATTCCAAATCCACTTCTGGAAACCCAACATCGACAGGCGCCTTCCGGGCAAAGCTGTGGCCGTTAGATGGAACTGAGTGCCAAAGTCAACCATCACAGTTAGTCCCCCCTCCACGTCATCATAATGCTGCCCTCCGTCCTCCAGGGCAGGCTCACAGGGACTCTGTCAGCCAGTCCTAAACAGGGCGAAGCTCTACCATTTCATGATCATTATGCCCAAGATTACCCCCATCTGTTCCAACCCCCACAAGTCCTCGGGTCACCCCGCGCAGTCCAGAGGTGCATGCCCCGGTTTGCTTCACTCCAGCTTTTCCTCTGTGCTCCCTTGCTTGCAGAGCCTCTCCTGGTGGGGCTGAGGCAGCACAAACACACACTTCCCTGCCAGTTTCAGTCGTTTCCGCTTGTCCGAAAGCTCTCGGGGCTCAGGCTTATCAGAAGCCCTACGATAAACGGGGGACAGGTGGGGGGATGACTGGGAGTAGTCAATGTCCTTGGGGGAGAAACAGAAGAGAGTGTGCAGACGCATTTTTAACAGTACCCGAGTACAAGAGGTTTTAAACTTGCTGGATAGGGCCATGCCCACTCCACCTGCTTTTAAAGAAGAGCCTTTGCTTCCCTGCGCCGGTGTTGATGATCTAGGAACAGGTGATGACTGTGTTTCTGTGGAGGACAAGTCCTTGATTTAAGGAGTAACCTTGAGAGGAAGTGCGATGTGGAGGGTGGATACTTCGTGCCCAGTGAAAGGAAGCTTTTTCAATCTGCTGCACGGGCAGCTGGATGAGAACCACTTCTTTCTCAAGGAGGAGGAAGAAGAAATGTTTTCTTGTTCACAGAACACTTTCTCCCAGGTTTCTTCCTGCCTGTGCTCGCTCGAGGAAAAGGCAATTGTAGAATCCATGGTCTACTTTTGTATGCTATGGGATCTTTGGGTTATGGATCACTCCCTGCTAGAACTTCTCACTTACATCCTACTACTGCTACTACCTGCTCACCACGTCCTATTATCCTGAAATCATTAGCAGATGCCCTCTAAAGATCTGACTGTGTAACCCTTAGGCGATGTGAACACAAGTATCTGAACTACTGTGCTCTTGCTCTTTCCATTCCCCATCATCACCCCTTCCTAACGGAAAGGGCAGAGCTTAGTTGGGGGGGAGAAGGGGTGTGAAATGTATTGCAAAAAACCAAGACGAACGTACACTTGGCTAAAACTCTCTACTCACGAAGGTCCTGGTGAGTAGGCTGAGTAGCCTGAACTGAGCTCACAGAGAAGACAAACGGTGTCAGCAGAACAACAGCGCACGCGTGTATAAAACCAGCAGAACAACAGCGCACGGGTGTATAAAGCCAGCACAACCCTGAGCTGCACAGTAGATCGCACAACGCCCCCCCAGCTTTCAAACAGAGCCCTAGCGACACAAATCTTTAGTCACTCCTTGTGTCACAGGTTTTCAGCTTCCCCCTCATTTCAAACGCGCTATCTAGACAGCACGCTTCACACGCGGAGCTTCAGCGAACAGGTTCCTCACAGATGAGGCTTGGGCACAGCCCAGGCTCAAAGTACCAGGCAAGAAATGGTGCCAGAGAGGGGCAAGGATAAAGTAACCCTAACCAAAGGGTTAGGAAAAAGGGAGAGAAGGAGTTGGCAGCGACTCCAGAGATCAGGCAGGAGACACCCGGACAGTGGTTAGATGGTCGAGAGGGGATGCAATGGCAGATGTTCAGGGAGAAGTCGAAAGGTGAGAAGGATGCAGTGGGAGCAAGACTTGGCATCAAAAGGCGGAAATAACTGACCTAGCACAGGACCATCTTTCAGAGAACATTTCTCAGCCTCTCTAGTGCTTTTAGAATTTGTGGCTTTCCTCAGCTTTTTTAGCTCAAAGTATTCAAGAGACTTGTTTAGCAACAGGCAGAGGAGGCAAGTCCACATCTAACGAGATTAAAGCCTCCTGCTCTTAGGCTCTGCTGAAAGCAAGACTTGAAGATACAAAATCTGATGCTTCTATTAAAAACATGAAGTATGGAAGGCATTCTGCTTTCGCCTTAAGCGCAGTTCATTCATTCAGCTCAGATACTTCCCAGTTAGTACAGAAATTAAATATTCTATATATCTAGCCTTGATTGTTTCCCTATCGACTCTGTCTTAGCTCACCTGGTACCGCTGGGTGGCCACCATGCTATCGCTCAGGACTTCTCAGCTAAATGGATCTCCATCCACCCTTACTGCAAAGCATGGCAACAGGTACCTCTCAGATCCTCAGATCCCCCTGATGAAGGGGGTGTGCGTCCAGTCCTTCCACAGCCATCACCTTCCACCAGCTAACACAAAGGCAGCTTTAACATATCCTGCAGTCCCTGTGCTTTAATTTGTTCAGCTCCTCATGAGCAGAGTACCTGACCCTCTTGATTATTGACTCCAATGCAGACATCACTCATTGCTTCCCAAAGAGCTATTGCAGGTCCCCTACAAGCGCCCATACCTACTGCTCAAACTCTGTGGGTCATCCAAGCCAAGACATTTCACCTCCTGGCCTCTTTTAATTTAAAGATGAACAGAATATTCTGACTGAGTTTGGTACCTTCTCATCTCTGCTCTGACTTCCCATAAAGTAAGAGGCTTTTGACTGCAAGACCAGTTCTATCTTAAGCATTTTCAGTCATATTTATCATCTCTAAAATGCACATAAATTATATCAGGATGGCACGTGTTGGACAGAGAGATTATTATTAGCTACAGGAAGAAACCCAGGTGCACAGGCAATCTATATAACCAGTGTCCAGAGACCACTTCAGTGTAGGAGCACCAGCCTGGTGCTCACTCTTGGGTGGATCCTCTGGGGCTCCTTAGCTCTGGAAGGTGTCCAGAGAGAACAGTCACCCAGAAAACTCAGAGGTGCAGAAGCACCCACTGGCAGTGAATCAGTTGTAGCCGCTCTGATACCCAGCATCATCCACATTTTTTCACAAACCAACAGAAACGCGTGGACTACCTACACCACTTCCACTTAGGTTGCCATAGTTTCATCCTCACCCCTATTTTCTTCTAAATATATAGGTCAGACAACAAAGATGAGAGACGGATAAAGACACAGGTAAATAGTTGCTATTGTGAGCTACCCAGGACTGAATTTGAGGAAGATTTCTTGGAGACCCCAACGTAGCTGCTGCACGAGCAACGGCACTGAGCTTTTTATTTCTGGCCTTTGCTCTCATAATCTTCCCGAATCTTCGGAGGTGTCCATTACCACTGCAGAGGTAAAGCCCCCTCCCAGCCAAGCGATGGCCCGTACTGATCCTGTGCCATCACAGCTCATCGAGCAGAAAGGCATCAAAAAACCCGGGGAGGCTCCCAAAAGTCTGGGATTTTTGAACAAAAGAGAAGTAAAAAATGGGAGGATTAATTACCGGAAAGGGTTCTCTTACTTTACTGCTCCCCCGTTACCTTACTTGACTTCATCTCACCTCACTCCAAGCCAACTCCGAACTTCCACTGGTGCCCCCTGTTTACCTTCCTGCCGTTGCTGCGGGCGGCTGAAAATGCACCGCTGACCCTTGCTGGAGAAAGGCTGTAGCCATTTAGCTTTAATGCTCCCACAGAACCCCCTCATTTCCCGCACGGAGCTCAACGCAGAGCCATCTCCAGCCACAGCGCACAGGCAAGATCGGGAAGCAGTTTGTGCACAGAGAGTCAAGCATGAAAGGATTGACGAGCAAGAAATTAAAACACTCAAACTCATCAGTCTTTTGCCCAAAACATTGAATAATAACAACACTTCATCTTGCAGCTCTAGAGCACAAAGCACATTGCACGAGATGATAAATGAGATCATCTTCATTTTACAGATGGGAAACTGAGGCACGGGAAAGCACACAGACCTTCTCAACGAATTGATGCCAGAAAAGTTATTTTCTGGCTCTCGTTCTGGCTGTCTGCTCCATAGACTCTGCTGCCTGAAAAGGGTGAGAGGAACACACGTGCTGCTACGTTAGCCTCGGCAAATCCATTTTCCCTTAGCACCAAGACAAAAGCTAAAGCCAGGATCAAATGCTTGAAGTGGTTTAAAAAATTAAAGTACACCGGGAAACTCTTCAGCTGCATTTACATCTGGCAGGAGACCAGGGCACCTTACTTTGGTTTCATATTTTCTTTACAGCTAAAGATTTCTATGCAGTACCTGGAAATCACAGCAGTTTGCAGCGTCAAGTACTCCTTTCCAAGCCAACCGTACTTGAAAACAATGTTTGGCACTGAAAATAAGCAGAGATATAGGAAAAATATTAAAATCTCTATGGGAGTGACAGGAAAAAACAGAGTGAGACAGATTCCTCCAGCCTGATCCGTTATGATTCTTTCCTAGTTATTGAGTATATAAATTTCAATCCCCGAGTACAGCTGAGGGGGGAGAAAAACACATGATTATCATATCACTCAAAGCTGCATAACTCTGAAATCAGCTCCAATATAAATTCACTCTCTATAAAATGACTTCTAATATTCTTTTTCTTAACCTAAGTATTAAATTTTGTACGATTAAAAATTTATTTACTCCCCTTTCCTTAATTTAGGTTTCTGTTTGCTATTCTTTCCATTCCCATCTGATCTCCACAGAACCTCTCTGCGCATTACGGCAGTAGCGTACCGCGAGCTGTGACACAGCACTGGACTTCGAAAGCCAAGCCTTACAGCAAGTTGGAAGTGACCGCCCCAGCCTGGTGGCTCAGACAGTGCTCATCACACTGCTGGTCAGCAGCAGGGACAAGGGGAGCAGGGAGGAAGGTAGGAAACGTCTCCCGGAGTAGGCAGTGGGTTGAGGAACTACACATCTGCAGCAGGGTTCTGTTCCTTCCTTCGCATGGTGACCATCAGAAGGTCTCAAACTAATTCAGCATATAATCTCAAGTAGTTTATAGTTATTTGAGGAGCTGCAGACATGACACTGCTCCTTCACAACTCGCTGGGTGTGCGGGTGTCCCCACACAGGCAAGTAAAGCAAGTAAGATGCAATCAGCTTATCCAAATGCACGCTCACTCCAGCACTGCATCCCAGGACTCTTCTCTCCCTGATAAAGTCGCTCAGGCTGTGCCTGCAGCAATTAGAAAGATGACAACACTGCAAAAACTTATATCATTTATGATCAACTACGGGAGAGCAAGTGCCGACCAAAACAACAGCGAGCATGGCACTACCCTTTCCGCTCCACGCGAGTCGCCTTTGAAATCACAGAATCAGCCCCAGGGACTGAGACTGGAGGAGCCCCGTAAGGCTCCCGAGCCCAGCCTGTGACCTAACTCGGTTTGTCGGTACCTGTGTTTTGCCAGCCGTTCAGCTCTGTAAGAATGTATTCTATACATGTAAATATTTACAGAGATCTAAGGACGTGGGAAAGTGGGAGCGTGCCTGTTCCCCTCCAGTATCACATCCCTGCAGCACAAGCTGTAAATTCTTGTGATCGATAAAGAGAAGACAAGCACCACAACTTTGGTTCAGCACAGACAAATACACGTGGAGCCTTTCAGCAAGGCCTGCCGCCCCAGCAAGCTGATGCCAAAGCTGAATCTTAAAGGAACAAACCGGACGAGACTCTGCTCACTGCCCCCACCCCGCTCTGTCGCTGAATGTTTCACACCCGCAGCTCCACGTTCGGCTTCTCGAAGTTAACCACCCCACGCGTCACTCAGGGTAGGTGCAACTGGGACAGCGTGGAGCAGTGGAAACCTTCTGTCGACGGTCTCTTTTCACAGCAAAGAGCTGATGGAAGGCACCAACCTGCCTGGCAAAGCCCCATCACTGGGAAAACATTTCCGATGGCTTTTCTCACCTTCCCAGCCTCTCTGTAGGGCTCACAGCTCTAGGGTAAAACGGGCTATGGGGCCCCTTGGCCAAGGGAAACCATGCAAACAGCTCCATTTGACGGGGCAGCAGTCCCCTAACTGAAGAAATAAAAGCCTCTGGAATTCACCTGAAGGGAAAGGGTTAACTTGAACTCTTGTGCACGTCATTCCTGAGACGTAAGCAAACATAAGAGGTAATCCCTTAGTTAGGAACACGGGGTGCCCTAGCTGGCAATTTCCACACCCGTGACTTCTCCGCCACTCGTAGATGGTGTGGACCCCCTTCCCATCACTTGGTCCAGTGGACATTTGAGAGGACACGAGCTCTGCTGTCCACTGCACGCTGCAGGAGTTTGGAGCGACGTTTTTCAGCTGCGAAAGTGCATGGAGACACCTGTCGTAGAGGCCATCCCTGTAGCCTGGGCAGACCAGCATGGCTAGCTGACACACCACTGGCCTTCTGCTCCCTTTCAAATCCTGTTACGTAAGATTTAAAGGCATCAGATACAGAAGCACAGCTCTGAGATGCTGGAGTGCTCCTTCCATGGAGTACTGTTTCTGCACCCCAGGAAGAGTCCGCACTAACTAGAGTCCGCGACGCCCGTGCTGGAGCAGCAGCAGGCTCAAAGCCCGATGTGAAGTCAGTGTCCACGTTTTCACCTCAGTAGAAGCAGACTTCGCCTGATCACCGCCATGTACAAGCAGTACCAGCTCTGTCACAGAGCCTTTAAAGACGGCAGAATTGAAGTCCTCTGAACGGCACGAGCAACCCCGGGATTACTTTGAAGAGCTGCGCTGTGTTCCTTCCCCTGACCACATTTCGATGAAATCTTGAAGGCCATTCCTGACAGCTTTGTTGGTTGCATGATCCATTCCACAACTTCTTCCCAGGGAGGGTGACAGGGCACTGGAGGGGGCTGCCTGGGGGGTTGTGGGGTCTCCTTCTCTGGAGACGTTTGAAACCCGCCTGGAACTGGTCTGAGTGACCCTGCTGTGGCAGGGGGGTTGGGCTGGATGACCTTTGGAGGTCCCTTCCAATCCTCGATGATTCCATGATTTTATATAAAATCTTTATTCTCTCTGAACCCCCCCGATTCTACTCTTGGAGCATCTTTTCTCTGCCGTAGGAGTGCTACAAGAACTATTTTAGCCAACAATCTGTGCCACACAGCCAAGCGCAGGGAGGAGGAAAGTGTCAACTCAAGTGGGGAAGGTCTCAAGCAGATCCTGTTCCCTCTGGCTCACAAGTGGCTAACAGACATTCTGACAAACCCAGATTTAATCTGCCCCAGTTATTACAGAGAGCTGTGCTGCCAACCAACACCCTATGGAGAGCCACCAGCCCCATCTTTAGCACTGCTAAGCTCCCATTGTCCTGCTGATTTCATCTGGAGCTACCGATGCTGCTCTTCTTTTCTGAGAAATCCAGCCCATGGTATGGGAAAACAAAATGTCCACAAAAAAAACAAACAAGGAAGGCGAGCGCGTGCAATGACATTAAATTCTAGGTCTGACGCTGTGCTGGGAATAGTTATTTACACTGCTGGCAAATTTCATATCGGAAATCCTAGTCCACCGAGAGCACTCACCCCAACATTCCCTCCCCCAAAGAAACCCAGCACACTACACCTGACAGTCCTAAGCTTGCTTCTGCGCGCGAAGCTCGCTCACTGCATTCATGAGTGCCTGCACACAGGGAGACAGTGCTGGGGAGGGGGGGGCATAGAAAGCTGTGGCTACGTATCACAGATGAAGTGGAGCTCAAGTGCCTCATACCAGTGAGGCACCCCAGCCCACATATTCAGCTATTTAACTATGGATTTAGGTTCCTTACTTCTCACACTCGGAATCTGCTCCCCAGCCCAGGCAGCTGAGTCACAGAACCAGTTCATCCCCAGTGATCCAGGAAGCGAAGCAAAGGCCGAGCAGTATCTCAATGCAATGAGATAGGTGAAACGCACAGGGCTCTCCACAGTGACGTGCCCGACACCTTGGGCAGCTGGGCAGCTTTTACAGATTCTTAGCTAATGACTACCACCACAGGGGCCACCGTAAGTCACAGGGACCTAACCGCTTCTGGTCGACGCGTCCTAGCCAAGCTCGTCAGAATGCATGCCATTATAAACTTCAGCCCACTGAAATCCTGAGGTGTCTGCGTTTCAACAGCTGACTGTTTCACCGCCACCTCCTTTAATTAAACTGCACCCTCTGCAAATCACACTGTGACAAAACGCTCTGCCTGCTAACGCTTGGGTTCCCTCCAGAGACCGGCCATATGCTAGGAACCCCTGTTTAGCAATGACTCTGCACTTGACAGGGCTCTTACTGACAGGTGGAAGCCAAGTGCTCCCTTTCACTCGCAACGGCACCGGTTTGGGGCTGTTCAGGACACTTCAAAACACTTCCCAGCGCGATCTGGCTCCATCCCCACCAAATCAATGCCCACAGGCCAATGCTTCGCACTTCTGGAAAATCCCACTCTGAAAACATCCTGGTGACCTCAAAGGATTCACTTTCTAACAAGAAGGTCTCTTCTGACCCCTCGTACAACTTGGTCAACTCCGTGGCTGCACGGAGTCACTCTCCTATTCCTCCAGGGTACTGGGTTTAGGGAAGCCTGTCCGTTTATTGGGAGGATCATGTCAGGCAAGCGCTTTCCTCACGATGATGGGTACTCCACAGTCCAGCACTGCTCTGTGACTGCAGTCACAGCTCTTGCACCGATTACACCTGAAGCTCCAAATGCAGGGCTCTCCGGGAGTAAAACAAATGCACGGGCCATTTCATGCCTTTCCTGGGGTCTGTAGTGTAGCTGCAATGGTTGAATCCAGTAAAATCCCAGGTACCTAAACCATCCTAGTAGTCAGCTAGCACTCCCACCGGAGTTCTTAGTCAATGAGCTGACTGCCGATGAGACAAACCAGTTGCTGTACTGACACCAGGCTTCATAACACAGAGTCAACCCGCTGAGGTGATTTTATGAGGGTGGGGGGTTATTTTTCAAGGTGACTGTACTGAATCACCAGAACAGTGTTTGATCTTCAGCTACATCCACGCTAGCTCTACTGTTTTTAAAGGACATCCTCGACTACGTCTTCCAAACGGCCTCACACGGTGGGCAGCCCTAAGTCTGAGCACTGCAGAAGGGGCAGAGTTGTGCTGTTCCACGCAATTCTGTCAGAATAGTTGGGCACAGAGAACAACCATCTGCAGAACGAAGCCAGAGGGGTTACTCCTCACCAGAGTCACTTCATTCACTCAGTGCTGGTGTAAGACTGAAAATAGGGGCAGGACAGAGCAGAGGGAAGACCAGATTTGGGGATAGGAAGGAAGGAAGGCAGTAGAGAGAAGGGAGAAGAAGTGATGGCATCGCGTGATATCCATTAAGAGATTAAAAGGGGAAGCCAGCGGTTGCTAGCACTCAACCTTAATATTATATTTTACTGAAGAGAGAACTAGAAGACATTAACTCGTGTGTACTTTCTGATTTGTAAGTGTCATGCTAAGGGCAGAAGATGAACAAGCAAAGGATAAATCTATTTGGAAACTTCTGTTTGAACTTTCTTAGCATGTCTTTGACAGCAAAGCCAGGCCTGATAGACTCTTCCCGCAAGGCCTTTAAGAAGACATTTTGAGGATAAACGTTCATAAAATATTAGCACAGAGGAAGAGCAGCGTTTTTAATCGGGAAGATTTTCACTGAAAAATCATTTCCAAATCTCACAATCATTTGTTCAAAAAAAAAATCACTCCTGTGCCATAACCTAATGGAAATAACCTGGCCCAAACGCACCGTCAGCACGTCACAGAGCATAACCTGACCCAAACGCACCGTCAGCACGTCACAGAGCATAACCTGACCCAAACGCACCATCAGCACGTCACAGAGCATAACCTGGCCCAAACGCACCGTCAGCACGTCACAGAGCACTTGTGCTGAACCAGGGCTGCAGAAAAGCCCCGTGCAGCAACGCATACGTTTGGAGCAGCTACAAACAGTAATCAGAGGGAAAGGTTAAATTTCAGTAACTTCCACACTGCAGCAAACTCAGCCGTGATGCCCACGAATGCCCTTCTGCAGGAGACCCTTAGGTTACCTCTAGATGATGAGGTATTTGACATCTGATGTAGTATTTGACATCTCAGCTGGTCCTTCAGCGCTTCCCATCACAACTTTGCTGCAATGTTGTATCTGGCACCTGGACTGAACTCGCCCTCTTCTCCTTCATCCCTCCCGTTCATTCTGAATTTTCCACTCTGAAAACAACTAAAACCAGCCAGGGAAGTGACTTTCGTGCTTTGTGGTCGGTCTCCTCTTCATCAGAGCCATTTAAGCTTTCACTCTGACAGGTGGTCTGCCCAACTCCTGAAGAGCAGCTTAAGAGATCACATCCTGACCTGATGGCTCCGATTTGGAGAGCTGACCGGGATGATGCCAAGCGTTTTCAGCACTGGTCGAAGTGCTTTGGACTGTTTTTCCTGGCTTCAAGATTTCAATCTCTTTCTTGAGGTCAGGGGCCCAGCACTGCCCCCAGGACTCAAAGGGAGGCCTCCCCAGTGCCCAGGACAGGGGCAGAATGATGTCCCTAGTCCTGTTGGCCTCACTAGTGCTGATCCAAGCCAGGATGCCCTTGGCCTGTGGTGCCACCTGGGCACCTTGCTGGCTCCTGTTCAATCAGTTCTCACCCAGTACTGCCTGGTCCCTCTCTGCCAGGCTGCTCTCCAGCCACTCCTCCCCCAGTCTGGAGCTGCAGGGGACTCTTGTGGCCAAATTGTAGGACCCTGCCCTTGTCTGTGTTAAACTTCATCCCCGTGGCCTCTGCCCATTGACCCAGCCTGTCCAGATCTCTCTGCAGCATCTTTGTCCCCCCCAGCAGATGGACTCTCCCCCCAACTTGGTGTCATCTGCGAATTTACTAGGGGTAAAAAACTCGATCCACTCATCCAGGTCATCAGTAAAGATGCAGTCTGGTCAATAACTTGGTTGTCAGCATTGCATTTAAACTCCTGCCAAGGCCTGAGGTCCACTTTTCTGTGCAATCATGCCAACTACTCCACAGTTACAGCAACTGCCTTTCCTCTGGCCTTGACCTTAGCAGCCTTAATCATGCAAAGCAACGCCGTGAAGTGCATTATCTGAAGTCCACTTTAGGGTGGGCCCATGCAATTCCCTTCACTGTGCTCTCTGGTTCCTCCCCTCCCCTTCATCCGACATGAGAGATTTGTTTTCGCCTACCCTATGATTCCTCTTTCACCGCCAGGTCACAGCATCGTTCTTTGCGAGTCCCCTGTCACGCTCCCAGACTGACAACCTGTGCTTTCTCTCGTAACACATCGGGGCATTGGAAGAAACCCTCCGCAAGCGCCCAGAAAGCCGTGCCAAACACTTCCCAAGGCACTCCCCCCAGAAATCAGATGCTGCAGCACGAAACGGCCAGCCGCAGGGATGCTTTCCCCTCAGCATCGCCCATCTGCCTTTGCCGCTGCCCTGCGTCTGCGCAGTGTTCAGCACAGGGCAGGTCTGTCCCGTGACCTCAGCTCACGCAGGCTGCAGGAAAACACCCCACAACCAGTATAAAACCTGTGTGAAAGCTAAGGCAGGGAAACCTCATGAAGTCACCTTGCTCACACTACAAGACATCAAAATGTCAGCGTGCTGTCACACAGGCACCAAACCTAAAGACTAGAAAGCAGGCAGCCCGGACCCTTCGCCTCTCAAAGTCCTGCACATACCGGTCCCTCCCTGCTCTCCTCTGCGTTCTGGAAGTAGCTGGGACTCGAAAGGATAACTCATGCTCATCTCAGCGAGCCTTGCAGATAGCTCATCACCAGAGTGTTACTCCAAGTAATGAAGCCCAGCCATCAATTCCGTGTGATACTGCCTCCCCCAGCCAGCCCAGAGGCAGACGGCGAAAGTGCAGAAGCTCCGCAGCGCAGATAATTTACAGGATGCTCTCGCAGCACAAGAAATAAAAAGCCTCTCTTAATAACAACTGCAAGACCTGAAGTCTGAGAAACACAGCCAGGTCCGCTTCAAAGTGATGGCATTTTCCAGGCCAGGCCGTTAAAGGGCAGAACCTAATGAATCATTAGCACCAAAGCCCAGCTAAATTAAAACTATAATAAGATGCTTTCAGAATCACCTTGCACACCCTTTCTTTTCTCTCCCCCCGTCTCACTTCACGTCAGTAGAACATCCACTACTCCATTTGCTTAACTGCGCTGCTAAAGCCAGCTCCTTCCGACAAATTCGATGGAGCTCCTTTCTTTCCTGCCCGAGGAAATGAATTGGTCCTGTTGTGAGAGCTCAGGCTCCTGTTCTCAATGGAAGGGGAAAGAAATGCCTCTCGTCAGCAGGATCTGCCCCAATTTCAGATCAAGTTATGTATGAAGTGCCTGGATTCATTCAGCTTCCACAGGTGTCCGCTTAGCGTGATGGTGAGACAGGAGAGTACTTTTCATGGGGCTTTATGAGGATGAGGCAATCCAAAAGTACTAGATCTCCACAGGATTACAACCAGGTTCTTGAACATCCAGAGGCACACAGGAGATGGCCCGGGAAAGAACCACGCACGACGAAACAAACCCAAACGACACAACCACGGCATAAAAGAACATCTACCAGCTGAAAGCGAAAACACGCCGCTTCTGAGCCCCGGCCCAGCCTGCCTGTGACAGCACAGCAAAGGTCACAGCTCCCAGATCCCCAGGGACATGGGACTACGAAACCCTGACCATAGTCCCAATAGCAAGAGTTTATCTAACTAAGCTAAAAAGGCAGCAGTAGCCTTTAAAGCATTGAAGCCTAGCCTGAACTTTATGGCCAACTCATCTACAGCAACCGACACAGCGCTCCCTCACCGTTGTGGAGTCCCCTTCTCTGGAGAGGTTCCAGCCCCACCTGGCTGTGTTCCTGTGTGACTTGGTCTGGGTGATCCTGCTGTGGCAGGGGGACTGGACTGGATGATCTTTTGAGGTCCCTTCTGATCCCTAATGGTTCTAGGTCACACACACCCCACATACGCATCTCGGTGTCAGTGGAAAAGGTGCTGGTGACTGCAGCAGGTCTCAGACAACTTCCACCTTTCAGCTGTGGAAGACAGAAAAAAGCCTGCTGGCCAGAGGAGACAGCAGGTCAGAGGTTTTCAGTGTTGCAGGAAAACCAGTGCAGTGCTCTAATTCATACCCTGCGAGAGAGGTGTAAATCAGGGGTCTCGCAAAGGCTTTTTGTGAAGTCCAGACTGAAAGAAGCCCAACTTAGACTCCTCTATGCTGGCTGGCTTCTCAATACCCTTTCTCCCACCGCTGTCACCTCGTTTGGGCTCAGCCCTCACTGTTTTGCTGCCTTCCACACCACTATCTCAAACATTCACTTAGATAACATGAAATAGAAAGAGCTGAGCTCACTGGAGTCTGTGTCTCTTATGCTAACTGATTTCCTTATGAAACCGGACAGAAGCAGATACATAGCCCAAAGTGCTGTCTCTCAGCCCTGTCTCCCTCAGGGCCTTCACACCAGACCCAGGGGAGGCATAGTTGACTAATTCAAAATCCACTTTGTGCAGTCACAACACAACCTAGCGTTGCCTAGCAAAGTCCAGACAATTGAAAACGTATCGGTGCTCGTAGCCTTCTGGAAACCATCCAGTCTGGTTAACACCCTACAGCCACAAAGCTAGCACCCGGCTGCCAAGATGCCAAACATCAAAGTCAGAGAAGGTGGACGCATCTTAGCATTTTCTACTCTGTGCTGTCCTATATTTTAGTGATGAAAGGCATTAACTATTCCTCTAATCACCATCCAACACCCCGCGATGAACAAAACAACTGGCCTCGCGTCCAGAGCACCGTTCACACTCCAACAGGGAAAAGGGAAGCTGCTCACAGGTCCTCGCAGTGCATCAGGCGAGAGTCAAAGCCCCTAAGATTAGGCTTCAAACTTTGCCAAAGACAGAGCGAGCTCACAGCCACTGTTCAACAGGAGAAGTGTCTAATTATGCAAAACTAATTAATATGCGAATTACAGCCTTTGCCTTATGGAGTCCTTAACCCACACTCTGCCCACCTCTGACTCTGAAGCCCTTCAAACAAGTAGCTGGATGCTCTCCTTAACGGTCCCTGTTGCAAGACCTCTGTATGGCACCCCCATTCTGGTTATCACTGGCAGTGTCACCCGCCCCGTTTGACCACGAGCATTCCCACTCCCAGGGCAACTTTGCAAACGTTGCACGCTGCTGGCACCGAACTCGTGGGTTTCTGCAGCTTCTTCTGTGCTACCATGGCCTGGAGCCCAGAGACTCGCACCCATCAAACACCTTCCAGAATTCACCGGCAGACACAGCCCACAGGGTGCCTCCAGGGAAACGGGTGCTGAGGCCAAGCACAGCGCACCGAACCGTTGCGTGCTACTCAGAGGTGTGGACATCAGCAGACAGGAGGCCTGCAGATACAGACATGGTGGCTCAACAGCCTCTGTGGTTGTGGTTCAGCAAGAAGATGGCTCCCCAGCCTGGATCTGATCTGAATGTTGGTAGCCCACGGGTTTTTAATGCGAGCCTAGCACCAGCTAATCAACCCGCATCCGATTTGTATTTGTGTGATGGTATTCAAGCACCTTAGCTAGCAGCCACACTTCCAATAAGGAAAGCAGCTGGGACTCTGATCTGAGATCACCAGTTCAGGGCTGCAGCCAGCGAAGCAGCTGCAGCTCCACACCCCAGCTCCTGGCCGTCTATAATTTAAAGGAACCTAATGTGCTCTATTACAAAGACCTGCTTTCAGTTGTTTCTAGTTTTGCCAGACTTCCAGAATCTGCACTGAAATTTTCTCCAGCAGAAGTCTGCCTCAGGCTTCCCTTCCTCCCCCTTTGTTTTCTGAGTTTCAGCTAAAACTGCTCAGCTATTTCTGAGAACAAAGGGCTAGGAGAAAACACGTTGTTTTGTCTATTGTTTTAAAAAAACCCCGACTGCAAATCTCCGCTCTCTCCTGTCTCCGAGTGCGAGAGGAAGGGTCATGTAAAAAATCGTCCACACGCAAGAGATACGAACCCACACATCCCTGCGAAAAGCTGCCCACGTTTGACAAAGTTCGGAGTCTCCCAGGGGTTCTGGTTTATCTGCATCAGGAGAGACTTCAGAGCTTCACTTCTCTGTTTTCCCAGGGTTCGGCTGCCACCTAAGCGTTCCAGTCCTTTCCCTGTTCTACCTACTCCTGTCTGCTCGGCTGCCCTCTGGCCATGCCTGTGGCCTGAAAGTAAACCTCAGCTTTTCTCACCTACCCCCACCTAGGCACCACAGACCTCTCAGAGAAGGGGCCTCAAGGAGCTGCTGTGCCACTCAGTTCAGGCTTTTGGGGTGGGAATAAAGTAGGAGGAAGAGAAGAGCTGCGGGACACAGACGTGAGATAGCAGCTCAGCACCAAGAGACAGCCAGGGAAGCTAAAGCAGAAGACACCGGTCCAAGGTGAGCAGAAAAAGACACCGAACATGCAAGGCAGGCGCTGCTGCAAACCGAGCTCAGGGATTCCACGCCGCTCTCAACAAGCGGAACCCTCAGAAAAGCGGGCATCACGTTTCTGGCTACGTAACTGCCACAGGCTCCAGCACTGCTCTGATCTCTGGTCCAAAGGCTCGAGGCTGCTTTAAGCAATCTTCAACTTCACGTGATCCTCTATTCTAGGCTTTTTAATTCTCCCCTTCCCTTTTTGTGCTCTTTAATTGAGGAGCTGCATTAAAAGTATTTGTGATGAAAGGCCAAGCATACTGGAAATACCAGTACTGTTGCATTTACATACAACTCCAGTTCACTCCTCTTATGAATACAAATCACCGTGCTGCTTATAAGAACACAGTCACCTGCCTCCTTCCTGGCCCGAGAGAAACCTACCTTGGGAAACAAACAAGTAACTGCATGGTGAAAACAGTCCACAACTACAGGCTCCATACCTCATCCTTCACGAGGGACACAAGGCAAGGACAGTCTTCCAGCCACATTATTCCATTCCTAGAGTCAGAAGCAAACAGGAATGCACCTCTTTTATCCGTTTTTACTCATGAACTGTGTGCTTTTTGTTTGTGAATTCCTAATGCAAGGCACCTGGGGTCAGGCTGGCAGAGGTACCAAATACTCCCACCTGAAATGAATGGCAGCTGTGCTGCCAGCATATAAAAGCCACGAGAGGCTAAGGGCTCTGGAAGGGTCTGTGAGGTGTTGGGTGTTCTGAGTTGGTAGGGTCTGCTGATAGTTGCAGGATTGATGTTTCAGCTTTGTCTGCTTGAAAAGGAAAGACTCTTTCTTCCTCCCAAAGATTCTGAGCTACTGAATTAAGTTTACCTTGCAACTTGCATGTTCAGGTAAGCACAGCACAGCTGGGGGAACAAAGCATGGCTTTGTGCTATCTGCTGGGTTTGAAGATGCTTTGTTCTGCAGTTGGATTAATGGAGAGAGTTCTTACTCCAGAGCTATGCTATGGCACATTTCTGCAAGGTTATAGACCAATCTGGTAAAAGTCCTGTTTGTTTTTAACTGCTCCTTTGGAATTTTTCAATTCCCAGCCCTTGGCAGTGCTGCTCTCCATCTTACTGTGGAATCTTGTGAGTTACCCATGAAGTAGCTGAGTTCACTGGAGGAATCATGCATGGTGATGGATAAGATACTTTCCAAGCTAGTGTCATAGACTGGCCCCTAGAATAAGATGAAAATAAGCATTGCTATCAGGATGAGGCTCCTGGGGTACAGAGTGCCCACGGAAGTGGTGATTTGGGGGAGTTAATCAATAAATGCTGTTAGTTATTGGCAAACAGCTTACAGCCACACCAGTCTCCAGGGCTCTGATCTTCTCACAGCTCTTGTGTTAGGCAGGGTCAGGTCTGGCTAAGTCTGTAACTGTGAATCCCGTGGGAAAAGCTGGGGAGCTCCAGGCTGCGCTAGAGGCTATTCAGTAGGTGGCATTCTATCCCTAAAGATGGTGTCACAGTGGCCCACTGCAGGGCATCTCACCAGCTCAGTCTGAGCATCAGCTCCGTTTGGCCCTGGCCTGGCCTTGCAGTTGCCTAATCCCACACAGCTGCCTTTCTGTAGAGGATACAAATGGATGTGTGAGTTCCAGCATCCCTACAAAGCCCTAGGGGGCTGCATGTTCAGCCTGGCACAGAGGTGTGCTAGCTGTGATGGCTTAGGTACTGAGAGCTTAATCCAAACCTGTTTGTCCCGGTCAGAGCCCCGCACTTTGTGCACCTATGTTCAGCTGGTGGCTTGTGTGTGACAACCCTTAATCCCTGCTAAAACCTTGAGTCATACCCAACCTTCTCCAGCTAAGGTTCCCGTGAAACTAGCTGGTACCGGTCCTGGTCGTGAACAGGAGAGTCTGGGTTTGCTGAAGGATGGAGGCTTGTTGTCTGCTTAATTCAGAGCTGAGGACTCCACTTGCTGGTAAGGTTCAGAAAGACTTGGCAGTGGACTAAGAGGGGCATTTTACTGAACACCACCCAGGTGGGTGTCCGCTCCTTCAGCTGTTCCAAGAAGTACGAGTTGCGAAGGGCCTTCTGTAACAGCCGGACGAACATTCAAAATAAGGGACAAAGTAGACCCAGCCTGCTGGAGACTTGGGGAGCTTAACTCTGTGTTCTCAGTCTGCCTGTTGACCTCCAGGTAGATGGACAGACCTGTAATTCCTTAGCTGGCCTTTCAAGACCATTAATTCCTGGACCTCTGAAGTGCTTTGGCAAACTTTATCCCGAGTACTTTCTGTAGAGACAAGGAGCCACACTGCCCTGAAGCTCCTTACAGCATACCTTTCTCTCCTTACACACAGTGCCTCCTCTTTAGGACTGACAGGACGGGCTTGAGCACCAGTCCTGCACTTCTCATTTATAGACTCCGTTCCACTTCTCGGGGAGTGTGTGCAGAGAACATGCACCAGGACGAGGGGTACCAGAGACTGCCAAAGGGAAACTGATGCTGTGGCCAGGCCGTTTAGGTGCAGCCCTTGGACCATCCCACCGATGACTTTCTTGAGACTGACTCTCATGTGTGGAATTTGGCCTTCTATTTCCTTGCTGCTTCTATTCTGCTACCTGCCAAAGCAGACTGGGGGCTGCAGCAGGGGACTGTGGCGCGCCAGAAAAGGCATTGAGCAAGCAGGCAGCATGTCCTATGAACATCTCACCCACGGATCCCTTCGCTTTGAACCGTGTTTTCACCAACTTCTCCTTTAGAGGCAGTTTATTCAGTTGGTTATGAATGGCTTTCAGCTGCTCTGTAAACTGTTATTGTCCAGGCTCCGCTGCAAGGAGGGGTCACTCGCCGTTTGCAGTGTAAACCCAGGTTTTCAGGTGTTTATTGTAACTTGGCAGATTTCAGAGCTGGGTTAAATATTGGTAGGCTTTATTTTTTTTTTTAAAGCCAGATGGGATTTTTATCCTTTCTCTTCTCCTGTTCCCCACCTAAAATTTAACCTTTTAGGAGCCGAGGAAAAAACCTCTGTCAGAGGCAACATTAGAAGACTAGTGCTGTGCTTTGAGGGACATGTCTGGGATGTACTCTTCATGGCCAGATGAAATCGCAGGCACTTCTAATTCCCTGTCACAGTGCCTTCAGTTTGTGCAGTTGCTACGTGACCCCCACCCAACACGTGGCTCAACCCACTGCCTGAAGTCAGCGACTTCGGTGGGACTGGCCCACGAGCTCTTCCCCAGATCCACGTTTTAAACGCTTCATAACAGTTTGCCAAACACTGTTTGAGGGCCCAGAGCTAAAGCTGGTGTTTATTGCTTAGGAGAACCCCCAGGGGACTTTGTGGCAACCATGTGCACCCGCTTGAACACAAGCCCCAAGTTTA
The DNA here is from genome assembly GCA_013397515.1 of Upupa epops. NCBI lineage: Eukaryota > Metazoa > Chordata > Aves > Bucerotiformes > Upupidae > Upupa > Upupa epops. The sequence continues at coordinate 361,373 of VZRI01003769.1, forward strand.
TTACTACAGTCAAAATGGGGAGAGTGTGTTTCTCACTTGTCTTGGTGCCGCTTTAGTTGAGCTGTACACACTGGGTGTCCAGCAGGTCTTGCATTTGGGTCAGAAAAATTCACTTGAGACAGTTAAGGGAAGGGCAACTCCAAATCCACGACCTGTACACGAATCTTTACGTTCTGAGCCTGATGCCTCCAGAAAAGCCCTCGCGGTGCCTTGGTTTCCAAATATGCTGGCTGGACAGAACGCTTTGTCTTCCCCTCCTGAACAGTCTTGCTCCACTACCAATACTGCTCTTCAGCGACCGCTGCGCTGCAGACTGGAGCCTGATACGAGATACGTGACTGCACTCATCACTCAGTGTCCTGTATAACGCCACGAGCACAGGAGCTAGTTTTACACGGGTGCGTTTTTTCACAGAGGAAGAAAAGGAAAGCCTTACACCCACAACCGTTTATTTCTGAGAGCAGGTTATTTCTGGAGCCCTTGCTTGGGAGAGTAAGGGTGAGAAGTGTGTAAAATCCATTGGCTTGGTAGCCAGAGTGAGAAAATGCCAGTGCTGTATTGATTTAACGTTGCTGCCTTGCAACCCTTGCTCGTGTGAGTAATTCTCATTTGGACAACTGGTCCCACAGACCTCACTGCAAGCATGAGGTGAAGGAGGCTCGCTTACCTCACAAGCAGTAGGAGTGGACCCCTCGATCAATACGGCTGCTACGGTAGCATTTTCACGACTCAGAATCCCACTGCTGTGGCTCAGTTGTCAAGTGTGAGGGCCCAGCTGCAGCCCTGGCTTCTGTGAGCAGGTCCACTTGAGGCTGGAGGACCAGGCGCATCACCAAGTCCGGGGGGTCTGCTTTCTTCCTTCAAGTGACAATACCTTTAGTGGGTGCATCCTCTCTGTCTCACCTGTCTGTCTCACTCAACGTTACCAGTGAAAACAAAGATTTAGCAAGGTTTCTTTCTTTCAAACCCTCCCCCAGGGGCGAGGGTTATTGTGGTGGCTGGGAGAAGGAAAAGACCCCAGCAAAACGGCCTGGAGTAGCACGCTGAGGAACACGCTACAAGCGCTGGAAATAATCCTCGCTGCTCGGCGCGTTAACGTGCGCCGTGAAAAGCCTGTGTGCAACGTTGGGACCATTAGCTGTAGGCAGGAGGGGAGAGGGAGAAGCAGGGGACCCAGCAACTGGAGGGGGTAGGTGTTATCAAATTCAGGATGCGCACTCTCCCAAACTTTTTTGTTTGTCTGATGGCCTTGGGCTTTTTCTGCCGTAGCTTTCAAATCTCTGGCAAACAGCTCGCTGCAGCTCCACGCTTCAATCCTTTGGGGGTTAAATAAAACGAAGGTAGCTGTGAACTCTGTTCTCCTTCAAACTAACGGACTGTTTTTTCCCCTTCTTTCTTCTGCTTCTCTCCCCCTCCCTCCACTCCACCCCACCCCTCCCAAATAGCCCCCTTTGTCCACTTTTATGAATTGAAACATGCACACACACTTGCACACGCAGGGAATCCTGCCCATTAATTAAAGGACTTGTCAGCCCCAATCCTGGATTCTTACAGTGCAGGAAATGTCTCCCCTTTTAAGTGCAAAACCATAACATTACCATTTCCCCAAGTGCTCTCTGTTTTAGGCTGCTTTCCTAATTAGAGGGATGATAACAGCCCTGCTGATTGGCATTATAAAAGCACTAGTTTGGCTTCATCTGTCCCAGGTGTGCTGTGTAATTTTTTTCTTCTCACCGTTTCAGAGCAGTACCCCTCTCCTTCATTGTTCCTTAAAGTTTTCATCTGAGGAATTAATACAGATAAAAAGACATTAGAAAAGAACCTCCACTGCCAAAGCTCATCAGTGGAACCTTTTATCAAAAGTACAAACTATACAAGTTAGTTTTTTTTTTTTACCCTTTTGTTTCTAAGGGTTTAAAAAAAAAGAGAGAGAGGGAGAGATGGAAAGAAAAGAGGAAAGGAGAGAAAAGGCGAGAAGGGGAAAAAAATCCAGAGCTCTGTCAATGGACTGAATGCACCATTAAAACTGGCGTCACTACAAAGGTTAGAGCAGATCTAACTGTCAATACAGTGAGCGGAGTGGAGTCCGGTAAGGGGGGGAGCTTTGGTGAGAAAGAGATACTTTGATATTTTGGAATGTTAGAAGGGTGAATGTGAAAAATTGGAGGTTGGGGATCTAATTACCCAACCATAATTGGGGGCTAGGGAATAAGTTGCAGTCCTCTCAACTCACCGCAGATCAATTATGTTAAGAGAACATCTGTAAGTAGAACTTAATGAGGTCCATTAGAGCAACATGTACAGCCTCCTCTAACAGTACTTGTCAGCTTCTTGGATGAGCTGAAGGAAGCTGCTAACTAGGGACCTGGTGAGGTGTTTAAATACTGGAGGAGCAGAACTGGCCCACTCAGGTTTTCTTTTCAGCTGGGAAAGAAAGTGAGGAGGAAGAAGAGACAGAGGGGGAAGGCAAAAAGGGGAAAGCAAAGCCAGGGGCTTCTTTCATCTGTGCTGGTGCAATTAAACCAGGGGGAGAGGTGGGGAGCAGTGTAAACTTCTTTTTTTGTTGTTTTTGTTTTCCATTGAACTGGGGTTTTGCTGTTATTTTTAATTGGACTTTACAGACGCCAAACTGCTTGGTTTATCTGCGCTCTGTATATTTTTGTTGCACTGTAAAGGCTGCACCTCATCTGTCCGCGTCTTGTGGAGTATACAAAAACATTTGGCTATCCAACAGGGAGGAAAACCTCAAACTGGGAAGCATCCTTTTCTTTTTTTCCTTCCCCCACCCCAAAAGAGTGAGCTGAAAACTTCAGGGGAAAAGGAAAAGCCTTCTGAGTCCGTCGTTTGATTTTTTTTTTCCTGTGGAGAGTTCCTTTCTCTAAAAGGTAAGTTCTTGGCTTCCTTCCCCCTCCCCACTCCCCTGTAGAGCTCCAGGGGTGAGATTATTGCAGAAAACCCTTTTAAAAATTAAGTAAATTTTATCAAATGGCAAGTATTATGAGCTGCTGAAACACGGGCTCAAGCAAAGGGTAATCGGACCAAAAACCCCTAGGTCTTTACAGCAATCCTTTAGCAAAGATTTTTCAAGGGATCTGTAATTAAACTGGGTAGTTTACACTGGAAATGAAGAAATTGCTTGGCTGGTTGGAACCAACCTTTAGCTGGGCTGAGTAAACAAAAGCACAATTTCTTCTCTTTTCACTTTGTGTGTGTGCGTGGGGAGGGGGCGGGCAGGGGAAAACAGGGGACTTGGTGAGGGTTAATGGTGTTTTTCGCGCAAGTGTCAGGAGAAGATGATTAAATTCCACCTCTTGTTCACCAGATCACTTTTGTGTGCACTTGTATATTTCATTGTCGGCAACCGCTGATGATCACATCTGTGCAGTACATTAAGTGGCAAGCCTCTTCATCTGCACGGGTTCTTTCTGATGATTTTTTTTCTGTGAATAATTCATATGATTATGAAGAGAAAAACTGCTATTTTCTATCTCTCTTTCTCTCTTCTGTAGCACAGATTAAAAAAAATCTTGCTGTAAATTGCATGATTGGGGAGATAGCCTGCTTTCAAATAATTTAATTCATGACAAAACCTAATTACTGTCAGGTAATACCCTGTCAGCTTTAATGCATTTCATCAGTCATAATGAAAAGAAGAGCATTTTATGACCCATCTAATTATCATTACATTTTAGGGGGAAATGAATGGCATGGAGCTGAATGTTAACTATTCCATTTTATTCCTTTACACATGTGGTTTGGCATTTTATTCGCTAACTTGGGTTTTTCTCTTGGTGATTTTTTGGGGTTTTTTTCTTCTTTTTTTAAAGAATCCTTGAT
>VZRI01003769.1:369369-406869 GCA_013397515.1 Upupa epops
ACGGCAGGGGTAGGAGCATAGCTGGGCAGCTCCTGTCCCCGAGATCTGGGCACATCTATTTGCTGAGTCGTCCCTTAGGGGCTACAGCCTGCAGGGATGCTCTGGGCCAGCGAACAGAGAGAAACAAGCTTTTAGGCCCAATCTAGCTTTCAAAAAGAGAAGGGGGAAGAAGAAGAGAGATCTTTTGTTTGGCGTCTCTTGGCAGTCGCCTGGTCAAATTCTTTTAATCTGTACCACTGCTCCCAGCTGTGGGACTGCATGCCCCTTCCTGGTTCTTTACCGACCACCTCTCTTCATTGTTGTTTCTGCTTCCCAACCCACTTACTTGATGACAATCAAAAATAGAGATGCAAAACCCATGCTCCTCCGTAGAAGAAGGGACGGGAGGTGAAGTTTAGTTGATGCCATGTAAAATTAACTCAGAAGTGTACAGAAGAGACTGTATTCAGAGCACTGAAATCCCTTTTTTCCTGGTTCCTAAGGAAAAACCCCAACCCCTGCGTGTTGCGGAGTTGCGGTTACTTTGTTGTGTTAAGTACAGAAGCTGAGACTGTGCGGATGAATGGCACAGAACAAGAGAGCATAATGGAGGCAATCAACCGTTCGGCTGGTTCACAATGCAATCCGGGCAATTAAAAGCTCACCAGAGTTTAAATGAAATGGTCCTCCTTATTTCTGTGCACCGCACTGCACAGGCTATTATTTATGTCTCTTTTTTTAATTATGATTTCCCTTAAACTGTCAAATAACTCAGAATAGCAGGGTCTCGGAGGCAATAAGAATTTTCCACAGAACAATTTATGTGCCAATCTAAAACTGGTTATGACTCTCCATGTGCTACAAGCGAGTTCGGAAACGTTTCCTCGCTGCTGGAACTGTAACTTCCTTTAAGTCTCGGCGAATTGTGCTGGATAATTGGAGCTCTGAACGCTCGTAGGGTGGGAAGTGGGAAAGCGCTGGAAAAGTGTTCGTTCCATCTCCTACCGGATCGCAAACTCTCGTGGACTGCGTGTGTCATTCTGCCCGTGTGCTGGGTTGTGAAGACCGGAGCCCTGGCACTTGGTTTGCCCCAGACCTATCTATTTTCATGTATTTATGTAATCATTTATTTTGTCAGGTGGAGGCAAGTGTTCCCTTTCTCGCTGCTCACGCTGCCGTCTCGGGTAGAAGTGTGCGTGTGCTTTTGCAAAGGGAGGTGTGTGGGGGGTGTGGGGGGAAGAGAGCGGGCTCTGTAAGTTTTGAAGCGATGCAGTGCCTAAGGATAACCAGCTCTTCCTCCCTGAATACCCCTTCAACCACTGGTGCACTGACCAGAAACAGAGGGTCCTGTGGTGCTGCCAGCACCAGGAGGGACCATTCCTGCTTGCAGGTGCTACTACCTCTCCAGTAAAACACAGCTCTTCGTGTCAGATCGTCGTTCCCTTTGGGTCTTTTGAGAAGGGTGCTGATTGGAATGAAATGGATTTTGTTTCTGTGTTCCTCCAGCAGCCCAATTCAGCCTTTCCAAGCGATCGTGCCTCTTATTCTGAAATCATAGTGTGCGAATCAGTTGGGAGTGTTTCATCACGCAATAATACCAGTAAGCAGGGATGGAAGTGAGTGGCATTGAACTTGGCGAGGCTGGGAGAAATGCAGAACCTACCAATTGCATCGCAAAGTTCTCCCTTCAGAAATCCTTAAAGGCGGTGGATGCTGATGAGGGAGTCTTATTCTTTACACAGCTCTGCAGTTTATGTGCGGTATCTTGGGGAATGGTGGTGGAGGAAGGGAGGGGATGCAGGGAAGGATAGAGGAAGCCCTTGAAAGCATCTTGGGGTGAAATAAAAAGGGTTTGTTTGACAGTGACAGACTAGGCGCTGAAATTTCTCACTCCTGAGAACAGATCTGCTCTGCGATGCAGAGCATGGGTAGGACTCTGCGGAACTGAAGGGTGGGCTGGGTTTGGTTGGGGCTTGGTTTTGCGCTGGTTTTTACAGCCTGGCTGCAGCACTTCTGGAACTGTGCAGTTTTTGGAAGTGGTCCATGAGGTCCCCTTTCCTGGGGAAGGAGGAGAGAAGGGCAGCCGGGCAGCAGTGCTGTGCGCCGCTGCTTACGTTTCAGCGGCAAGCAGTTCGGCTGGTTTCTGTGGGTGCTGCCAGCCTCTGAAAGGGTCCTTCCTGTGTTCCAAAAAATAAATGGGTACTTAAACTGCAGCCCGTGCAAAGCTGGCGGGCAGTAAGCTGCAGGTATTCTTATTGCCAAATTAAGAGCAAGCTAAAAATACATGAGCACGTATCTGAGAAGCATAACTGCATTGGAGATCTTGTGGGAACGTTAAAGGGAAGAGAGACGGTCTGGGAGGTGATCTGTGATAAAGTGGCTCCTGCAATAAATGCAGGACAAAACCCAACAGGTTCTGCTTTCAGGTTTAAATGATTGAACCCGGGGTGTGTGAGGAAAGGAGGTGCACAAAGAATTTGGAGATAGGTAAAACTCCTCAGAGCGCTGTCTCGTGCTTTGCTTTGTCAGAGCGTTCCTGTGTCGCAAGAAAAGAGCAAGTTGTTTTTAGAGAACGAAGCAGTAGTTTGGAGACTTTTTGTTTTAACTGTCATTAAAATAGAAGCAGCTTCATGGCGAGTAAAGTGAGTAAAGATGAGATCTACCTGAGGAGAAAAGCACTGCTTCCTTCCCAGAGCTGCTGCAGATTGAATCCCCAACCTGAAGATGCTGCCGGTGGGATGTCAGCACCCCCTCTCTCTCTGCCTCAGGAAAACAGATGTTCAGGATGGCCAATGCTGCTTCCAGGGGTGTGACTGCCCCGTTTTACTGTTTCTGCAAGGAGTGCTAGGGGTAAGCGAGATGGATGGCAGTGCTCTGTCTTCTCTTCTTGTGCAGCAAGCATCTCAAAAACCGAGCAGGGGTGGGTACGTGCGAGATGGAGCAGGCTGTGGTTTTATGTGCCATGCAGCAGCTGCATGTTTTCAGGATAGAACTCCAGAAGTAGCAGTTTGCTCAGATATTTGCTCATTGAACCTTGCTTCTGTGGCACCATGTTCTCGTCAGATGGCACAGGACAGTAGATCAGCCTGGATCAGAGGCTGTCAGCCTCCGCTTTCTAACCCGCTCCCTTATCAGGCAACAAAATTTTTACATTAAGATTTGCTTCTTTAAAGCCTGTAGTTGTGTTCGCTCCTGGTTTATCCTGGCTTCTCTTGAGCTAGGGATTAAACTTCTGGAACAGGCCTTTGTGATTCTAAACTTTCCACTGAGCTCCAAGAGCTCGGTACAAATCGTGGCCGGCGTTCCGCGTTTGTCCTCTGTGCCTGAACCTGTGGTTGGCACGCGCGGGTGTCCCTAGTCCTCTGCGATACGCAGCTGCATGCATTGAGGCGCTTTGGCCAAGCGAAGTTATTTGAGTTGTATCAAGACTTCCCCCTCCAAACGGGTGTGGGCTCTGTACCTACATCTGCGTGCACCCCTGTCTCTAAGTTTCTTGCTGTGTTTGGTGGTCCATCTGTTTGTAGCCAAGCTGTTCCGCTGCTTGACGTGTGTCCCCTGGATTCAGGGGAGTCAGCTGGCAGCAGAAGATGCTGTAACGGCTCAGATTTTGTCTCAGGGTACTTGCTCAAAATGCTCATCTTCCGGATGTGGCTCTGATGGCCTGGAGCGCTGTGCATGTCACTGCAGCTAATCCTCCCCCTTGGGAACGAGAAGGAGACCTTAAAAGTCTGGAGGTGGTGTAGGAGTGTGGCTGGGCAGTAACAGGAAGGTGGCAATGCTGGGTTTAATACTTACTGGCAGAGAAGCGCAGCCCTTACGCCTCCACTGCGAGCGTTCGCTGTAAGAGCAGCGCTGCTGCGGTGCTTCGCAGTGCCTGCTAGAAGAGCGTCTCCATCTAACTGAACGGCTAACGTAGCAGATAAAGATATCGCTCCGGAGCGCGCCTCGGAGCGTACTGCAGCGGAGGAAGGCTGGTAGACTGCTGTGTCAAACAGGAATTACCATTTCTAATGCAGTGCTCGGTTTTGCAGGTGCAGTGGGGGGGTTGAGCTTGGTAATCCCGGCCAGTCCCTCGACTGGGTCTGCAGTTGCTGTGGTCCGCAAGAATCGAATGTGTTCCACGTGTGTGGAAGTGTTCAGATGCCTGGGATGTCTTAGCAGTCTCGGTGCTTAGCATCTTCGTGGCGCTGACGTTAAAAAAGGCAGATTGCACCTTGCATCAAAGACTGTGATCATTTCCCTGTTTCCCTGTAAAAAAAACCCCAATGAACTGAACACAGAATAAACCCAGGACCCCGACGGTCTCATGTCCTGGCTCCCTGGGCCTGCCTGTCTGCAGCAGTGCCTCACAGCACCCTTCAAGTTCTGCGGATAGAAGCTGGGACTGTAAAGTTCTCTTAGCAGGAGGCAGTGGAATGGTCTCATGAGGAGCTCCTGAGCGAGTGGTTTTTGTGGTGAGGACCTGTTTGGCCTTTCCCAGTCTCCCCATTAAAAAAGGGTGCCGTACCCCACTGTTGCAGTGGGATTTGTTACCGGTCTCCACAGATTCCACATGGTGTCGATATTCAGATGCACGTTAGGGACTACTGTTCGGCCCTGAAGCAGTGAGATGACCTGAGCATCTCAGTGTGTGTCACTTCTCCCTTTTCCTCTGGCGCCCGTTTGATGCCAGCAGAGCACCCGTAGGGCTACATTCTGCTTGCTCTAAGGAATTCCTTCTGGGGGTGATGGGGCGGCAGTCTGCACAATAAACCAAGGCGGACCGGTCTGTGAGCACTCCGGGGCAGCGACCTTCTCTTCCCATTTACTGTAAAACCGAGGGTAAGCAGTGTTTGTGTGGATCCCTGGAAGCTGGCCGCAGTGCTCCGTACACCATTACTCAGCTGTCCACCTGTACCATTCCCCTCCCTCAAGCAGTGCTCCGGGTGTGTGATTGGATGTTTAAGCGCGCTCTGCCGTTGCATCGGGAGGTGTAGCCATCCCTAACGAGCACTGCTGTACTCCTTGTCCTGGACGAGCTCCTGGCTAAAACTGGGATCAGAAAGCAGGGCAGAGGAGTTAGTTCACACACTGTGAGCACACGAACTGTCTGGTGATGAACTTGCAGTCCTCTGCCCTTGTGCACGTTACGAGAAACCAGGTTTTTCAGGGGGCACTTCCACTGCAGCCTGCAACTAGAGGTGCTGGTGCTGAGGTCTCTGGAGATCTGATTGCCGCCTCACTCATGTGTGTCTCATAGCGGCTGTGCTTTGAATAGACTCTGCCAGTTCTTTAGAGTCCAGAGTGCTTCTGTGGTTCATAAAGATCACACAGAGGTCCAAACGTGTAGGCTGCGTGACATTAGCTGTTGTCGGTAGGCTGTTCATTTGGGTTGTGGGCGCCAAGTGTCGCAGACGGGGGGTGAAAGTGGGCGCCTTCTCAGCTGGGCTGCTGTCACTTTTTGGGTTCAGTTTTATTCCTATTTCTTTTCAGCAACGAGACCGGGCCAGTGGGGTGTGAAAGAGGAACTTAGAGCAGTGCAGGTTTCTGATGTCAGATTCATCTTAGCTCTGGTTTCAGCTTGCTCTGCACTCTCTGGGTTGTTTTGTCTCACCTCCACGCTTGCCTTTGCCGGGAAACTGGGTGTGAGGGGTGGCAGTGGGGTGGAGGGAAGGAGAGGGCAGGACTCGCACCCTGAAATACTCATTTTCACTCTCGTCTTGTCTTGCTGTGTTGCAGGTATACAAATGCTCTCAGTCCAGCCAGACACCAAGCCGAAAGGTTGTGCTGGCTGCAACCGTAAGATTAAAGACCGGTATCTTCTAAAGGCCCTGGACAAATACTGGCATGAAGACTGCCTGAAATGTGCCTGCTGTGACTGTCGCCTGGGGGAGGTGGGCTCTACCTTGTACACCAAAGCCAACCTTATCCTCTGTCGTAGAGACTACCTAAGGTAGGATGAGTCCCGGCATTCTCTGCCAAACTCTCTGTTAAGCCCTATCTGTGTAGTTGCTGTAGTGGTGCTTGAGAGCTGCAAGGCCGGGTGTGCGTGGAGGATGAGGGAGCAAACAGTCCGGTACAGAGATAAAACAAAATCTGAATTAAAAAGCACACGTCGCCAGGCTGTGCTGGTGGTTACCACGTTTCCAGTGGTGAGACTGGAGTCCCATGCTCAGAGGGCAATAGAGGCAACCTCCCCATGCTTCCACACAGCACCTTGCTCCTGCTCCGTGCAGTGCAGTGGTGGCCAGGCATAACAGCTTGAAACCATGCCGCTACTCTCGCCAACTCCAGTGCAGGGTTTGAAGTATCTAAGTGGGGAGTGCTTCGCTCGTCTTTGTTTGCCCACGTCCATCCTCACAGTTGGCCAGTGGAATGAGTGTCACTGGCAGGTTTTTGTGAGTGTTGCCACGCAGCTATGAGAAGCTGTGCCAAGATGTTGAATCGTCCTGTAGCTGTGGGCTCAAATCCACTCTGGTCCTTGTTTGACCCCATGAGCTGGGCAGGGCAGGGGGTGACCTGTTACAGCCTGTTAGACACAGCAAATTGTCGCCTGATTTTCCTTCTTCGTGTGTGCCTGTTGGACCTACATTCTCAAAACTCTTTGAGGTGCAACTTCCCGCAGAGCAGTGATGAGCAGTACCGAGCTGCTTTGTCTGCAGGTTGCATGTGAGTAAATAGGGACACTGTGCAGGAGCTGAGCTGGATCAGGAAGTTTAGTCTCCCTGAGCTCTCACTGGTAAACAGAGTGAAAAAGCTCCTCTGGGTGATTCAAGCACCTATCTCCTCCATTCCCTGTAGAGGGGGGATAATGAGACTAAAGCTGCTCCAGGCTAAGGTGAACTTAGGGGACCATTTCCCCTGCCCCTGTAGTGTAGCCCTTTCTCTCTAAAGGGGCGCTCAAGTCAGGAATACATTGGGGGAAAAGCGAAACTCTCCTGGAGTGTGTGAACATTCCCGTTCGGTTTAAGCGCAGCTACCAAACAGGAGGTTTCCACACGCTGATGGCTGCCTAAGTCCTGCCGCATGGGGAAGTTGGAACAGGACTAAAGCACCATTAGCAGCTCTTAATGTGCTGGCTCTCCACCTTGTCACCTGCTTTTTCTAGAGTGGAACAGAAGCCATCACAAATGTGTTTGTTGTGTGGTGTCCAGCTGGGGCTGCAGAGCAGGTTGGGGGGGTGTATGTGTGCGTGTGGACTACTTACTGAGAAAAACGCTCTCCTGCCCATTAAAGATCCAAACCCAACACATGAGAAAGTGCTGGGAATTCAGTGTAGAGCCTGCGTCTCAAAGCCACTGCTCTGGAGCTGCCTAAGAAGTAGGTAACAAAGTCTTGTGTTGAAACAGTGGCAGGGAACTGTTAGAGTAGAATGGAGCTGCTGTGCGTGAACCTAGGTCACCTGTGAGCTTGAGGTGTCTGCCCATGGAGAGAGCAGCACAGCGTCTGGGTGGAAGATAATCTCCGAGTTGTTAAAGCCCATTTGAAGCGTATTTCCACACCAGATTCCTGCGGCAGTGAGAGAGCGCCGCTGTGTCTCTCTGATCCCAGTTCTAAATTTACTGGAGACTTCAAGCTTGCTCTATCTGCCAAGTGCCAGTGCAGCAGATCGACTCTTTTAAAAGCAAATGTTTAAAATCAACGCAGGAGTGATCTAGCAGTGGAGATAGCAGAGAACATTTCCCCAGCACAGATGCACCCCCTGCACACTGTTGCTCTCTGTCCTTTGAAGCTCTAACAGAAGAAAATACTGTGCCAATGGCTCGCTAAAACGCGTACTGCGTGAGGTATGAATGCACGGAGGCAGAGGAAGGAGCGGTGACCGCCTCCCAGACCTGTGCGGCGGTTATTTGTGCTCGATGCTTGGCACCGGTGAAACCACCATGCGTGCTGCGCTGGGCTCTAGGATGTTCCTGGGTTTTTTCTCCAGGTTGATCGGGTTTTAATGAAGCGATCTCGTCGTGAGCCTCTTCTTAGTGATTCTTGTGAGCCTCTTAGTGATTCTTGTGAGCGCGTAGATTCACACTGGGTATTTACACTGAACTGCAAACCGATGCACTTAAGGTAATTGCAGAGAGTCATTTGCCTCATCGCGCCTGATGCACTCAGTTAGGCAGTGAACCTGTAACAGCCATCTTTGTAAGGCTAATGCAGAGACTAGTTAAACCTTCTCTAGCTTTGTAGTCAAATAGGCTTTCGTGCGGAGCCGCCCACTTGATGGGGATGTAAAGAACAAATCACTCTGTACTAACGGTCAGATTAGGCTTCGACCACAGTTCCCAGCGGCTTTCCTTTGCGCCCATAAAGGGAGTCTTTGCTGCACAGAGAACTGTTCCAGCTGCCTATTAATTTCCGTGGTGCCCTCTAGAGGGTGTGTGGCTGGCATGGTGCTGGTGTTAACCGCTCATAGACTCAGCTCTCTGTGTTCATTATGTCTTTCCAAACGACAGCCATTCTACAGATGCTGTGGGCAGTAACGCAGTGTAACCGCGCCTGGTTCAAGCCACGCGCTGCGCGAGGGTGTCTGGCTGCTTGTGGTGAGGTTTCCTGTACCTCCCATTGTCAAAACCCTGAGCTCTCCCTTGGCCCTGCTTCGCGTTCACGTTTGAGCCTGCAGCTACCTGCTTGGGTGCTCTTGCCTTCCCGGTTCCAAAGCTCACTTTGCTCTAGTTCTCTGCTTTGGTAAAACGAGTGGATTTATTGCATCAAAACCTTTCCTCTCTGTTTGCTGGGGAAGGGGGAATAGAGGGGACGGAAACGCTTTTATGACGTTAGGGCTTCGGAAGCCGCTGTGGGTGTGCGAGGCTTCACCCTCAGAGCGTGATTCCTGTGAGTCACTGCAGTGCTCTCAGAGGTGGCCGTATGACGCCAAGGGTGTAAGGGTGGCCGCAGCAGGAGTGAGCAGAGTTCTGTTAATGAGGATGAAAACCGGATTGAGTAAAGAAAGGGCTCGATATTGGGAATAACACTCGGTGAAAATGATATGCAGAGTATAATTCCCCTGCAGGCTTCTGTCTCCCGCTTATACACTCCTGGCTTAGAAAGTGAAGACTTAATTTGAGGAACTGGGGTTTACACCAATAGTTCAAGTCCATTCACAGTCAGTGAAATACGTGAGCAGGTAGGGTTGGGGTTTTTTCCCTCTCCAGAGCCATACCAGGACATCTTAATGTATCAGCCTGTTCTGCTCTGTCCTCCTGGCGTGACTGGCAGCACGTCCGTTTACAGGCGCAGTATTGCCTTTGAAATCTGTCATTACTGCCATTAATGACCAGTCGTCACGCAGCAGCCCTCGGGCTGTTAACGTGTCAAACCGGTTGTTAACTGGGATGTTATTACTTACTTCAGCTGCAGGTGTGAGTTGTGTGAAACGCGCTTTGGTTGTGCTTTCGGGGCCGCTTCTGCTCAGAACAGCCGGGAAACAGCAGAGTGTTTGCCTTTGGGGTGCCAAGGGATTTGCTTTTTGTTCCACCTGCTCCCTGGATTTCTGTGTTTTTCTGAGGTCCTCCTCCTCCTCCGGGGCAGCCTCCTCATTTCAGGTGCAACTGTGTGCAGTTGCCTCTCGTAGCCGTGCGTGCGAACAGGCGGCTGTAGGTATTTCCAGATGCAGAAGACTGCCTGCTGCACATTTGAGATTAATATCTGGCCCCTAAAAGTGTAAAATGAAAGACCAACAATTACATGCAACTCAGTTGTATTAAATAATGAGCTTCCTCGGATGCAGTGGAAATATGAAAGTACAGCTGTACTAAGCTGGTAGCAATGTAGGTCAATCACCCTTCTCACTTAGGTTTTTAACTATGCAAACCCTGCTGAGCGACCAATGACTACAAAGTGCTGTTTCATTCCTATTTAATTTGGGCAGCGTTTTGCTGAAGAGCCAGGCATTCGTGCAGCTAAATTATCTTCACCATTTCTGGTTTTCACCCCAGCTCCATGACAGTAAACGTTGGAGTGCTTCTCTCTCCGTAAACACTGAGAAGGGAAATGGAATTAGAACTTTTATTACTTTCTGCATCATTTTCTAGCCAGCCACACAAGGAGAGGATTAGCTGACTACTATGTCAGGGTGGAACTTTAGCCCTTGAACACGTCTGGAGTCTCCCTGGGGATGGGGAGAGGGTGACACAAAAGTCACCGCCACCACCCAACCTTGGTACTGATTCTGCTAGCAATGTCCTGTTGACTTTAGAGGTTGACTGCTGTTGACTGGTGCATAGCTACAGGGATGACTGCTGCTGGTGAGGAAAGGCACAGGTCGTGCGCCTTCTGCACTCGCTAGTTTGAAGACCTGGGAGAAGCCAATTTTTGAAAAAGCATGTATTGGTTGATATCTTGTAAGTAAGGAGAGGTGACAACAGAACGTTGAGTGTGGAACTGTAAGTGTTGCCGAGACGCTGCCCCTGTGAAATATTTAGCTTGTGAAAGGGTGCAGACTGAGGAGTCCAGGAAGCAGCCTCTTCCTGTACAACTGCTCGCACTCTAAAGGCAATTATGATTTAAAGAAATGGTCCGTAGGAGTACTCAGCGTCTTCAGATGTCTTCTGGCCTGGTATGATTAGCAGATCCTATTTCTCTCCTGTGCTGTGGACAGTGCCTCTTGGGTATCACAAACGCTCGGGACAGCAGCTCTCTGTCGTGCGTGTGCGTAAATACCGCGTGGGCATCTTCACGGGATGGGCGGTTACGAGTTGTTTACAGAGCGTCACCACAGTATGGTTGTTGTGTGGCTTGATGACATCAGGGTGCATTGTACAGGGTTTAACCGCTCTGAGTATTTGAGAATACGGAGGCATTTACAGAGAGGAAGCTTAAGAGCTCTGCTTCCGCCGCTAAAGCTCTGCAGAACTGAACAGTCATTCATACGCTGATGTTCTTGTTGCAGTGCACTGAAGTATTCAAGGGAGTCCTAGCTTGCAGGAATAGGTCCCAAAAACATTTCAAAATGCAGTTAGAAACGGTGGGTGTAACGGTCGTCTTGTACTGATTTTGCTGTGCACGCGAGACCAAAGTTCTCCGGACTTCACGGTGACCGTACAATTTCACAAGTCTGAGAATCTAAAACCAAGGTAAAAACGTGCTCTCTCCCACTAATTTCCAAGTGCTTTAAACCCTCAAACCACCGAGGGCTAATGGTGTGCTACAAGGAGAGCACCGCACATACACGCAGTGGTAAGTCCAGCTCACTTCGGGGAGTAATGCCTCTGATTTAGTTGCACCCTGGCTCCTTCAGCTTGTTCATATTTCAGTTCATCTGAGATAGCTTTTAATAAGAAACCTTCAGTTAAGCTGTGGAATTGCTGTCTGAGCACTGCTGAAGTGCAGTAGAACGTGTGCTCAAGTCGGGCGCTCTCCGGCAGGTCCATGGGTTTCCCCGTGTCTGCCGATATTTTTCTTCAGAGCTGCCAAAGTTGTAATAATGGTTCTATTTTTAGCATCTTAAAAGACACAGTTTAATTTCCACGAATGTGAATGCTCCCTCTTATAAGGCTGCTTGAAAACCAGGCGCTGCTTCTGTGTTGTCAAAATACCTCATTAATCCCCCGGAAATGTTCAAAGAATTCCAAGAGACTTCTCAGATGAAAGTGCGGCGCATCTTCAAGCCTGTCCTACAGCTCTTCGTCAGTTTTTCTACAGTACAGTGAGTGCGTTTGGGTGGGAAGTTATTTGACTGCAGAGATTCGGTCGATACGTGCCACTCGGCAAATCCTAGTAGAAGTGGTGATTGTGGGGGCAGCCTGCGTGCGTCGGCAGCGCCAGGCAATGGGGCGGCGTTCCTGCAGAAAGAGCAGTTCTATAGGATTGTCTACAGCTGCTCTCCAAAGACGTGCAACTGGCTGAATGCCTCCTCGGGAGTGACTAGTGGTTTTAGGAAGCATCTTTAAAATAATCCCCCTACTGAAATTCTTTAGTTCAGGAGTAAATATTGTGAAGGACACTGTGACGTGGGATCTGGCACCCAAGGTTTAATTGGGGACTTGCTGCGTTCTTGGCCAGAAGCATGTGTGCAGCTTCTCTGGTAGCACAGCACAGGAATATTTAGCTCCTATTGCCTAGCACAGAGTTGCCTTCTGATTTACAGTTCCTGCTGCAGAGCTGTTCCTAAAAAAATAAGTCTCAAACAAATAATTGATTTAAATTCTGTCTGTTCTGGACATTTTATCCCAAACTGAGGACAGACTCCTGTAATTGAAACCCCCCAAGCATTCCTCCCGAGCGCTGTTGTGTTGCAGTGGTGACATCATCTCCTGAACTTTCCAGATCATGGGCAGCCTCCCCTCCTTGGGGGGAACGATTGAATAATGTGTTAACGAGGATAGGGGCTTTTGCCCCAAAAGTCAGAGGGAGAACTCCACGTACGGTTCATGCAGCGTGCGGTTTCACCACGGGCAAGTGGCACGTGGCCGGTGAGAGGGACGCTGTGGTTTCCTGCTCCCAACCCTCATGACGCCAGGAATTGCTTGCTTTCTTAATTTGTCACTGGCGTGAATGATATTTGCGATGCATTTGGAGAGCAAAACACACAGGATCCATTCCTCAGGTGTTTTCTGGAGGATCCTGACTGTCCTTAGCAGTCCATGCTTCGGCTGTGCCTTGCTGAATGCACTGGCTTTGCGATGGCTCACGGCCCGGTGGGTTCCTCACTGTGATAGTGGACAAGCCCCTCAGCGGATCTAATAGTCAGAAACGTGGAGTTTGAGGTTTTCTCCCCAGTCAGAAGGGCATTGAGTGTGTGCAGCGTTTCAGACAGGCGCATCTGGAGCAGAGAGGCTGCACTGTCAAAAAGCCTTAGGTGTTTGACACCTCCCTCCTTGCAGTGGAGTTCTGGTACTGTTGGTTCACACCTTCCCCAGGCTGCTGCTTGTGTATTCCGAATCCATTAGCCTTTGGCACTTGGGTCCTGTGCGGGGTTGGTGTTTGTGCAAATGGCTATGGACAGCAGTGGGCTTGTGTTTTAAAGGAGAGCACTCTGTGTCTGTAGGTGTGCTGGGGCTTGGGGTTTTTTTAGACCCATGCATGAATCTACCGAATCATCGTCTGCTTGGAGTAGAGAGAGGAGGATCTGTCCGTACCTGATCAGCCTAAAAAAGGACCAGACAAAAGCAGACTGCAGAAACAACCAAAACCTGGACCTGCGGAAAGTGTCCTCGCTGCTTCTGTCGAACCTCTCGAAGGTATTAAAATGAAAGCAGGCAGACCCCGGAATCATACCCTAGGTCAAAAGTTCAGAGGTGTACTATCAGAGCTTGACTCGTAAGAATACAGAGTGCTCGCCTGGCACAAGTGGTTCGGTTAACAAGCCGTGCATCAATGCAGGACAGTGCACAGTGCAGGTGCCACGCTCGGGTCCTCTCTGCACACGTGCTCGTTACGTCTGTATTTGTGCACAAGCTGGGGTAGAATCTGGCACCTGCCGTCATCAGGCACTTACTCTGCGGTCCTGTCTTCTCTAAAACTGGTTCTGGTAGACTTTCAATGCCTGGTGGAAGCTAACCACCCTGACAGGCCAATGGCGATCGCTAAGCTTAGTCCCAGGATTAAGTGAAGTATGAGCTGAAGTGTCGTGATGGAGGGCCAGCACAGAAAGTTGACGGGTCAGCTCCTCTTCCCATCTCATGTCAGTACTGCAGCTGCACGTGACTGGAGAGTACTGAACACCCGTTTTTCAGAACGCACAGCAGTCCCGATTCTTAACAACGAGGCACTTTGCTTCGGGGTGACAGTGGACCCTGTCTGTCTGTTTTATAGATAGAATTACTGAGGAGAAGGGGAAGCAGAGAACACCGGGATCTTATTGTGTCAGTCCTGCATTGGGGGGAGGTGAGAGCGAGTGAGTAGACGTGAGGAAAAGTCAAGCTGCACCTCTGGGTACGCTGCAAGTGACAACATGCTGGGCGGACTAGGATGGCACTCTACTACACCACGTACATAGCGTGTGTCTCCTTGCTCTTGTATTGCGGTATCCACATTGCACCTCTGTTTTGAGCAGAGCTCGAGCACACGGACTCTGTGTACAGGAGTTATCACTTCTCTCTCTCGACACTGAAACGTGCAAAATGCTTGTGAATCAGACCTGTTCGCGCCAGGCTTCTGCCGCGAGTGGAGCCAGGCTCTCTCCTAGTGGGCAGTGTGCGCTACGTTGGAAGCCTGCATGCAGCAGGATTCCTTTCTCACCGTGGGACAAAGCAACATGCTTTTAAGGTGCTGTCTCTTCACAGGCGCCTCAAAGAGAAGCGTGACCCAGAGAAAGTCGGTGCCAGTGCAGCCTTAAGAATTAACTCCCCCCGTAAATGCCTCTCAGAGAAACAGGAACCAGTTTTTGCTGACGACCCCGTGAACACCACTCCTTTACCAAGTACTGAACTCCTGTTTGACTGTTGGGTAGATTCCTGGGAAGGATTTCTAGGTAGTGGTCACTGAAGGAAGTTACAGGACACAGACGGGGAAGCCTTTTAGAAGGGGTCTCTCGTGAGCCGGATGCGTCTGCTGTGTACAGAGCGTGAGGGAAGGGGAGGGCAGTCTCGGGAAGGAGCTGTTCTGCTCTGGTTGTTGCTGGTTTCCTTATTTAATTTGTAATCTGATATGTTTAGGAGCTCTTTATGCTCATGTAGCATTAACCATAATCCTACAAACGCAGGCACGTGCTTGACTGGATGCACCCCGAATAATCCTATTGGAAGCTTAGGGGCTGGTAAAGCCAGAGAGTTAAAACTGGAAGGGCTGTGCCTGCAAACCTGAGTTGAAGTGCCTCGTCCTCGTTCTGTGTGCGCTATGTGCCGTGCAGTGATTGCTCCTGCCCGGGGCGTGATGTCCCTCCCTAGGTCCTGGGTCCAGGAAGAGCTGAAAGCCACTGGTCTGCTGGTGGCCAGGCACCTTGCTGCCATGGCTAGGGAGTCAATCAAGGCTGTGACACTTGTGATAACCTTGCTCTGTTTCTGTCTGATGGGAAGGAGGGTTATTGGTAAGCTAATCCTACATGCCACCACCCTCAAGTCAAGCGGCCCAAGGATGATTTAAGGGTCTAACTTGAGGCTTGTGTCCGCACCCCTCGGCAGACAGTGGGCCCTGCTCTCCACAGTGCCTCTGAGAGACAGCGAGCGCTCAGGAGTCAGAGCAAAGCTTCTTTAAAAACCCTCTGATTTTCTGTTGAGATCTGTGAGTTGTGGGTCTCAGCTCGCCTCCTCTTTGCTCTAAGGAACCTGTCCTGCGCAGCTTCAGTTCTCCAGAAGGATGCTCTCGTTTTTTCGAAGACGCTGAAGCCGTGCGTTTCTGTGCTCCACGTAGCAGTAAAAAACCCCAGCGTCACACTGAGTGCTTACGACAGGAGACGCCAAACAGTCATTCGGACGTGTTCTGTCTGCTCACAGTTTCCCTTATTGAGTCAGTCTTGATTGCTGGAGGAAACGCTGCAAACGCTGCAGCAGACATGCCAGTTCTAGCGAGCCAGCTGGGGTACGGGGTTCGCCAAGAGCGCTCCTCCCAGCACCTCCTCACCTGGTTCAGTCACAGGGCAGGGTCAGCCTCTAGTAAAACGACTGAGCGAGCACCACGAAGAGAAATGCCTACTCCACGAGTACACAGCCAGCGATGGGTACCTCTCTGGCCTTTCGTTACCATCCAGGACCGGTCCCTGTCAGGGTGCCGTTACTCTTTGCAGCACAGCATGAGCGTTTCCCTGCTGGAGACACGACGGTGCCTTGCGACTACCATTCTTTGTGTGGTTTAACTAGGCTCTCATGCGGTAATTGCAAGTTAAGGGTATGTTCTATGGGAGCACATCTCAAGGGAGGGAAGGAGGTGGTAGTGCCCATTGCAGGTTCTGTCGCAGTTTGGCCATGCGAGGTCAAGCCCGGCGGCTTTCCTGACGCAGTAAGCAGCTGACTGCTTCCACCAAGTTCTTTTTCCTCTTCACATGAGGACTCCTCAACGAAAAGACACCCTGCCCCCCACTGAAAGCGAATACACGTTTGCGAAATGTCCTGCGATCTGACAGGTTGTCAGTGTCGTTAGCAGTGTGCTGTGTCTGAGCAAACAGCTCTGGAACCAACCAGCTTATGGCCTCTCAGTATTAATCCCTGAGTCTTCCTGTGTTTTCGGATGAAGGGCTTTCCTGGTGGTTTTGGACGAGCAATGTTTGTTTGTTTTCTGTATGGGTGCATGTGCATAAACGTGTTGGGCTATTGTAGCAGGTGTAGAGTCACTCCAGTTAGGGCTGGGGCTCCTTTTGCAGGCTTCCTTTCCTCTGATGTCCAGCTCTTTCTCCACACAAGCTGGTTCTTCTGGGGTTACAGTGTGCTTTTCAGAAGCTAGCTCTTGCCACCCTCTCCCACGTGCCTCGTGTTTGGCCTGTGCTTGTGATGCTGTCCATGTCCCGTGGGTAGTAAAGTGCTGCTTTTAGCAGAATAAAAGAAGCTGGTACGGGAACATCTTCCATCCCCCAGAACAGAGGAGTAAATAGGGATGGGGGAAGCCAGTCTAGAAGATGGTTGCAAGCACGTTTGATTTCGGCAGACAGCATGCTCTAGGTGGGAAGATGGGAGTTCTGTCGTTGTAAGCCTGGAAGCACTGTCCCTGCCAGGCACATGAGAGCCAGCTCTTTTGCCTCCAGACTTTGAAGACCTGTTTTATTCCTGCTTTTAAGCACTGTTCCTTTGAACCCTCAATTCTAGCCCAAGTCTTGTGGAACCAAATGTGACCTAGACCTGGAGCGCTTGTCCGTTGGTAAAGGGCACTGGAAAGCACATGTGCTCGATTAGAGTCCAGCGGTGCTTTGCTTTCCAGGCTGGGTGGTGCTGGTGCCTTCCTGACAGGGGGAAACAGACCAGGTATCACCAGTGGTTTTACTGTCTGCCTTGTGCTTTGTCACAGGATTAAACCCCAAACAAACCATCGCGCAGTAGTTTTGCCAGTTCAGCCTCACCGCAGTGCTGCCTGTGGAAGACGCTACTGCTGCTGGGTGGAGGATGCTCTGCCACTGCTTCAGTTCGGGGAGCCCTGCAGTCACTTTTTCTTCTACTGAGTATGAGGAGCAGGTGGATGACTCTGTCTTTTCGTAGGAAGGCAGTGGAAGGGTTAAAGCTGCACCTTTCCTTCTGCCTTGACTGACATTTTGGAATGTCAAAGATGGCAGTGACTGATGCTAGCGTAGGTGACTGTCCTTCCTCATCGGTAGCATTGGGGGGGGACAAATACTGGATTGCATGTTTAGGAAAACTTGTCAAGAGAAGACAACTTTGGTTGTCATGAGGTGGGCCTCCTGCTTTCACATCCTGAAACTAAACGCAGGCTCTAAGACAGCTGTGCCCGGGCAGATCGTCCTTCCACAGACCTGCAGTCTTGCTGTCAGGTTTTCATCCTCCCCGTGCTCTAAGGGAACACCGCCCAGCTGGGCAACTCCCTGCTTTCTAGCAGTGGGGAAGCACTGACGTTTCGCCTGCTCCAAACAGAGGGTTTGCTGCAAGATTAATTCTGGAGATGCTCTGTCATCCTGCATGTGGGTATGTCTGAGCAGAGGCTGCCTACTGCACGCAGAAATCCTGGCTAGGAAGACCATTGGGAGTAATCCAACCCTTCTCTGTGTCCTGCATCGCTGCTGCTGAATCTCCCACCCTCCCTCAGCACCACCCCCCAAAAAACCAAACCCTCAAGAAAAAGCCCTTTTGCGTTCTTGCTCTCCTGTAATGAGGATATGAGAAATGTGAGCAGGTACCCACTGGAAAACAGAGGAAAGCATCACATGCAGCAAGTCAGAAGGCAGCTGAACTGCAGTAGCAGTTTGGCTCTGCCAGATTTAAAAGGTCAGCACCAAAACGTCCAGTAAATGGTCAAGAAAGAAGGAGGGTTTGAAGTCAGAGCGAGCTGCTGTCTGTGCGAACGATGCCTAGTCACCCGCCGCAATATTTCTGTCAAATACTCTTCCTCATGGCCCTCACGGTATCGAGCGTGCGGTTGTTTCTGCCTTAATGCAATCTGCAAAGGTCAATCCAGTTAAGGACTCGGGCTGATGAGATTAGATATTACTTTAAAAAATGACCGAAAGGAGTGTGTTTGGGGAGAGGCCGCAGCGTGTCTGCCGTGTAGCACTGTCTGCTTTGCTCCTGCATCTTTTCCTGGGAGAACTGTGTGACCTGAGTTGGGCTACTTCAGCTCTGAGTGTGCTTTCTCATTCTCTGGTGATAGCTGGGGTATCTGCATGTTCTGGGGGAGAGAAGAGGGAGTCTTCTGGGCACAGGACAAAAATAAAATGACACATTGAAGTGCTTTTTCTAATGCTCCGGGGAGATTTTACTGTCTGAATGGTGTGCAGCGAGCAGGGATTTTTCATTTCATACATCATTCACGACTTGCTGCAGTGATTCCAAAAACTCACGCCAGCCAAGATCCCGCCTGCACCGAAGCACGGGGCTTTGGGGGTGTGAGCCTTCGCAATGGATGCCAGAGCCTCATTAAGGCTTCGCCCTGGTTTTGCAGTGGGGAGGCACGGTGACAGGTGTTAGAGGGAAGGAGTAATGTGTGTGAGCACACACAGTAATGACTGTGGCAAGACCCAGGCATGCTTTTTCCTTCCCCTCCTTGTTTTAGCTTGAAGCACCAGGAAGGCGAGCTGGCTCTCCAGCCTCGCTCTTAGTGTACCCATTAAAATCTTGTGGTAGAACTGACCAAGCACTTTGTTCCACACGTTGTGCTGACGCAGAGCTGTGAGTGGCATGCAAAGTTCAGTTCTACCCGTGCATGCGTTATTTTGGGGGTACTCGGGGCCTTCTCTGGCCGTTGAGAAGCCCCTGGGATGCCATGCTAAAGGCACAGTGGTTTCAGTGTAGTTTTATAAGGACTTTCCTTCTGCTTCAGAGGCTTTGTAGCAGATGTGCAACTCCTATTGCTATAGCAAGAAACAGGGCTGGGGGAACCCCTTTCTAGCTAAGCGCTAAGTCAGGCTGGTTTTCTGTGTCTGACGCTGGAGCTGAAGTGAGTGGTCCCTTCCGATCCCTAATGATTCTATCAAAGACAAGACTGGGGGCACGTGGGTGAGCGTCCTGTTGGAGGGAGTTGCGTAGCAGTTACCGTCTCTGTGACACCACGGGCATTTCTGCAGTCTCATGAAATCAGCCCAGTCTCTGGCGGTCCTCACGGGTGGGCTGTGCTGACGGCAGGGTCGTTAGTGATGCCCTGTCATTGCATGGTCTAGAAGTGAATGCAGGTGGGTTGGGTTATTGCGGGTGTGAATGCATCGGTACCGTTTTAAGTAACGGAGAGGACTCTACTCTAGGTTTGAGTGACTCCTTTGGAGCAGCAGAGCACCCACTGTCCAGAGGCAGGCTGCGCGTAAGATGGCAAGTCTTCTGCAGTAGATGAGTAGCTGGTTCAAGAAGCTGCCCTGTCAGAGTGAAGGGGGAAGCTACATATAGACTTGGCTCTCTGTTGGGATCACCCACTGCAATACCCTGGGGTTTCATTCCTGTTTTGTGCGTGTACAGTGACAGAGCAGCTAAATGCTCCCCTGCGTGTCCTCGTTGTAATGCTCGTGATGGGCAAAGACAGGCTCTGCTCCTGGAAGGCTCTGGACAGCAGCTCTTTGCGCAGTGCTGGTTGACGTGATGGCACACCAGGGTCTCCTCTGGCCTCCACCAGTGCTTTTGTCCGATGGCCTCTCTGGCCCAGTGCCGTTCTGCTCTGCTCAATCCCAGCCTGGGATTTTCAGTTAGACAGGCCCTGCCGTTCAGGGTGAGAGCACCCCGAGACTGGCCCTCTGGAGGCTAAACACGTTACTCGGGGAAGAGTTAAAGGCCAGCGATGGGGATTCCACCCACCGCCAAAGTTTCCGCTGGAGATTCTTAGTTATGTCCGTGCCCCTCCAGCCCTGTGCTGCTTCAGCTGCCGGGGGGGCTCAGCTCGGTGTGATGGGTCTGTCGGGAACAGCTGTTGTGAACCCTCCTTTGGCGCTGCCAAGGCAGAGTTTATCGCAGTGGCCCTTGGAAAGAGGTTTATGGCTGTATTTCCCCGTTCTCACGGCAATTCCCCCTCCGTTGGACACAGGGCCTGCAGAGCCCACTTATCCTGTTCCAACCCCTTCATCTGGCTCTCAGCACCTACAGGAGGGCAGGAGTCTGAAAGCAGGCTTTGTTATGACAGAGCTCTCCAGATCTGGTAGCAGATGTTGCTGGTGAGAAGCAGTTTTGTTCCAGCCAAACCTTCTTCAGCTCTGCTGAGGAGATGCCTAGAGAATCTCATCAGGCTGCAGGCTTTGGCACGGGAACTCAGCGTTTCCCAGTGCCAGCGACTGTCTATATTTCTTTCTGAAGGCTGTGCAGAGCAAATGATCTCTTCTCTGTCTCTGTGAAACAGCTGTAAATTTCTCTTCCTTTAAGACCCCACCACCCCCCCATTAAACAAGGCTGACAACAGCTAACAGTTATCAGATGCAAAATGAACTACGAGCCCAGGATAAAGAGCTGCTCCTCTGCTCTCACGATCGATTCGCTGGGTGTTTTCTGGTTTGTAATTTAAAAGATACCCGGGAAGAAGAAATCCTGTTGCAGAAATATCCCTTACAGCCCTTCAAGGAATCTCATCCCCTCTTGGAAAGATTGCTTCCCCTTGCCTCTCCAGCCCTGTCCGTTGTTTGCTTCAGCCTCACCCTCTGCGTGCAGACCGCTGCTCTTCGCTGTGCTGCAGTCCTGTCTGCTGTGGGCCCAGAAGATCTAACCGAGTTATTTTTAGCTCGCTTTAAATCAGTGTTTGTGATAATCCCTTTCCAATAGCTCCCAGGGGCTGAGAAGCCTTCCCTGGTTGTGCGAGAGGAAGTGTTGCCTCACGCTTCAGCCCGGGACTGCATTATTTTTATCTTGCAGCCCAAGGTGGCTGCTCCCTTGAGGCTGAGAAAACGTCCTGCTCTGTTTTTTCCGGTGGAGACAACTGAGATCTCGGGAGTGATTTGCCTACCACAGAGGATGCTTTTTGTGGAGCAGTGGATTTGCCCAGACTCTTGGAAGTGAAGTCAGTCCTGCTGGTTCTCTTCCCTGACCGTGGTGATTCTGTCCCAGCGGCGGGGAGGAAGGGTCCGATGTCTTTAAGGGAGCAGTGAAATGAGCGATTGATAGGTGGTTGTGTGTCAGAGCAGTCGTGCCTGCCTGCCTCACTGACTTTGTTCCCGTAAAGAGTTCTCTGCCCGTTACCCGTCTCTGCTGCGGTGCTTTGGGGTGCCGGGTGAAAGCTGTGCTGGAGTTGGGCAGAGCCGGCAGGGTGTCTCAGAGTGCTCCGTGCTGCTGCTGATCCTTCAAGTCACAGACTCGAGCCCGTGTTGAGCCTCTGAGAAGTCCACCCCAAGCAGCCAGTGCGCAAAGGTCTTGGTGCTGCCGCACGCGGCGCGCGTGAGGTGGTGTAGCCTGCGTGGCAAGGGTGTCACGGTGCAGCCAAGGGGCCCTTCGCTGCGCGTCAGCGCCCGAAGGCTTGTTTTTCCAAGTAACGAGACTGTAATAACCTGATGGAGTGTTGGGCTGCAGAGCCCGCGAGCGTTCACTGTGCGTTTTGGAACTGCAGCCGCTGCAGCCCTTGGACTGCAGAATCGCAGCGTCGGGGGTGCTTCGCCCTGAGAATTGCCGGTTTTCTCCTCCTCGCCAGGACTCTGCTATTTTAAATGCAAAACGCCGTCTCTTGTTCCCGCTGGTTTTGGGGAGAGGGGGGTTGGTTTACGGGGGAAAAAATGGGCTCCAAGGTTGTCGGTTAAGCGGCGCGGCGAGAGGCTCGTTGTGTTGTTTGTACTGTTAAAATCTCCCCTAATCCACCTTGCTGGGTCTCCGCCGTTCCTGTAATATTCAATCAAGCTCTTGTTTTGTGAGAAATGTGACAACACATCGCTGGCACTTTACAAGCCCACAGCCCTCGGCAATAGTTAATGAGAGGCAGGGTTTTCTCCCTGTGCAGGACACAATGAAATTTCAGACAGATGAATGCTAAGAGAGCCCTGTGTACCAAAGGCAGTGTTTACTGCATGTAATACATATCATTGTTTGTCTCCTGTAGTGAAAAATACTTGTGTCATGCTGTTAAAATGTACTCCTGACAGAACAGAGCTTGCTATTATAGGGTCCACTGCTTAAAAAAATGATATACTGACAGAAATACAATTTGCGAAAATTTAACACCCAGGGTAGTCGACCGTGGAGGCTGCTGTTCAGGGGCCAAAACTCAAGGCCGCAGTTTTATTAAAGGACAGAAATCGTTTCCTTGCTAGGAGCAGGGATAAAGTTTCTTGAAATCGTAGGAAAGAGGAAAGAAAGGGGGAAAAGCCGGAGCTGCATCCCGTGGTCCCCAGTGTGTACGAGAACAGACGCCGTCCGGAGCCCGGCCAGGCTCTGGTGCAGGGATGTTGGAGCGAAACATCTCGGGGATGCTTCAGGTTTGCAGGCATCGCTTTCGCCGCGGAGCAGAGCAAACCGGCACCTTTGGATGCAGGGCATGCCCGCTGCTTTTCAGAAGCTGAATAGCCAGAGCTGCTTCACTTGAATCGGGTTGTGCGTTCCTCCGTACCTTGCCCTGGCCTTCGGAGCAGGCTGAGGCCGACAGCTAACCGCTGTGAGCAAATGCTGCGCCGGGTTTGGCTGGCAAACCTGGTGCAGTTAAATCGTCGGGTGTTTGCTTTGGGCTAGTAGCGCTCAAACTACTAGTTACTACCTTTGATCTGAAATTTATTTGCTCCATCCTATTCCTTCGTCGCTAATTGCTAATTCATTATGTGTGTCGGTCCACGGGGCACCAGAAGCCTTTTGCCTCATGCCTGCCTTGTGCGGTTCATTACCAAAAGCACAGCTCTTGCTCCTCACTGAAGAAGCTTTAACTTTTCAGACACTGAAAGGAGAAGAGAAAATACCTGGCGGTGCCGAAGATGAATGGTCTTTTGCTGGTGGGCTGGGTGTGCAAAGCCTCGGACCTCGAGAAAGGACCACCCTGCAGGGCTTGCGTGCTGCGTGGTGATGCTGGAGTGCAGGGGCAGTCTGGTGAAGGCAACGCCAGCGTGGGTATCCCGGTCATACCGGTGTGGGTTTCGCACTCAGTCAGCGCTGTTCATCCGCACAGAACTCCCAGGCTGAACTGGTTCGCTCCAGGGCCAGCTCCACGGTCAGGACTTGGGGAAAATCTATCCGGCTGTCTTGAAGACATGGCCACTTGTTTTTAAACTTGACGTGAGAGATGGGGTCTTCTCCGGGGCTGCTGCTCATTCTTGCAGGGTGTGATGCCGTTTCTGTGTTCATCACGCCTAAATTTTCCTCATGGGTGAGAGGAATTGAAAATTTACATGAAACAGCCCCTGAATGGTTAAGTCTTCCTTTAAAAGTGATCCCTCGTTCAGATCCTGCTTACTTGGAATGGGAAAAATGAGGAAAGTCCCCAGACATCACCTAGGAAAATCCTGTATTTTTCATTAACTGCTTGGTCAAGTAAATCACAAACAATAAAATCACGGAGTCATAGAATGATTGAGGCTGGCAAAGCCCTCTGAGCCCATCCAGCCCAGCCCAGGACCTGACATCACCCCAGCCGCCAGACCAGGGCACTGAGGGCCACAGCCAGGCTGTCCTTCAACACCTCCAGGGATGCGGACTCCGCCACTGCCCTGGGCAGTCCAGTCCAGGCTCTGAGCACCCTTTCCCTGAGGAAGGGCTTCCTAACAGCCAACCTAACCCTGCCCTGGCAGCTTCAAGCTCTGCCCTGTCATCCTAGTGCTGGATGCCTGGGAGAAGAGCCTGACCCCCACCTGACTGCAGCCTCCCTTCAGGGAGCTGGAGGGAGGGAGAAGGTCCCTCCTGAGCCAAGGTCATGGCAGCGCACAGAATCAGTCGCTTTCGGTCAAAGTAATGAGAGCTTGGCTTTTCTGGGCTTCTTACTCCTCACTTACTCTCCTTCCCTCATGTAATGGCCTCTTTCCATCTACGAACACGTTTTGCCCAGCTGATGGTGAGCCTAATGTATTCACCACAATGCCAGAGCAGAAGGGTTCGATAGCAGCGCTATCCTTCTGAAGGCTGACAGCGATGTCACCCTGCCTGTTGGTTGGAATCAACTGCCCACCCCAGCCCCTCTGCAAAGACGTTCCAAGCTTTAAGGCGCGTACAGTAGTTGTCCTTTGAGGATTCCTGACCTCTGGACTCTGGAGAGAGTTCGGTTGTGTCAGAGGGTGCCTCTGGGCACCAAGGCGAACTACTTGTTGAACTTTCTAGACGATAAATTGTAATTGAGACAAAATACTTTCTTTACCCGAGATTTCAACAGGGTTTGCAAGGAGTGGGGCCAAACTGGGCTGTACTACTCACTGCAAGGAATGGTTCTGTAATGGATGCTCTGCAGCGTTCATTACAGCATTCGGTCCCGTTTTCTTTTGCTATGTATAGTTTTCCTCTTTGATTTTTACACTTCTCACAGATTAAGGTGATGGAAGTCAACAAAGCCAGTCTGGGTTTGTAGTCAATTTTACTTGCAGCTTCTGGATTCTGCAATGTGTGGGTGTTCCGCTCTGCATTACAATTACTCAGTGTTTTAGTGTAGTCTTTAACTGTAGGGGGTTTTCACTCTCTGCCTCACTCACTCTGCAAACACTGAATTTTAAGATTTGTACAAAAAAATTATTGAAAAAAATATATACCCCTTTTATATGAATTTGCAGAGGGTTCCTCTGAAGTGTAAGAAGGCAGAGGTTTCAGACTCAGCTAACAATGATGCAGAATGCTTTTGTGATGTGGATAAAGCATCTAAATCACATAAAGATTGAGTAATTCCATTAGGACAGACCTTTCCTCTTCCTCCAGAGCCTAGTTGCAGAATGAACTTGCTCCGGGCTGGAATAATCATTAAGAAGACAGGTGACAGGCTGACGGCCACCTGTCTGACTTAAGATAGCTGTCCTCTTCACTGAAAGAGAATATTCTAGGAGCCTCAGCATCTGGCCAGCTGTTGAACCACGCTGCACCAGGGAAACCTTGTCAGGGGGTGCTGGAGATCAGCCCACGTAAGTGCTGGGTAGTAAAGGAATCCACTGTGAAATTGCACATGCACTTGAAACCAGCAGCTGAGGAGAGCGTGTGGACGCTCATCCTGGCATATTGCAGTGTCCTCAGTGTCCAGACACTAAGGAGCTGTTGAGAGGTTGGTTAGGAAGCACTGTGGAAGATAGCTGCAGAAACCCTCTGAAGCAGACATGATTAAACTGCTGGTGTGCTGTGCACAGTGCTTGCCACCCCCCGTCAGAAGGGTTTTAATCCCTTCATTGAGCTTTCCTTCTTTCATTGATTTCACCCGAGATGGTCCTGTGCCTTGACTTCAACTTCTCAGAGACGGCGCTGTACCGGAGTGGTGCCAGGCGCATCACTGGCACCTCTGTGGGGCCCGTACTGTGCCTCTGCAGGAGACATGGCAAAGGCTGGCTGGTGTCTGAGGTAGCACAGAAATTGCAAGCGGCTGCACAACTGGCTCTGTCAGAAGGTACGGTAACACCAAACTACTAGAGAGAACCCACGGTCATGGTAACTAGAACAGAACTGGTGCAAGAAGATGATCTGGTGTGCAGGCACCAAAGAATCCCCAACCCAGCACAACAAACACAATGTACAAACCCCAGAGTGTTGCAGATGTGTTCTTCAGCTTTCTGTTACCTGTAACGCGGCCGCGCTCCTCCTCTGCAAGCACACGTGCACACAAATAAGAAAGAGCATTACGACCGTTGTTCGTTTGCTGCCAGTCCTGCAAATCTTCCTGCTACAAGTGAACCTACTGGGCTCAATAAGAGTATTTGCTTGATTAAAAATTTATACAACTTATTGGAGAAATGCTCGTGATGTAGCGGTACGATAGAGCAATACACGTTTTTTTCCTCATAAAACAGGGAGCTCTTACTGTGAGTCTGTTTTGTACAGCAGATAGCACTTGCAGGGAGGTGATATTGCAGAGGCCAGCGCGTGTTTCCATCAGCACTGTGACTGTGGCTCCCCGGGAGACGCAGCCACAGCCGCTTGGTAGCACACGAGGGACAATAGCTCTTGTGTGTGGCCGCTTCTGCCACAGCTTCGTAGAAGGACTTGTGCCTGTTTGAGTAGCACTATGAGTTGTCTCTTAGAGGGTTATCACCGTGCCTTGCTCTCTTTTGGGTGATGCCTTTCTCCCTAAACCTACCTAAAAGAATTAGTTCAGGGTCAAGGGTGAGACACAAGGAGTTAGAGTTCTGCCCAACTTTAAATGCTGTTCTCTCTCACTCGAACTCAGTGATGTTGAGGATGACGTGGGGGAAACAGATCACCCTAGGAATAAAACCGAAGGTTCTTTCCTGCTGCTCGGGTCAGTGGGTTTCGGATCACCCTCTGCAAAAGCGTGAGTGCATTAATCATAAACTCAATCCTTTCTCCAGTGTTCTTCGTAGATGATGAATTTGACAAGAAGCTCAGCTTATGTTCCAGTCCAGTTGAGTAAATGGGAGAAACCACAAGGTTTGCAATGGAATTCTTCTGCCCAGCACAGAGTAATAATGATTTGGGGTTTGATGGTGGTGCTGCGATCACGCCACTGAGTTCCCCTAGCTCTTGGTACACAGAACCCCCATCATTCTAATGTTAGTATGGATACTGAACTCCAGTGGAGGTCTGTGCCAGGAAGCCTTTCAGTGGAGCTGTGTGCGAACGTTCGGTGGTTACGAAAGGAGCCGTTTACACCGTGGGAGCAAACTCAGCTGCAGAGTGCATTTCTGCCCTGCCCGTGCCGAAGCGCTCGCTGGCGCTGGGTTGTAGGTCTGCTTGTAGATTATGATTACGTAAACACATGGAAATATTCTTGGTGTCAGATGAAACCCTTTTTTGTTGGACTACCATTTGGAATCCAAACAAGCTGAGAAGAAGCGTCTGTTTTGGAAATAAATACAAAATATGGGAGACTATGGAGCTGTAGAGCACTCGTCTACAGGAAATATCTGTAACTGCAATATGCCACATATTATGACTCCAGACTACTTTTATCCCCTTCCAGCATTTTGTAGTCAATGAATTGAGAAGTCTTAGATAATTAACACACCCTTCAGTTATTTTTAAGAGTAGGGGAATTTAATAGGCCTGTGCGAATAAATAATACTTTAATAAAATTAATTGAAGAGAAACAAAAAATGCCAAGTGGAGGCTAGTTAGCAAGCGGCTTGCTCCGGAAGGATAGGCGCTTCTCCCTGGGATCAGACGTTTGTTGTGTTTTTACATATGGTTTGGGGTTTCCTTCTAGGCAGACTCTTGCCGTGTGGTAAGACGCAGTCTGATCCAGGAAATCAGTCTGTATGTGATTCATCTCTCTGGAGTCTGCGATCTTTTCTTCCTTACAACCGAGGAGTATTCAGACTGCGGAGACTTTCACACCCGTGAATGCTGACACACAACACTGGCGAGCATCGTCTCTGCAAGCCATCCCGCAGTCATTTCGGGTCAGTCTGGGAAAGTGGCTTAACGGGACTGTTGGGCAGAGTGACAGAGAGACGGTGCCTTTGCTTGCGTGGGGCAACAGGTGACAAAATTCCTGCTGACTCCTGGTTGCCTGCAGACTGCGTTTACCCGTGCCCTGCTGGTGTGCGGTGGGGGTCTAGTGGGATAGACTGGGCTCATGCGTGCTATCGCCATGGCATTGGCTTGCAGGGCTCTGTGTCTGTCCTGCCGTGCAGACCTGGCCTTGGGTGTGCTTCGGTCTGGTGCTGTGACTGATTGTTCTGAGATGTCTCCCTGCCCTGTGATTAATACTTCTCTAGCCTCAATTAAAACGTAGCATGAAGGGCTCTGGCCTTACTGTCTTCCCCTGTGCATGCATGTCTGCAAGGGGAGGAGGATTTTCGGCTTTTTGTAATCAAAATCCACTCAAGTTGTCCTCTCGTACCAAGATGAACCCTACAGAACTGCAGAGCTGAGGGCTAGACTTCCAGAGAATTTGGACACAGGAAACCTCTGGCAATGGGGGCTGTTTCCCAAAATCCAAAGCAAACCCCAAAATTCTTAAGGTCGACTTAGCTGACAATCTTTTCATCAATTGATGAGGGAGAACTGACACTCGTGTTGCACTGCTGCAGCTCAGGCCTTTCCTAGCTGGTTGCGTACTGCCCTGGTCAGTGTGTGTACTGCATCTGGCAGGGCAGACGGGTGCAGTAGGAGTTACGAACAGCAGTACGTCCTGTAACCATTGTGACTGCAGTCATGATTGACCCTTTGCCGGTCTCCTTTTGAATAGGTCTTGTCCTCATCCCCTCTCTCACAGTTCTTGCAACCAGTAGCTGGCTGTAAGAAGTAGGAAAGCTTCCTCCGTTGCTTTATCTACCATTGCATCATCCCTAGTGGGGGCTTTCAACTGACCCCTTCATTTACCAAGAAGCTGCTGGGGTAGCAGCATTGCTTCCCGTTGTCTTGCTGTAGGTAGCAGATGGAAGGAGTGAGCTTGATTGTCAACTGCTGCTGCTAATGAGGGATTGTGTGTTCTTCCCTGTTAGCCCTGCCTAGTGCTGTGCGTGTGTGACTTGCTCTGTGACGCCGTGATAATCCCACCAGCTGCAGGGCTGTCCTGTCTTGGAGGCATTTAGCCTCAACATAGTCAAAAACTGTTCCTCTCTGACTTCACAGGCAATGGGGAAGGAAGGGGTGATCGTGTTGGAATGGAAGGTGCCCTAGAGTGGCGTGTGCCAAGTGCTTCTTTAGAACCTCAGTAAGGGTGGTAACTGACTGACTGGAAGCATTGGAAGCCCCTCACTACAGCTGGAAAAGCATTTCCTTTCTGAACCGTGACTGACGAGAGAAGGAAAGTGAACTCTAGTAGAAGAGCACAGAA
Organism: Upupa epops; assembly: GCA_013397515.1. Classification (NCBI taxonomy): domain Eukaryota; kingdom Metazoa; phylum Chordata; class Aves; order Bucerotiformes; family Upupidae; genus Upupa; species Upupa epops. The sequence goes on from VZRI01003769.1 coordinate 398,152, forward strand.
TCTTTAGGGATCGGAAGGGACCTCGAAACATCACCCAGTCCAACCTCCCTGCCACAGCAGGATCACCCAGACCGAGGTGTTCCGCACAGGAACACAGCCAGGCGGGGCTGGAACGTCTGCAGAGAAGGAGACTCCCTGAAACCTGGGTGGAGTGGTGAATTGGGTCTGTATGAGAATGTAGTACACCGAGTGAGAGTCAGTAAGGATAGACAGCAAGGAACAGACCTGATGGAAAAGCCTGAGGTAGCAGAGAAAGAAAACAGTGAAAGAAAGAGCTGAAAGAATGAGGGAAAATTAACAGAAGGAGGTAGAAACAGCGGAAGACAGAGGAACTCACCCTGTAAGGAGGAGGAGATGAAAGATCTGCAGTTTGGGTTAGCGTTTTATCTGACGATGGCCTGTGTTTTGCTGGTAGAGTCAAGATGGAAAAGGCAGAAGTGGGCACCTCTGTTGTTTTTACCACTCCCTATTTTTAAGTCGCTTTATGTTGGAAAGTGTCGTTTGAAGCAGGGATGTGGAAGGCACCCAGATGCTCCGCTTGAGCGTGCTTTGGTGTAGCCCGCAGCAACGTCATGAAGCAGTAGCAGCTCCGTGATTTGAGAGCATCTAAACTCTGCACCACCAGAAAGGTTTCCAGAAGGACAGTAAAGGATACTCCCACCCTCCTGCCAGACTTCTCTCACTCCAGGCTTGTGGGTGAGTGGGACTGCCTCTGCCAAACATTTCTCAGCTGCCTTTTGGAACAGCAGCAGCTGGTGCAGGTGCTGGGGCAGCTGTGCCTGGGTTCTGCTGCTCTTGCAGCGGGGAATACTTCCCCAGGATGGGGCAGATGTGCTCACAAATTCGGGGTGATGTCAGTTTTGGACGAAAGGCCTGAGCAGCCGGCCGCCTCCCCACCCAGGGGTGCCCCATTGCTCATTTGCTTATGAACCCCCACACTGCTTGCATGGCAGAGTCTGCTTTCTTCCAGAAAGACACATGGGAGACGTACGGGCAGTCAGCACTTATGCAGGGCAACTGGGAGAGCAAAGGGGCTGCTCTGCTGGGCAGAGTGCAGTAAGTCCTGCCACCGGTTGGCACCTGCTTCCTCCCCTTCGCTGAAACAGTTGCCGGAACGCTGCTCCTTGCTGTCTCCAGTTTCTTCTTACATTGCATCACCCCTAGAGGAAGGCAGCCCGGGGATGCCACAGAAATAGTCAGAGCAGGATGAATTTACCTGCTCCCATGCCAAGGTGGAAGAGGATCGCTTCATTCACGCTTTTCCACACCCTTATCGCTCCCCATCACTTAAGCTTGTCTGTGCTTGCAGCAGTGCCCGCCTGCCGCACTGTCTGCGGCTGACCGCCACAACAGGCAGGCGAGGGATAAGCCGTGGTATCAGCTCATCTTCAGGAGCTCAGAGTCGTAAGCACGGTAGAAACCAAACAGCATTCCCATTTCCCCTGCTCTGGAGCGGTACCTGGCAGCGCGGCATTCGCCACGCTGTTTCAGCCCAACAGATTTGGTAGCTGCCAGCAGGCTGGGGGGTGCCAGTTTCCGAGGGGGAGGCGCAAAGCGGAGGGAGCCCGCTTTTGCCAAGTGGCTTGAGATTTGCTGGGCTTAGGAGAATTTCAGCCCGATCTCTCTAGTTAGCTGTTGTTGTGCCAGGGGTGTCATCATTCGATGACCCCACACACACGTAACAACGCCTGGTGGTGTGTGACGCGGCCCGTGCAGTGCACAAGACCTGCAGCCGGGTGCTGTTTCTTGTGTAATAATGGTTGCTGATGCTTTTGAGCTTTTTTCTCTCGATAACCTTCTTGGCCACGATAAATGCCCTGAAGGGTGTTTTTGACAGAGGGTTCCCCCAACTTCAGAGCAGAAAAAGGGTTCATGCAAAGAACTGGCAAACGCAAGGGTGTGGGGTGATTTCCCTCTGATGTCTCGGGTATTAGTGCGGTTTCCAGGTAAATACAAGGATGGCTGCCTGATGATGCCTTCTGGTCTCTCTCCAGTGGTTTCTCCTGTACCCATCTTGTTGGCTGTAAGTAAAGAGGATATGAAGGCAGAGAATGTGCCACTCCATGCCGGGGCATGCTCTTGTGCCGGCGCATACCCTGTGTTTGCCCAAAAAGGTCCTCGAGCTTTTACAGTGTCCTTCTAGGCGCTTGGCTGTGGCTGTCAGAGTCTCAGAGGCTGTCTGCTCCCATCCTGTTATGTTTCCTCCTTGGTTTAAATTTTGCCTCGCTAGAGTTCAGAAGGTCCCTTGTTCTACATAAATAACAGATGGATTGACAAGACAGCCCAGGCCGCATCTACTGGCGGCACAGGAGAATAAGAACTGCCCTCTTTTAAAGTAGCTGCTGCCTGAGGACTGTGGGGCACGAACTGTTGAGTTTTAATCCTGGACAGGATTAAATCCCAAACTCTCTCTGCCTCCTTGATTGAACTGCTGATGAAGGGGATTTTCAGGGGTGTAAAAGACAGTTAGGCATCCCTCGGTAATTGAAAGGCTGGGTGGTTCACCATGTTATGGTCCTTTGCGCTCCACATGCCCCTGCATCAGTGTTTCTCGCTCTGTGGTGAGGGCTCCTGCCTTCCCTGTCCTGCAGCACAGCTGTGAGTACTCCCAGTTACATGGCTGGACACCACAGCACCACTAAATGGAGTAGATGGAGGTCTTTTCCAACCTGGGCAACTCTGTAAAGCAGTCCCCGCTTGGGTTTTGAGCAGCGGCACGTCGCCCCCGTGAACGCTCTCCTTTCCAGAGCAGTTCTGTGCATGGCCGTTCAGCACGGAACAAAGATTTGCGGCTTCTAATTGCTCCCCTTGAACAGCAGGAACAGCGTGCCTGTCCGGGTTTGGGGAGGGGAGAGGAAGGTGGGCCGTGTGACAGGAGCCAGCAGCGCGTGCCTCCGGCGCCCGGGCACATCGGCCGCTTTTGGGAAGGCTGGGGAGCAGCAATTAGGCGGCACGGGCAGCTCTCTTAGGGGGCTCTGCTGCTGTAATACATCCCTTCCTTAATGCGACTTGATGTAGATAGAGCAGGGACCTATCAGGTGTGAAAAGCCCTGCTGCTCCTGGCATGGAGTGGCCTCCAGACAGCGATTTGGCGACGTCAATCTAGTCATGCTTGATTTGGACACTTAACGTGGTAAAGCAGGATCCCTCTCCCCCCGATCAACTTCTCAATTAGCAGGCTGCCTCCTGTAACGGCCCTTGTTTCACAATCCCTGCGGGCCGCTTCAGGGGTCATTAGGGTGAGAAAACTCTAGCGCTGGAGCTCGGGCTTCGGCGAAGGCGAGGGGAGCTGAGAGATATCCTAAACACATATAACCCTGTTTCAAGTTGTTTGCTTTCATGGGATTGATTCGTGGCACATTAAGAAGCTTAGGGCTTCGGTATCTTCTTTAAACTGCCCACCTTATCGCCTTTACAGCTGACAGCTTCCTGACAGGCCGAGTGTACGCAGAGATAACTAGTAGGTTAGTACACACATATATATTACATAGGAATATCGTATATGCTCCCTGCTATTTGCTGCTTCAGGAGGGGATGGGGAGAGCCTTGCGCTTGCAGCCTGTGTGGTTTTGGTTAAAGAGCAGCCCTGGCGAGCAGTCGCTGATTTCAAGGGGAGAGCTGGGGAGGTTTGCGGGGGGTGCTGACACGCAGCTGCAGTCAGCATAAAATAATAAATAGGCAAATTGATGTCCTGGTCTCCCAAATTTCTTTCCTCTCTTTATTAGGGAGCACACCATTGTTACATTAAATATTCAAACTACAAAAGAATCTCAGGGGCTTTGCTTGCCCACAGTGTGTTACCAGTACTCGTGCGTATGAAGAACGGGACCCCGTGCGCAAACGGCACCTTTTTTAATGAGCAGTATATGTCAACATGACACCTTCCTGTGAGACGCGGCTGTTTGGGCTCTGCCTTTGTGGAGGTAATAATTGAGATGTTTCTAATATATGCAGTCACATTACCTGCTCATTGTTTGCCGTTTGTTCTCCCCCAACTTTGTGCTGTTTGTAATGCTCCTAGCGTTTGCCTCAATTCCTGCTCAGTTTTATTTAATTAGAAATATAATTTTCTGCTACATTAATTATAAATTTGAGTGAGATACTGGCATAGAACCTCAAGCATTCTTCTCAGAAGAGGAACAGAAATCGCAGGCAGTGGGGAAGAGACCGTAAAACCAGATGCAGGTGTAAAAATATTGGTACCTTGAAACCTAAATGCTGTAATAACTGCATGGCGGGGGGGTGATGCTCTCTGTAATTACTTAACTAGCGCAGCGTCGTGTTTTACTGCCGCATTTGTCCACACAACTGGGCTAGTGCCAGAGAAACGCCGTGGTGATTTGTCTTGGAACCTGGTATGTTCCCAGAGAGCCCCTCTAGAACCAGCCCCACGTGCGCTGAAGTCTGAGATCCGAAGGCTACATTATTTTTAAGTAATCACTTCAGTGCTCATGTTTTGCTGGAAATAGCTTTCCCCAAAGCCGTGGTGTTTGTGTGGATGCGTTGATGATACAGAGGTCTCAGCCATGCATATGCATGCAGCATGCGGTGCATGCAGCGTATGTACCTCTTCAAAGTACCCTGATGCTTTGATTTGTAACTGTTTAAGGTTTTACTTAAAATTCTGAACGCTGCGCAGAGCACAGCCATTTCAGTGGAATACTTCAAATGGTACCTCCTAAAGGTGACACAACAAAGGCAACGCCGTGGGTGCCGCAGCTTTTATTTATAAAGGCAGTGCGCGCGCAGTCCGACGGAGGAGATCTTCACCTGTTTCCACTCCTATAGGAAGAGGTTCTGTTCAGCCACAGCTTTGTCGCGTGAATTTGCAAGCGCATCACATGAGCTGAACGAGCAGGGGGGAGCATTTGGATGCCGGGTAACGGATTGACGTGCATCTTTCTCCCTACTTCCCAAGCCCTTTGCTTACCGCTGACGTTAAACAAGTCATCTTGCTCACCATGCAGCACTGGTTTTTAGAAAGGAGACGGTCCATAGGACAAGGAATTGCTGTGTCCTACAGCAGCTGGAAGAAGACTCTTCCAGATTACCCTCTCCTGTGGACCTGTTTTGCTTCTCTTGTTTTACAGACATGCTTACACGTGCGCACACCCATGCAAATCCAGTTTAGCTCTGGGGGCAGTTTTCTAGATAGCAGGTGTCTGCTGGTCTGAGTACCCTGTATCTGAAAGTCCTCTGTGGGCAAATGCTCATCCTGGTGAGTAGCAGCTCTGAGTACTTGTGGTTTTCATAGTAGCTCCCGTTCAGGGCTCTTAAGGGACTTTTGCATGCCAGTCTTCCTGTCGTCCTTCTGAAGCACAGACGGGAAAACCGAGGTCCAAAGGGAGGGTATTTGAGCCAGGACACCTAGCAAAGGAAGCGCAGGGACCAGGGATGGAGACTGCCTTTCCCTGCTCTAAACATTGGCTCGCAGTCCATCCTGACTTTTGTCGTGAACCTCCTAATGTGAAATAAGAGGACCATGGCTCAGCGCTGCCAGCAGTGCCTTTGCTGGGCACAGCCCAGCTCCTTGGCTCAACAGAAGCAGGCTTTGCGAGGGACCAGGCTCTGCAGAGGTGCAGTGAGTAATCTGCTTGGGCCGACACCAGTTTGGGGCCCGCGAGGCAACGTGTCAGCTCCTCTCTGGTCTGTCTGTGCTCTTTCACAGCTCACAGCTCAGCTCTGATTCTCTGCCAGAATCTCCAGGGCGATTCCCACGAGCGCAGTGGTTTCTGGGCTGGGGATCACCACCTCGGCAAAAGCAGTTCTTCCCTCGCGTTTATTGTATTCCTGGACACGATACCTCCTAGCAAAGCGGAATCCGGAAACGCCATGAGAACCGTGTGGCTGTGCTCCCCACCTAGGCATGTCTTTGCCTACAGCATCGTGACATGAAAGAGCCTGCTAATGATTCGTAAACGTTCATTACAGTGGATTCCTCCCAGAATGTACTTCTCACCTTGAATGACCCACGCACTGAATTTTAACGAAGGGAACCCACGATAGTCAGTCTGTCATGATGCTGGCTGTTTTCCCCCTCTCCAAGTCTTGAAAGCCTTTTATTGTAGGACTGCTTAAGGCATTCTTCAATTAGTATGTGCTGTATTGCGGCTGGAACAGCTGTTTACCATTTAATAAAGCATGGCATAATTTATTTTCAGAGTCTAGCAACCGTCTCTGCTGTTCCACCAGGGGAGAAGCACAGTAACTGCATTGTTCACAGCACTGATGAAAGAACTATAGGCTTTATTATATGACCTCATAGAACTATTAACTTACCCCCCGCTTCTATTTCAATATGTATTTACCTGACAGACTATGCATTGATTTCTTACCCAGAGGTTCAACGTTCTCTGTCACCTCTGGGGCAAAATGAAAAATGTCTGTCTTTTATATCCCTCACATTAGGCAGCTAATTATGTATTTGTACCTTAATTTCCTTGCCTTCCCCCATCTCCAGGGGCAAACTCCATATGCACCACTTAAATCTTTTCTCCTTAGCCACTGGAGAAACAATAGGGTTGTTGGGAAATGGTAGGAGCTTGGCCACTGCTCATCAGGGAGCTTTCTGTTCACTGAGATCCTTTTCTTCCCAGATCCCTCCTTGTCCGTGTGTCTTTTCTGAGGAGTGGGATGAGTGTGGAGTCCACCTTAGAGGACACTCCCTCGGGTTCAGCTTTTTCTGCAGCAATATGGGACCGTGTGGAGTTGCAGCACGACTCCCCACATCCACACTGCAGATGACACTTATTCCCTCCTAGGGGGGACAGGAGGTCACTGCACCACCTGACATCAGTGCCATGGCACGACCACAAGGGCATACAGCTGCTGCGTGGAGCAGCGGCCGTGTGGCAGGCAAGCACTGACTCTTACACAGACACTGTACTAGAGGTCATCCCTGAGGGTGCCTTATCTCCAACCCACTTCCAGCGAGCCCGTTGAGTTGTTGCCGAACCATCTTTCAGACCTTTACTTCAGGTAAGAGTAACGGGGAGGCAGGTGGCAAATGGTGCTCAGCAATTCTTCGCTGCAACCAAAAGGTACAGGCACAGCCTTGAGTGGTGTCCGCATCGTGCTGTATGTGGCACAGAGCCCTAAACCAGCTTCCCTATCCGGAAACCGAGCAGACACATCTAACAGGCAGTGCAAGCAGCTGGTTAGCTGGGACATGAACCTAATTAGCCCCGGTGGGGTGCTACGCAGGCACAGTTGCAGTGATTTGCTGACCCTGAACTGTACTGCTATGCTGTGCCAGTTAGACCTACCCCCGGGCTGGGAACCAGCTTGGGATACTGTGTGCTTACTCTTCTTCGAGTTGGGGCATTAAATGTGTTTTTAAGTTGCTTGAGTTTGACAATGAAAATACATCAGCTGAGTGTCTGCAAATTCTCGGGTTCAGCCTGTGCGTGGAGATGGATTTATATGCATGATTTAAAGTAAAGCATGTGTAGAAAGATGAAGTTTATATGGTTGCTTTGTAGAAATGGATGTAATATTGATGTTGACTTTACCGGTAGAAGTTTAAGGATGTCATGATGCATGAGTGGTGGTGCGAAGCAGAGCCCTGAGTGCATTGGGAGGTCATTTGTAACTTGAATTTATCTCCACAATATCAGGCATAGATCATTGCGCACCGTGCACAATCATCCCTGCTTTCCATCTGACTCGGGGTGGTTAAAGAAAACCTAAAATGGAAGAAACTTGTAACTCGATTAAAAGTGGGCAGTAAATGCGGCCGGAACACTTCCTAAAATCACCCCGAAGCTCCAAACGGAGACCTTGATGATCTGAGCGCGGGACCGAAGGCGCAGAGTGGCAAGGTGTGACGTGAACGGTGGAGCTGGCTTTACCCCTTCAGTGAACAAGGATTTGTGTGAAGTTGTGCGGTTAGGCGGCGTAGTTCACACCGCACGGACTGGAAAGCCAAAGTCCCACCTCCCAGAGCAGAAGTCCCCTTCCATCCCTAAGGTTTGGTTGGGCTTCCGACTTTCCAAGCCCAAATTAGGGCTGGTAATACTTAGCTGAACTGGAAGCCTAGGTGTTTTCCCAGCACACAAATAACCTGGTTAGGGGAGGATGCACGAGTCCATCTGTATGTTGTGTTGTCTGTTTTGGAGGTGTTTGGGAGCAGAATTCATCCGCGTTAGCTTTGCATAGGGAAGCCTTTCAGGCAGTCTGCATGGAGAAGAAGGCTTTGGTTTGGTGAAATTCACAGCTTTTGGTAAATAGCTGTGCTCTCTGCGAGTGGGACAGGCTGGCATCTACACTCAGCTACGTTACGTTACAACCCACGGTGATGAGGGCAGTACCTGAACTCTGGACACAAAGAGGCAAGCAGATCCTGGGCTAACTGTGCAGTAGAGCAGTGTGAGAAGCAGCAGCCTCACCCGAGAGAGGGTTGCATCCTCTGTCTTTAGTTTGCAGATGGTGCTGCAGATACACGAGTAGCCAAAGTCACCCGCAGCCCAGCTGAAGCCGGGTGGAATTGCTTGCACACCCAAACACGAAAGCAAATCATGCTCAGACAAGCAGCATACGACTGCACTGCGAGGCTACAACTGTGCTCGACCGTGCAGTTCCATCTGCCCATGATCCAGCTACAACTTAAAGCGAAGGCCCTGGAGATGTACCACAGCTTGCCCTGAGCAAAGCAGGGCTGCGTTTCCAGGCGGCGTGTGCTGGGTCTCCTTACCCATGGTGTTAGCCACGTCAGCCAGT
>VZRI01003769.1:411869-438118 GCA_013397515.1 Upupa epops
TTCCGCTGTCAGCCTGATGTTGAGGAAAGAAAGAAAACTGGCAGATGTGGCGTTTTCATCTCCTGCGCCTCATAGTTAAAAACAGCATTAGCTGCTGTGCACAAGCAGAGCATTACTTTTAATAATCCATCACAACTATTAAGTAGTTTAAATAAACTTCGTTTCAAAGATTGTCGCCGGGTTTTTTTCTTGTTCATTATAATGCCTCTGAGTCACAAAGGGATGCAGATGTGTGTTTGTTGGGGGGGGTGTAAGACACCCACTTGGAAAGTGTTGAGAAACCTTTAACAAAGAGAATTAGAAAAAAGAGCGTGTGTGGCTGCCTGGAAGAGCCGCTTTCGCATTGTTGGAACAGGAGTTCACGCTTCTCCTCCTGATGTGACTATATATAGTTTACAGCCTCATTTACTTTAATGTGCTACCTGGATAACATAATCATCGCAGTAACGACGGCATCGGGTTGTAAGGTGCGTGAACCGCTAATGCTCGCTGACGATTGAAATGACTTGTTCATAAAATGTTCTTTTAATAATAGTGGTAAAGCTTTTAGCACTCGGTGTCAAAAATGCGAAGAATATTGGCTTTTTCGAGTGTTATTTCTTTTCTAGCTAAAGTGTGTTTTAATAATAAATAGCACCGAAAGCCAAGGTTAGGTGGCTCTCGTCTGTTCGCCGGGATCCAAGCAGGAGGCTCTTCCCACCTCTGCAAATTATGTAACATCCCTAATGCGTGTGCGGGCCTTTGTTTGGTTTAACGAGGTGTTTCTTTTATCAGGAAGGGTCAGCGCAGCCCGCGTGAAAACACAGCATCACAATAGTTGCAGGATTAGGCTGTCCCTGCTTCCTTCCCGGCAAAAAGGACTGTGCCTTTGTATTGTAAATCGGGCGGACTTGTGCCTCAAAGACCGGCTTTTCCAAAGGGAGGTGGGCTGGGAAGTCAACAAAAGGCCGGGAACTGCTGCAGGAGAAGAAAGAAGCAGAGAGAAAGAAGAAAGTGCGGTTGTCTTTGCAGTTAAGCGTCTTCAGGAGCATCTTTCTTTCTGTGTCTGCAGGTTATTCGGTGTGACGGGAAACTGTGCCGCCTGCAGTAAACTCATACCCGCCTTTGAGATGGTGATGAGAGCAAAGGACAACGTTTATCACCTGGACTGTTTCGCATGTCAACTTTGTAATCAGAGGTAAGAGAATTCCTTGGGTATGTTCCCTAAGCTAGCTGCCAGTTCAGCATGGGTGCTGGCGTGTGTTCAAGGAACCAGGAAACCACCACCAGCAGTAGAAACTCGAGACTGAGAGTAAGACCTGGACACATGACCTGGGACTGATGCAGAACATCTTGCACGACCTTGCCCAGCAAAGCTTTCGTGCCTCAAATCCTGCATCAATAAAAAAGAATGATGCTGCTCCCTCTCCTTCAAAGGCTGTCTGTCTGTCAAATTTCATTCATTAATATTTGAAAAGGGCTTTGAGATCCTTTTCTGCAGAATAACATAGCAGTACCATTTGTCATTAGTACATTAATTTCACTTTAATTCTTCATTTTTATCACATGTATTTCTTTTAAAGTACATGTTGGTTTCTTCCTGTTGCCGAAACCATCATCATTGAAATTTAAAGGATATTGTTCCCACCCTTTCCTCCGCAGCAGGGGAATTCTCTTGATAGTGTCATGGCCATACCACTGTAGGTTATCCACTCCTTGCCCTTGGTCACAAAGCGTCGCCCAGGTGGTTGCAGAACAACTGCCAAGACCAGTGCAGCCGCCACGGCTGAAGTGTTCAGGGGTGAACACTGCAGAACTTGGAGCACTCATGTGCAGAGCGGTGGCCAGATCCTGTCAGAGATCTGAACAAGGGCTCCATTGCCAACTTCATGAGAGCTGCTAGCAGCTTTGCCGTGACTTCTGTGAGGTCTGGGAAACGAGAGAGCCGCTTACGTCTGCTTGTTAATACAACTAGAATTTTCCATTATTTTTCGGTTCTTACCCAGCCCTGTTAGGGCTTTACAGGGTCCTCTCTTCACTCGCAGATAGAAAGCTGTGTGCTTCTGCAAGGACATGGGAAGATAACAGTCTAAGACAAGGAAGTTAGCTGCAGCTCTGCATAAGCTTTGCTAACTCACCTTGTCCTGCAGTGTATTTTTGTGTAACACCGTAGTCATTTAAAAATCAAACATCCCTAAAGAACCATAAAATGTACAGCTGCTAATAAGTGTGGCACACTGCAATTATGCTCTTTAAAAAAAGCCAAATTGACCTTTTTCATCATGTTGCATGGGAAATTAAAATAGTAGGCAAGTAATAACCAGTGCTTAAACTATATAATAATGCAAAGTAATTATAGGTTCTAATGCCACTTAAAGTCCTATATCAATTTTGTCGTACTGCAGAACTGGGAGGCTGTGTTCCGAGTGAGGCAGGCAGAGCCTCCTGCAGCACGCGCTCAAGAAAGACCCACGCACGCTCCTAGGTTTCGTCTCTTAAAGCCTTCACAAGCCTTCTCTTTCTTCAAACCGCGGTTTTAGTATCATTATTAGAGCTCCTCATATATTTCTGCTGTCCGCTTCATTTATTGCGTGCCGTAATGGGGCTGCACATCTTTAGTGTTGGCTATGCACAATTAGCACTTAGTTATTGTCTTGTCACCGCAGCCCGTACAAGACAAACTTCTTTAATGTAAGAAGTCAGCTAATCTTCATCAGTCAAGCAAAGCAGACAATGTTTGTTACCCTGAGCGCAAAAGATTTTCATCACAGTTAACAGTCTTGGGTCTGAGCAAGAGAACTTTCTGTCCCTGCCCCCCAAAAAGAGAGCTGCTGCGATTATTTTTAACGCTCCTCTTTGCCACTGCGAGTGTGAAACAGCGTTCAGTTTCGCTTTGCGGCTGCTGGGCATCGCGCTGTGCCCTAGGGCCGCCGATCCCCCTGGAGAGGTGCCATTAGGTGCTTCTGAAACGGAGCTTTCCTGGGCTGGTTAATAGTTCTGAGCCTTGTCACGCCTGAGCCTTCGGTATGGTCTGTTACTTCATTCTCACTCTGCATGTAGTTTGGGCAAAAGGTTGCCAGAATACTCCTGCAGGAGCCTTAGACTGCGAACAAAGGGACTGGTGTCTCCAGAGCACGGTCTTGTTCGTCCGGAGGAAATAAAGAGCAGCTCCAGAAGTTCCAGAGACTTTCAGAAATTCTCCAAAGTGGCCCTGATCCTGACTGAATTGCAATAGTCTCAGGAAGCCTCACGGGACGGACGGCCTGTAGGGGATCGGTCTTCCCCACAGTTTGGGGCTACTGGCTCTCTGAAGAATGTTGTTGTTTCCTCTAATAAACCCCAGAGCATGGACGTTCCAGGGTAGCTTTTCTGTGGTTCCAGTGGCAAAGCACTGCACCGACTGCATAGTCTCATTAATAAGTAGCTTGACATCTTCTGTTTTCCATGACTCGTGCAGTAGTGGAGCAGAAACGGTAGGTGCCAGACCCATCACCGCGTTTGGAGGGGTTCTGTGTCTCTTGCGAAGCCTTTTTTTCTTCGCTTTTAAGCCATCAATACTTTCTGTTGCCCTCCTCAGGTCCCTTTCTTCTTCCTCTAGCTGAGCTAAGAAAACCCAAGCAGCAGCCTGTGAGCGCGGATGCGTTTGTAAGGCAGCAGGCTTCTTTCTTCCATGTGGCCCCATTTTTGCGAAATAACGTTACAGGGGGGTTGATCTGCTTTGTCCTGCCGGTCCGCTGTTCCTCATGAGGGTTCTGTTCATGGAAGAGCACCGTTGCCTTCACATGTAACATCAGGGATACCCCAGAGTCACCCTCAGGGGTGGCGAGGCCCAGCGGCTAGCTGTGCCAGCTTGTGCTGGTGTGTGCTTCGCCCTGTTGCACCCTCGCGTTCTCTTCCCCCTTTGGGTTCTATAACTTTGTGGTTGTATTTTAGAACCACGAGAGTACAAGTTCTGGCATACTACATGGAGGGTGCAGTGCTTTCTGCTTGGTTATCGTCCACCATTGAGCTGTTGTCCTAACAGTACGTGCAACGCTCGAGAGCCTTCGGTTTGCGCTACTCTGGCTTTGCCAGCACTGAATGCCCTCTGACAGTCTGTGACTGGCTGCTCCTTCCAGTCCCGTCTGCCTTCAGAGCTAGCTAGTACTTCCATTAACTCACACCACGGTGATCTTTGGGGCAGGCCTGTTCTTTGGGCGTTCTGTTGCATGGTGGTCACGTTCCTACCCTTCAGACAGGTGATCCCGGCCCGCTGAGGGGCCAGCCTGCCTTTGGGCAGGATGGGGAGATTGTTCTTGCTTTTCTGTGCAGCTTCACTTCTGCTTGATTCTTTTTGAGTGCCTTCACAACTGAGGCATCATCCAGCTCAAGGCTCTGAGTTTAGAGGACTCCTGTTCAGGACACAACCTTCACCTCTGAACTGATCTGTCATTTCGCTGTCACCCGCTAAAGTCCACGTTTCACCGCGCTAAACACTGCCCCGTGTGCTGGATTCTGGGGAGACTGCAGGCAGGGCTGACAGAGATCTTCTGAGCGGCAAAGCCTAGTCTCCTGCTGTCAAATAGGCGCTGTCTTTTATTTTCCCTTTCATCAAGCTCTTCAGTTCCAGGATCTAATTGCTCCATCCAACCAGTTTTTGACACATTTTCATTATTTCCTGATACTGATGCTTAAAGCTGTAGGGATTTTGTGAATATTAAGCTCTGCTCCTAGCCTAAAGGTTTTAGCAACCCCTTAACTTTCATGTTTCTGTCAAGTTTACTCCTAATTTGAAGTTTTTCCATCTCCTAAGTATCTCCAGAGCTTAGCAACAGTCATCTTAATGGTGTGAGTGCTCCCCTTTCTTCCCTGTAAACACATTAATGCCTCAGAAGCACTTCACCTCACGTTGGCAGTAGCCTCGGTGTCGTTAATTTTTGCAGAAAAACTAGAGGAAGCAGGGATGGAGACCGCTGGAAAAGCAAACTTGCCAACAGACACTGCCTTTCACACTTTGTCAGGGCGCCTGTGTGTGACTAGCAAAATGGAGTGGAAAATGATGCGAGCGGGCTCGGCTCTGTCTGTGCCTGACGCTTGTGCCTGCGGCGTTGATGTCCGCCTGCCCTCGGCTTTGCTGCTGTCCGGAGTTTGGGTGCCCTTCCTTTCGCTGCCCATGGGCTGCTTCAGCAGCTCGTTCCACGCTGCTGTGATATTTACTCTCTGCTCTGTCAAGGCAGCCCAGGGTTCGATTTAAAAGCCCCCATCTGCTGTCACAGAGGGGTGTTTAAATCAGCTGCTCCGTCCAAAGCAGTCTCTATTGTAAAGAGAACTGGACCGGCGATGGTCGCAGTCTCGCTCCAGACGTGGCTGCAAGCTCTCACCTCCAGAGCAAACGGCAGTGCCCAAGCAGCGCTGCCTTTGTTCTTTGTCGAGGGCAGGGAGGGAGTGCAGTACCAGGGACATCTTTGTTTCAAACACAAGCAGGAGATGTTTTTGCCTGAGTGCTCGTGTTATAAACGCTGAAGGCCTGAACGCTAGTAGTTTTCATTGAGGGTCTCTAAATTCAGAATGAAAATTCATTCGTTTTCCATACCTGCTGCTGATACCAACCAGTCAGTGACAGGCACGCCAAGTCGGGCTCGCTGGTGCACGCTGCACCGGGATTCCCGGTGCGACTACACCGTACCGCGCTGGTGCAGAAGAGCAAACCCAGCCTCAGCTCCCACTTTCCAGCCGTTGGGGCAGTAAACGGACATCCTGACAGAGCCCTGCGAGAAGGGGCAGCCATCGGTGCGGACGGACGCACTGTGACGTAGAAGCATGGCTTTGTTCTCTTAGCAGCGCACGCAGGCTAACCCTGATTCAGGTTGCACTGGGAACTCAAAGGGGCCTTAAGAGAAAGAGGAAAGGAGGAAAACCAGAGGACAGGTGGCATCACTGACTGCCCAGCAGAGGGGAAGGGTGTGGGTGTGGTGAGGCTCCGCTGTCTATCTCAGAGGAGCTACATTAAATGCTTCCAGGTTGGTTTATGACACCAGCCAGGACCTGGCATTGCCAGAGGAGGAACTCCACACGCAGCCATCACTGTTCACTGCGATATTTCTCTCGCTCTTTTAAGAAGTCTTCAGCACGTTGACACACATCCTGTACATCTGAACAGATGACAGGCAGCAGCGAGATCTCCTTCAGTATCTGCTCCGAGCAAGGGAAGAGCTATTTCTCAAAACGGGAGTGTTATTCTTCCTGCGAGCGGCGCAGGCACACCCTCCCCCTCCGCGCAAGGTGATAACAGTGGCCATTTTGTAATATAAATGGCCTTACTTCTGCCATTGTGAAACATGACAGGAGTTCCAGGATGTCTGCTAATTATAATGGTCATTCTGCGAATGTCACTGCCGTGTCCAAAGGAGTGTCACTCCGTGGCGGCAAACCCAAGCTGGCGTGTTAATGCAGCCTATTGTATGTTCCCCCCCGTTCGCCTTGCATGTCTGTTAAATAAACGGGGTGAGGGTTTTAGAGAAGGCTGAAGACTACCATCTGTCTGCTAGAGGAGTAATAGTCTTGCCTCATTATATACTCCTAACCCAGTGGCATCTCAATATGCTCTCTGACTCCCTTTGATATACGTGCCCAAATTGTGCCCGGATTTACATCTTATGCTAATGGGATGAAAAACCCGAACGCCGGCCAGAGGTGTGAGGATAGGCTTCACGTTGCCTCTCCCGTCAAAAATCAAGCTGAGTTTAAATGCTGCAGCGTGCAAAATCAATGTAAAGTCAGCACAACACTCGGCCCTTTCACTTCAGTGTAGGCTGCCTCTGCTTGCAGGAGACAAATAAGGTGGAAAGTGTGGATGGATGTGAGTTGCTGTGCTTCATCCGTTTACTCGCCTCATCTCACTGTACTTGGGAGCTAGCGTGCCGCGCTTACATGCTTCTCACCTGGTCCTCACCTCTCTGTCACCTGATGAGTGCGTAATTCACGCGTTTAATACCCACGGGAGCTCACTGCTGGCCTTTGCCAGTGCGTTTCCGGTGCGGAGCTTGCACCCTATGAAGGTGGTTGCAGAATTTGGACCGTAAGCATCACAGGTTACAGGTTTCCCCTGAGGGACAGAAGACGACCCCCAGCGCGCAAACTCTGCCACAGACGAATCCAGAGGGTGGTTTATTGTGCAGCCAGACCCTCACGACACAGGTTATCACACAGCCAAGCGTGTCTAGACAGGGCACTGGCAGTCTTTCCGCAAGACAGCTGTACACTCAGAAGGTAAATGATTTGTGGAGCCGTGTATGTTTAAAGCCACTCATGCATAAAGCTGTCAAGTGCCATGTAGACACAGGTAGAGCATTTCTGGCTCAACATATTAACATCGCAAAAGACAGTGACAGTTTTTATTGGGGAAAGCATTCTGACTCCCTCGCGTAGCTGCTGTAGTTTAATTCAAACCAGGGCACTGCTCTGAGGGCTGGGAGACAGAACTCTTCAGCCAGGATTTTGATGCAAGCCGTGTTGCAAGAAGCCACACGTGAGCGTGTTGCTGTGCGGTTCGGGGGCCTGTTTATCATCGACTAAGTATTTCAAACAAATTAGACTGCTGATCTCTGTGTTACTCTGCAACACGGACGAATAGGTAGCTGAGTTATGTTCACAGTTAGTGGCTTCTGCTGGGTGAGCAGAGGTGGCCGTGTGTCCCATTGGCACCTGGCCCTCAGTGAGAGCTGCCCTGCTGCACATCAGCCCTCTGGTGTCATGGGCACTGCTGGTCAGACGTCCTCTACTCAGTCCCCTGAGTAAACCTTGAACTAATTCCAGTGCCCTGACTGCTCTGTCACAGTGCAGCTCTGGTCCGTGTAAGGCTCTGTGTTCCTTTAAAAGAAGCAAAGAGGGGCTTGTTTTTTTCTTCTAAGTATAACTTCTTCGGGAAGAACACTTGTAGTCATTAGGACTAGTTCAGACTTCTTCACACGACTGAGCGTGATGCACACAGGAGTTCTGGTCACAGCTGTTGTCAACAGGCAGAAGCACGAAGGGTGGGAAGCAGAGAAGAACCGGTGTGTTTCCAGAGCTGTGCCTTCCTGCTCGGAATGCTTCCTGTGGTTGGTAGCCTGGACTGGGGTGGGCAGCAGGGCAGCAGGAGGAGGACAGTGGGGACCCGTGCTTTCTATGCAAGAGTCTCGCCCATGAATAACTTAAAGATTTTGGGATCATTCCATAATCTCTGTCTTCAATCAGCAGCAGCAGCGGGCAGTAATCCTGCAGGGAAAAGAAAGTCCACAAATAAACAAACCAATTTTCCTTTAAGAGCCGAGCTAATTCTTTTCAATCCACTTTTTTATTACACTATTTTCCTTCTATCTATTTAGTGAGCATAAGGATAAATTTCCAAAGCTACCCAGTTGGAAAATAAATGGGTTCCCTGTTTGTCTAGCATTCCAATCTTCACAAATGTAAATCAGTCCAACTGCTACTCATTTAAGCCTCCGACTTCCCAAAACATTAAAGAACTGCTTGCTTTCAGTACAGGATTTAATCAGGGAGGACTCACCGAGGTTTCTGCCTCAACAGGACTGTCAGTAAAGGAAGAGCACTACCAGAGGTCAGCTGGGTCAGCCTCTGTTGTTTAGGTGGTCTCACTGGGTCATCTGCAGCGGCGCCACTGTTTGAAACGGTTGCAGCTCTTCCCAAAGCTGCTCTGCTGTTAGGTCTACCTCTACACCAGCATTTGTACCGGACCCCAGCTGCGGCCAAGGTGTCACACTCGGAAGTCATGCAGAGCGGGACGTTACAGTCCGTCACGCGTTGAACAGTTCTCGGAGTCGCGAGTTACATGATTAGCTGGTAGAAAGCGGTCTCGTTTATTCACATCAGCATTAGGGGGTTCATTTGGGTTTCTTTCTTTCTCCTTAATTTGAAGAACGTGAGCAGTGCCTCCCAGTGTATTTTATAGCTGCAGAGTTCACTGTAAACAAAGGCACGTCACTAGTCACTAGGGAAACTCTTCTTCTATGCCCTGGCCCCATTCACTTGCTCCCCAAGTACCTTCAAGATGATTGGCTTTGTTGGGGGGCAAAGGGTTAAAGGAGGTGTCAGTGAAGAGCCTTCTTGCATTCACGCATACTGCTTAGCTGGGAAATCCCACTTCATTCAGAGTTTGAAGCCATCCTGCCATGAGTGTTAACTGATTTTCCTACTCATCAGAGAAAACCAAAAGAAATAGCTCTGTAGCGCTGTGCAGTAATCAGATCCTTCTGATGCACCTAACAGTACAACAAGGTAGGTGTACTGATGTGATGGGAGACAGAGGAGGCAGCTCTCTAAATTTATATTCAGTTCCTACAGGGAAAAACAAACCCTTCCTCTGCGTACCTGCTCGTGCCTCTGCAGCTTGCACCACAGGTTGTGCGAAGCTGTGTGCACGCTCAGAACCACCAGGTCAGCTCAGGTCCAGTAAGATGCCCATCCAGAATATAACAAGGTGTTCTTACTCGTATGCCTGCACAAGAGAAACGTAGTGGGTCTCAGATGACCTTCCTGCTGCACACGATCGCTTTGTTTTCCTCTTGGTTTGCCTGAAAGCAGGACATCCACTTCTACCTCTGCTCAGCAGCCTGGGATATTTATTCTCTTTTATCTCTGTGCTCGTGACCCAGTCCAAGACTCCCACAGTCTTGGTGGTGGGCTTGGAATAAAGTATTTGGCTGGGGAAGCACGAGTGCTAGAAGGCACCACGTTTTGTTGGAAGCCCTGGATTCGTTCCGATAGCAGAGCGGCTCCTCTGCTGGGCTTTCGCATGCGCACACACCTGTGTGTGCTGCCACAGGCCGCAGAGGTGCCCGTGCAGTCAGTCAGTACAACACAGTCGCGAGCGCTTGCACGGTGCCGACGTGCTGAGGTGGCATCGCGTCACTCGCGCTGAGATCACCCTTCCTTTTGTCTTTGTCATTTCAGATTTTGCGTCGGAGACAAATTTTTCCTGAAGAACAACATGATTCTGTGCCAGACGGACTATGAGGAGGGTTTAATGAAAGAGGGTTATGCACCCCAGGTTCGCTGATCTGACGCCACATCACTAAGAGTACAAAGCACTATGTCCTTCTGTCTTTATTGCTCAACATGTATATAAGAAATGACACAGGAACCTACTGAATAGCATAGGTATCGGGAGACGGAAGGGTCGCGTGGTATTAAAGGCGGACTGCATCTGTATGTAGTGAAACTTGCTCCAGTTCAGAGTTGAATGTTAATTAAAAAGGTACTGTACATACAGCTGGATTCTTTTTGCTTGCTCTTGGGGGTTTGGTTGGCTCGGGGTTTTGTTTCTCTTTGTGTCACTTGGCATGAGATGTTTATTTTGGACTATTGTACATAAGGTATTGTCATACTTGAAGCACAAATGTAATACAGTTTTATTGTGTTACCATTTGTGTTCCTGTTTGCTTCTTCGTACTGTTGCGTGCAGTGCAATCCGTGTCTGCGCTCGCTGTGTATCTGTGCTTCCTGTATCAACCGGCTGCTTTCAGCGGGCTGTACCTTCCCAGTGAAACAGCATTAAAGAGCAAATCCCCGCCGTGACGCCACTCTCCAAGCTTAAGGATGCTGTGTACATTGAAACTGCGTGGGAAACTACTAACCCCAGCAGCACCTGCTGCTAGTGATGCTGCGGTTGAGGGTCTGTCAGCACTTGTGTTACCAGCCTCTGTTTTCCAGGGTTTAAGCATTTACTGTTTATTGCATAGGCTGCCCTTAAAGAGCACTTTTATTTTGCTGGAGAATTGTGAAAACCAAATCTGGCTGGTTGGGGGTTATTCTGGAAGGCACCAAAGGTAATGGTTTCGGGTGCTGCCTTCATGCCCCTCAGGCATTCAGAATGCCTGCATTTGATTTTTAATTGAGCTGGAAATCAAGCCCTAATGCAAGCCAGTGCCTCTGGGTGTCTGATTTTATATATATATATCTATCATATATGTTATTTTTCTGAAGTTTAGTTTGGTGGGGTTGAGGAAAGGGAGAGGACTTCTGATAGTCTGCGTCGCAAGAACTCCTTACTGTTTGAGGGCTCTCTCCCTCTCGCGTTCCTTTCCCTTTTTTGTTAATCAGGGTTTAACCCCGAAGTGTTCTCGGGCTGTCCCCTCCACAAACCCAGGAAGAAAGTGAAAGTAGAAGGCCCCGTAAATGCCCCCTCCGGGGGTCTATGTCCATTAAGGAAATGACCCCCAGCTGACAGCAGGAGAGTGACCGGGTTACTAATTACCCACCCCAGTGAATGCTGAAGGTAATTTAAATGCTGGTGTGGGTGGGACAGGACTTTAAAACAGCAGTACGGAGGGTCGAGCGTTACCACGCTCAACTTAGAGCATCCTTCGCTGTCCGTGCCGGCATCCGACAGGTTTGTCCCATCGACACCTGCAGTTAAAACCCTTTTGACAGAGCTGGAGTTCCTGCTGACAGCTACTGGTGGCCATCAGTCCATTTTCTAGAAGTGGAGCTCTGCTTTGAAAACCATGAGACTATTGCATCAGCAGGGTGTCTGTCAGTGCCCGTGGCCCTGACGGCGCTCACAGGTGTTTGGCAAAGGGAAACGAGGAGCGCTGGAGAAGTTGCTAAAGGCTGGTCTGGTTGCTTCCCCTTCGCGTTGTGTTCTAGCTCACTGGGCAGGCAGCCCTCGTTCAGAAAAGGAACGCTAAGGAATCGAACTAGAAGAAAGGAAGAAACCCACACCCCTCCGCACGTTGTGTTGCACTGACGCTGAGCCCTTGTTTTCAGTCAGACTGCAACCCCCCTCACTCACCTCTGCTGAAGTCGAGGACTGTCTCTGCCCGCTCGGCCCGTCCTGCTGTGCAGGTTCCATGTTTGTCCCAGGACGGGGAAGGAACTCTGTATTGCAGAGCGGGGGTTCCGTGAGCACTGCACAGCGGCCCCTCTGAAATGGGTATTTAGGTGGAACGGCTGCAGTTGGAGTGCGGGCTGGCTTCTGGCTGTGAACCCTTCTAAAAACAAGCAGGCTTGCAATGCTTGCCTTTGACCCGGGCAGGACGAGTAAGAAGTGCGGGGAGTCCTCAGACTGTTCTTGCTAATTAGAAGAGACCGCGGTACCCAGCTTTTCCAATGAAATGTGTCCCTGTTTTGTGGACTGCCCCCCTACCCTTGAGCACAAGTTTCTCATCCACTTCCTTTCACAGTCCCTGATTATCTTTGGGATACTGAAGCAGTTGATACCAGAGGTCCTATTAGGCTCTTCTGGACCTACTTGAAGTGCAATAAACAGGTTGTCCTTTCCTTGAAGGTGAGAATGGCCGGAAAGAGAAGAACCACCTTACTTTGAGTCCAGTTCAGTCTTCTCCTCCAGCCTCTGTTGTGTCTGCTGTTAGAAGCCTGAAGCATAGTTCTTCTGCTTTCTGCTGGTAGACTGCAGACTGCACAGAAACCCCTGGCTCAGAAATAGGGCTGGGGAGCAGGAAAGAAGGGACATAGATCCTGCCTTTGACTTGCTATGAGCTTGGGTGAGTCACTCAACCCTGTGCCTCGGTTGCCCCTGTCTGCCAGACAGGGCTGATGCTTGCACTCCAGCTGCGCATCCCAGTAGCACCAGGACATTCTGCGAGGAGCAGAGAATTCGTATGCACAGTAGGTAACTGCCAATCTGAGGTAGAAGAGCAGCTAAGCCTGGGGAATGTTTTGTTGGGATACGGGCAGAGTAAACGAAGAGAGTGGGATGAGCTAAAAGCGGTTTATTGTTACACGCTGTGTAACTTCCACATGCACGGTGTGCTTCATACCCTCAAAAATAGGAAGGGGTGGTCCCACTATGGAGAGAGAGTCTCACTACTCTATTGACCTTAACTGAAGGAAGGGTAAAAACATGCAGATAGGCTGGCTTTGCAGTGCTGCAATGGTAGGGCACTGCTTGGAGCACGTCAGGCTCATGTGTCGGACACGCGGCTAACACAGGTGTGCAGGGACACGGTGTAAGCTTAGATTTCACTAGGTCAGAGCTGGACTGCCCGCTTTGCTGCCTGTCAACCTTCCGTCTTGCCTGGACGTTAAATAATAGCTGGGAGTTGAAATATTTGATGAGAACACTTGCAGCTCCAGGAAAGCATCGTCAAGACAACGTCAAGCGGATTGTGTGCCAGACCGTTTTGCGGGTCTTTCTGACAGAGACTGAGACTGAGACCGTCCCTCTGGGATGCTTGCAGGTGTCTGCCTTGGGTTTCCTTCTCCATCGCCGAGTGTCTCAGCGTGCTCTGTCCACGCACAGTGAAACGTTCTGCTGCTGCCCACTGGTCGATGCGTGCTCACGTGCCAGGCAGAGACGCTTCCGCTGTTGTCTCCTACCTTTAGGGTATTGTTGTCTAAGTTTAGCCAGACAGGAGCAAAAATAACAGTGATGTCACAACTACATGGTTCTCAGGCTGCTGCTGGTGGGGTCACGTCACAGAGCACGAGTTACCCAACCTTGATTTTCAGCCGTAGAGAGCTCCTGTGCCAACCCTAGGCTGCTGTGGCTGTTTTCTGCTGGGACGTGTGATGGATGAAGACGGCCCGGATTCGGCGGAAGCGGTGATCAGGGCTAGGAGCCGATCTGTTCCATAACTGTATTTTTACCTGGCTTAACCTACTTTCCGGGGCGGGAGGTTTTCTGCAGCGTACCGTCTCGCCGCGTCTGCCCTCCCCAAATGCTAACGTTTGTGCCATGTACTGTAAATAAAGACAAATGATCCAGCAAGCCCTCACATGGTCCTGATTGCCTGCAGACCAAACGGCGAGGGCAGGAGGTTGAAAAGCGGTCAGTGAGAAGGGAGATGGGGGGGAAGGAGCACACGGGACTGTGGCAGGGTTTTGCCTCTACAGATGAGGTACTCTCAAGGCTTTGTCCGACATGATATACAGCAGCTCCTTATAATTTTCCCCGCAGTAGGCAGTTTACAGTCATCTGTACCTAGAACAAATCTTGTCAAAGCGAGGGCCTGCCGTGACGGCTGGGTGCAATTGTACACATTTAGCTGATTGTTCTGAAAGCCTCCCCTGCGCTGCTGTTGTCAGGCTGAATTACCAGTTTAGCCACTTGTTGTTTAATGAACGAAGACTCCTGTGGCACCGGGGGTGTTGTGGCTCCAATAACGCGAAAGCTCTCACGACTCCAAGTACAGAAAGCAAAGTGTGTCCTGCACATAAGAATAGTTTTTTTTCCTCTAAACACCCCTTCAGACTTTAAAAAAGCCAGCTGCGTAATCACTTAACACCTTCCCCTCCTTCAATCTGATGATGCAGACCAAGCCTGTCTACTGCACGGGACCTTGCGAAAGGAACCAGACTCCAGCACGCGCGAGGCAGGAGGCCACTGGCACCAACACACTCCTAGCAAGTCTCCCGTGCAGGCACCCATTCCAGAAGCTGCCAGCTGTGGGTGGTAGAAGTATTATAAAGGAAGCGATTTCAATACCATTTAGGGCATGAAAAGCTGAGGAGTACCTGTTCAGAGCGTTCAAGTACGGGTTGCGTCTATCTCGTAGCTTTTAAAATGCCTTCTGCTGATTTGTATTCCTCCCGAACCTGATAATAACGAGTAGACACAAGCAAACGCCATCTTCCACCTATTCAGCATGTCACTGGCATGAAAGCCCCAGAAAATATCTCACGCAATCAGGGTGTTCAGAGAGTTATCTAGCACAAATTACTCATTAACTCAATAGCACGTAATAAAAAAGAACATCAATTAATTAATGAGTCACCCTCAGATCACTTTGATTACAACACAGCTCTGTTGAAACAGCGGTTATAAATGGAGCTGCCTCTCTTTATTCATTGTTTGCAATTGGCCCATTATTTTGCAGAGACCAGTGTCATATTTAACACATGCCTGCAGGTAATCGTGTGATTAGTTTCATAAATGAAGATGCAGAAGGAGAACACCACGTGTCTTGCTCTGCAGTCAAATGCGAAGATGCAAGAATCCACAGCACCCCCTGCAACCTGCCATGCCAGCAGACCCCTACAGCGCCCGCAAGGCCAGCCAGCTCCGGCACACAAGACCTTAGCAGTGGGAAGACACTCAGAACTAGTCCTACTGGCCTCTGCTCCACCCTGAAGGTCCCCAAACCCCGGGCAAACACTTCTGTCTGAAGCCTTGCAACAGGCTGCACTGCTGGTGTTCCGTGACAGAAAACACCGCTGTGGAGAGACTCAGTGAGCTGCCTAGGACCGTGCAGCACAGCAGTGTTCCTGCAGTGCCATGTTAGTGCGGCTTTCGAGGCCTCACACAACTGCCCACCCTGGGCCTTGCCAAGACAGACTCCAGCGCTGCACTGGAGCAACACACGCAGAGTCCGTCCCAGCACTCAGGGATGGACCGGGGCGCAAGTTGAAGCTGAACATCCACAGCTTCATGGTGGTGAACTGTGTCCGGTGAACGCGACCTGGGGGGGGAGGCAAGCGTGCAGTACCGGTTGGGTTGTTTACTTGAGGGTGTGCTGAGGAAGGGCGAACACAACAGCACAAAGTCACCAGCAAAGTTCCCCAACTGTCTTGGTTAAATGCCACTGCAATAAGCGCACAGTGTAATTACTCCAGCTCCCCTAGGTAAGTAAGGAACATCTGCCGGTGACGCAGAGCAGGTGTTCGCAATTACACACACTGATTTTTTTAAAGTGTTTTTAATTAAAAAGAATTCTGTTTTCTGAAAAGGAAGGCGCGGTAAGGCCAAACAACCTTTTGTTTGTGTGGCTGCAGATCATGCAGGGTGCAAAGCGACAAAGGTAAAATCAGCTGAAATTAGCAAGGGCTTGTGCCTTCCACTCCAGGTTATCGCAATCAACGCCAGCTCGGGATTCACCGCGTTCCCGTGCGGCGCGTGACATCAGTATTCCAGGCGACGGCTCGCGGGGCGCGTGGAATCCATACAGTTCACGTAAGCACTGAACAGATCTGAGCAGAGCATCCGTGGCGGAGAAGATTGCTCTAGTAAGCACAACACGATAGGCGCTGTAAGGAGAGAGCAAATGGCGAGGAATCATTCTGTAATCGGTTCCCCCCCGTTCCCTTTGTGCCGGTGCTGGGAAGCAGTTTCTAGATTGCGGGAGTGCACAACGAAATGATGTTGTCAAATTACTTTGAAAAACTAGCCAGGAGCAATTTCCATTTAGCAACGTGACGCGCTGCGCCGCGCCACTGGGACCTAAGGAGAGCGAGCCACTCTGGAAGGCCAACAACTTAGAGGTGTTTTTAATCCAAATGCAGAGATAACGACACCTCAAATCTGTTTCCCTGTCTGAGGCTCTCTGCCCATAGGTGCCAGGATGGGGATATCAGACACACCATCACTTACGCCTCACCGCAAACTTTGGTCTTCCTCCTGTAGGAACCACACAGGCAAACCAGCTGGCAGGGAAGAGAGCAAGAGGCGCTACTGCCTGTGGCTCTATGGGTTCACCTTCCTATCCAGCTGGCATCCAGGCTGTTCTTGTGTGTCACGTGCAGTCTGTGGTTGCTCTCACAAACTGTCTCTAAACCCCACTGCAGAAAAGCTTCTACCCACCCTCCACAGCAATACAAATGAGGTCACTTTTCTCCATGCTCTCCCCAACACTGGGATTCCTGCGAGGAGGTGCATCATACCTAACACAGTGGGTATGAACCCCCCATCATGGGGCTGTCAGGATTTTACACATCCTACCCACTGCATGGGCCTGGACAGAGAACAGCAGAGCTTTCAGGAAATGTGGTTCCCATCCTGTGTTACCCATGAGTATTCCCAAGTGTCTTGTCCCTGACTCAGAACAGACAACACTTGTTTAAGCCTTTCTTTATAGCAGAATCATTGAGACGTCTACCAGTTGCATCCAACCCCTGCTCTGTCAGTCTCATAACCAGCTCTCTGGATGAGCCAAATAAAAGCAATACAGAGCTTTTGACCATGGCATGAACTTTCCGGTACATACTACAGCGCTCCGGTAGCCACACAGTAATGTGCTGTTATAGAAGCCAGGTGCCTCACAGTCAACCAAACGTGAGCTAGGAAGGATAGACAATCCTGTAGTGAGAGCTGTAGGAGGTTTTCGATGGGTTTTTGTTGAACCTAGAGCATTTTAGAACCCATTGTACAAAACACCTCTCCAGAGTAGAGAACCCTTGTGACAATGACATGACAACAGACCTTTTTTAGTCTCTTTCCATCAAAGTCCTCTTAAAAGTAGAGAACCACCTTTGTTGTGATCGTATGGCCAGCTAGAAGACAGACCTGATTCCCGACCTGTGAAGCTCAAGTGGAGAAAGAGATGAAAGCCTGTGACTTGAGCAGGACACAAGACACGAATCTCTCTCCCAAGTCAAGCTTGGTGCCATCTACCCACTAAGGGCACAGGCTAACCCTGGAGACACACACCCGTATCCACCTCTGTGGACTTTACTCTCTCTCCATCTGTCCATTTAGAAAGTAGTTGCTACACCTTGGAGGTGGTATGAGGAGAAACAAGCCTGCAGATGCTGAAGTGACAGAGTGACAGAGAGGGCCATGAGTTAATTAAGCAGGACAGAACATCTAAAGCTTTCCATGGACAGAGTAGTAGGACTGCACCAAGGCAACAAAGTTCAAGTGATAAAAGAGATCTGTGTCTTGCCTATTATTAGCTTGGGCCTCCTGGCATCTACGCTGCTATCGCTCCAGAGTCCTTCTAACATACACGCTACTTAATTTAGCTGTATGATGTCACCGTTTCACAAGCTATTGACATTTTCAACAACCCCAAAATCCCTTTAAACTATCTGCAAATTTCTGATGAGCACCCCGCAAGTCCACACTCCTTTCCTTCTGTAACTGGGGGGGGATCTGATCTTGGAGTCTGAAAGTCATCGGGAGCGACTCCACGTACCTGAAGTCATACCGCACAGGATCACGCTGCTGGCTTTCACTGGGAAAGCGAAGAAACAGAGCCATCACAAAACTCCTGGGTTGCAGTCGCCCTTGTCCCGTCATGTATTACCGTAATTTGAGGTTTATAGAGAGGTTGGACTTCTAGGGACAGGCTGGGTATCAATTTGCTCCAAAGTTTTTATTGTGCTAATGAACTGTAGCAGCTCTGATCTATTTTTAGGTGGTGGCATTTCAAGTCTGTGCTCTTCAGCTCACCATCCATAATGTGGAGATAATATTCTGCTGTTCTGCCTCGCAGTGAGGGTCACTGTGATGGAAGATGGTAACTGTGGGACATTGCATCACGGACAACCACGAGTAGAAAATGTCTAAGCAGGCAAGCACCCACATAAAACGTTCTAGCTGAGGTGTTGTCCGAGCCCACGAGTTGCCGGATACCGGTGAAAATCGGGGGGAAAGCACCCTTCTGCCTTCGCGTTATCATCGCAGTTCCAAAGCTCTTTGCAGCAGTCACTGTCAGACACCCTGCTAGATGAGAACTTCCGCCTGACCCAGAGTGGCCACCCTATGTTTTCTTTTCCCCGAGGTACCAGGAGGACTAACACGGTGAAAAAGAGTGAGAAGCAAGGAAAACCATGGCAATCTATACGATTTATTTGCACACCCGTGGTTATTCTTCTGCAAGCGTGTGCCAATTATCCCTGCCCACTTTGCAAGCTGTTGTTAGCTGGTTGGTGACACAACGCGCAAGCGGATGAGATGCAATCTGAAAGATCTGCAAGAGAGAGCCAGTAAGATCCTCGAGGCTGAGTTCACAGAAGAAAACACTGCAGCTGTGATTTAAAAGGAGGGTGCAGCCAGCCCTGCTACAACTGGGTTTCCCAATGGTCCCTGGCAAAGGGACAACCAAACCAAACTGAACCCCCATTCTCAGTGGGTCCCCGTGTCTGACCTCCTATGGACCAAGAGCACTGGGAACTAAAACATTTGGTCTCCTCTGGGAGAAAGCACAGCAAAGCTTCCTCTTTCACCTGCCCTCTCAAGCGACTCTACCTTCCTCAGTGAGACGGTGCAGCTGTTTTAGAACAGCACTGCCCACAGAAACCACCTCTGGTACCTCCCTGTTTGCACTCAGGTTTTCCTGCCCTACCCAGACACCATTCTCACTCCTCCCCAGGATGGAGAATCTGAACTTAGGTGTCTGCTCTGCGTGGTTCACAACCAGATAACTAAATCAGAGAGACCAAAAATCAGGAGCAGGCACTGAACGTGGACACATCTCCGACTGAACACAAGGGCCTCATGAATCAGATTCATTCCTACTAAAACCAGAAGAATCGCTGCAGGTGACAGCAGCAGATAGGATTTTACCTCTGAGAAGAATAACAGAAAGCTGGAGGCAGCCCTCTGTCATTCCACGACAGTCGCTTGCCACAGCCCCGGCTGATCTGTTTAACCCACAGCACAGAGCACGTTACAGGAGGCCTCTGAATGACTCGACTGGAGGACAGCTCAAGCCACGGCAGGCGGACTTTGCCTCTACACCTTAACCCAGATGGGAATGTGGGTTTTCAGAGCTAAAACCACGATGAGTTACCAGGCCTACAATGCCTTTTACCGACACTGAAAAGCCATGCTCCTTGAGGCTTCTCCCTATGTGCATGGACCTCTTCCACCAATGAGTTCATTAGGTTTCAGTAATCCAGACATGCCTGAGGCTGGCAAAACCAGCATAGAATCCCTAGGGATCAGAAGAGACCTGGAAAGATCACCCAGTCCAGTCCCCCTGCCACAGCAGGGTCACCCAGACCCAGTCGCACAGGAACACAGCCAGGCGGGGCTGGAACATCTCCAGGGAAGGAGACTCCACAGCCCCCCTGGGCAGCCTGGTCCAGTGCTCTGGGACCCTCCCTGGGAAGAAGGTCCTGCTGATATTGATAGGGAACCCCTCTGTTCCAGCTGGCACCCAGTGCCCTTTGTCCTATCTCCAGATGACCTGATGGCCTGGCTCCATTGTCCTGACACCCACCCTTCACAGATTTAGAGACAGGAATGAGGTTCCCCTTCAGCCTCCTCTTCTCCAAGCTCAAGAGACCCAGCTCCCTCAGCCTTTCCTCATAAGGGGGACCCAGAACTGGACACAGCACTCCAGAAGCAGCCTCACCAGTGCAGAGTAGAGGGGGAGAAGAACCTCTCTGGATCTGCTAACCACCCCCCTTCTGATCCCCCTCAGGATGCTGTTGGCCCTCTTGGCCACAAGAGCACACAGCTGGCTCAGAGTCACCCTAATGTATTTCCACAGGCAGCACAGCAACCCAACAAAAGAGGAGCGCAGTCAGACCAACGGGCTGCTTGACATTCAGCAGCTTTAGAGCATCTTACCCCGTAAGGGAGCAAGTCAGGGACAGTCAGCACTGTCAAACCCAACCTCCAACAGACCTGCTGCAGCAGTTCAACACTTCTTTTCATATCCTTAGCAAACTCCTCCTGCCTTTATAACACAGTCCTCTACTCCCAGGACACCACAGGCAACCCATTAGCTTAACGATCAGAGAAAGTGGGCACAAACAAGGCTGCTGAGGCGCAGGCGTGCACCTGTCGCTGCTGCGATACTCAGCCTCTGTGGTAACACGAGGCAGAGATGAGGGGCAGGGCTGCTGAGCAGAAAAGGACAGAATGCACTACGACATCCAGCCTTGCCTGATTGTCAGGGTCCACATGTGCCTCGTAGGTTCTCGGAGGGGATTTCGACCCTTTCAGACCAGACAGACGAATCGTCGCCTCACAGTTCCATTCACAAGAACTGAAAATGCTGGCAGGCAGGAATCTGTTACCGGTCCCTACATGGAGACTTGTAACGGGCCCTTTTTTGACCTCTGGCTGCCCATCTGGACCCTTTCTGAACCATAAGGTTCTGCTTTCCTCTACCCTTTGCCGCCCTTCCCGAAGTCTCTTCCTAGCAGGTCCACAATTCTGCCAGCATGCAGCTAAAGCGCTCAGGCAACGCCCGTGGCTGTTTAAGATGTGAGGGGGCAGAAACGATTCGTGCCATCGAACTTTCTATTTTAGTGGAAGTCAGACAAGCTCTGGGCACAGTTTCACCTGAAGCTGCTTGCTCCTTCCACTGCTGAGCCCCGGAGATCTGCTTGTTTCACTTGACCCTAAGGCAGTAGCCCTCAGAGCTCCCCCGTATCGCTCTCTGGTATTTGCTGACAGGTTTTCAAATCCCAGGTTAATAGTTTCCACATTTAAAAACACACTATGCAGTTCAGTCTTCCGTTATCCAAACTGCCTACCGTGTAGCCAAAGGAGCCAGGGGATGCGAGTGGGTGTGAATTTTCCCCCCAGACTTCGATGCTTCTACTATGAACTTAACAGCAGTAGGGTTCACACATGCAGAGGACCCCCAGGGAACTGCTGCTTGTGTTACTCAGTCACCAGGAAAACAGTTCCAGGCACAAAGAGTTAACAGAAGAATAGGGAGTAAAAGCGAGGGAAGAGTCCTCATCACGGAGATGAAAAGGTTTCCCTCAAATCACAGGAGTCAACACTCACAAAAACTCAGCTCTTGGGAGTCAGCTGCCACAGACTGTGGGAAAGGTCCTGCTTCTTCCAACATCTAACCGTACAGAAGTGTCCTCAAACACACAGGGTTACCCCACACTCTGTCATCAAAGAAATGCCCTCCCCTGCGGCGGCATCTTCTGCAGTAGTTACAGGAAGAGTCCAGCACTGAAACCAGTTCCACTGTTTCGGAAATGCTAGTCACCCAAAACCAGGGCGACTACCAGTCAGGTTCCTGACTGCTTTCTGGCTGTCTCCCAGGAGTCTGCTGTACAGATGTTTCAACCTTGAAATCCCCCTCCTGCTGCAAGTCCCCTGCCCCTTCCCCATGCCATCAAAGGGTGTTGTATTTGAATGCCATCGAAGCTTAGATATGTGTTTCATGGAACGTCTGAGGAAGGCAGTCACAGGGTCAGGCGATAGGAACCTCCTGCTTTATCATCAAATAATCCCTACAGTGGACACCAGGAATGCACTCATTGAGGCCACCAAGCAGAAGGCATCTGAGCTTGAAGTCGTCTTTAATATGTGAAGAGTAGCGTTAGAGTTCCACCGGTACAGTAACACCAAAGCAGCATACGAATCGACAGGACTGGAGCAAACTGGACTACAGAAAGCCCACACTGGGTCAGACTTCCTCTCCACACAGTGTTCTCTCCTTTCTCAGTGACTACAGGAACCCTTACAGCAGTCTTTCTCATAATGCCAGTCACAAATCCAAAGAAAGTCAAGAAGGATTAGAAAAACCTTGGTGCTCCACCCTGGATAATGAAATAATTAAGAGAGAGAGGGGACAAAAGAGAAAATGAAGAGAAGAGAAAAGAGAAGAGAAAAGAGAAGAGAAAAGAGAAGAGAAAATGAAGAGAATAGAAAAGAGAAGAGAAAATGAAGAGAAAAGAGAAGAGAAAAAGAAAAGAAAAGAAAAGAAAAGAAAAGAAAAGAAAAGAAAAGAAAAGAAAAGAAAAGAAAAGAAAAGAAAAGAAAAGAAAAGAAAAGAAAAGAAAAGAAAAGAAAAGAAAAGAAAAGAAAAGAAAAGAAAAGAAAAGAAAAGAAAAGAAAAGAATGAAGAAAGTTTATTGCTTGCACTAGGTCAGTCCTCCCAGGTGGTGAGATGAAAAGTAGTTGTAATTATCAGCTCCGCGTGTTTGCAGTCATTAGGGATTGCTAACTATCTTTAATCATGGCTGTGGTTCAGGTTCCCTCAGGGCAAGGGAGCAGCACTTACACCTGCAGCCAGTGATTACAGCAACTTTCACTCCCCTGCCATGAAGGTCCGGGGCTGCTGCTGCTGGCAGGGAGCAGCTGGGGAGCAGCAGACTGAAGGGCGGCTCTTTGCAGGAGAGTTCAGATGCACTCTTTTACAATGCAGAACTGACGTGGGCACTCAAGGGTGAGACGCCTCACCTTCTGTCTTGTCTGAGGGGCTGGACAAACCCATGAAGATGGGTATCTTATTAAACTGTGAAAGGCTAATTTGCAAATCCAATGCTGTTTTCTTTTTAACACAAGCAAGTCCCTCACCCTGGAACACCTCCTCTCCCACACGGAGTATCGCACCTGTGTGTATGCAGTCCTTTTCCAAGGCACATAAAATGTGGATATAGTTGTACTAACAGATCCTGCAGTGGATGTGGTCTATCTTGACTTCAGAAAGGCATCTGGCACAGTCTCACACAGCATCCTTGCAGCCAAACTGAGGCAGTGTGGGCTGGATGATTGGGTAGTGAGGTGGACCCTGAACTGGCTGCAGGATAGAAGCCAGAGAGTGGTGGTCAATGGGACAGAGTCTAGATGGAGGCCTGGATCTAGTGGGGTCCCTCAGGGATCAATACTGGGACCAGTCCTCTTCAATCTATTCATTAATGACTTGGATGAGGGATGAGGGTGCAGTGTCAGCAAGGTTGCTGATAACACTGAGCTGGGTGGTGTCACCGACCCCCCAGCAGACTGTGCTGCCATTCAGCGAGACCTGGACAGGCTGGAGAGCTGGGCAGAGAGAGATGGAGTGAGGGACAACAAGGGTCAGGGGAGAGTCTGGCATCTGGGCAAGAACAACCCCAGGGACCAGGATAGGTGGGGGGACTGACCTGTCGGAGAGCAGTGTAGGAGAAAGGGACCTGGGGGTCCTAGTGGCCAGCAGGGTGACTCTGAGCCAGCAGTGTGCTCTTGTGGTCCTGTTTAAGGTATAGGGGGCATGAGGAATGTGTGTGCTATCCTCGTTCAGGTGTACATGTTGGTCTGCATGCAAACGTATAGCAACAGGGCCTTACCTCGTCACACAACCATCACAGCTCCCTGTGGCTGCTGATGGCTGCGCTGTGGGCTGAGGGACAGACACAGTCCTGTCTGTTAGAGATGGACTCCTGCTGCTGCTGCTTTGGAGGAGTCTGTGCTGTGAAGACCTGCTTTCACAGACCAGAATGGGTGAAAGGAAAGCACCAAAAAGCCAGATGAAGACACTGAGACCTACATTCATTCCCCTTTCACAGGCAAAGGAACTGGTTAAGCGACAGGAGACCAATGCCAGGTTTTGGTGCTAAACCTCCTTCTTCTCCTCCAGGTCAGCCGTGGAGGTTTCTGGTGGTGTTTTGCCTGAGCAGAACCCAAGCTGAAATGTTTCCTAGATGACGCCCTGGGTTATGTAAGCAGAAATAAGGTCGGGAGCGATTCAGCCCCTTGCTTCCTCTGGAACCTGTGGAACACTGTGGTGGTGACAGGCACTCTGTACATACACGACAGAAACGGAAGCACTGATTGCCTTGGGCTTCTGACCAAGAGGAATAGTCTTCATGATGTCTCTCTTCCTGACCTTGAATCTGGAAGCTGGCAGAATAAAGCGAAAACATATCTGGTCATTACACGCGGGCTATTTAAACTCAGTGCTGTCGTTTAGCAGCTTCCCATGAAAAGCTAAGTTACTGCCGAGCCCAAGCCACGAACACCTGCACATGCAGATGTGTTCAGTCAGTAAACATGAACAACTGCAAGAACACTTCCCAGACCGTCCAGAATCGGGACACGGCTGGAGGATTCCCAACAAACACAGAGCACTGATGCCCAGCACCGCAGCAGCGGTGAAGTGAAGCCAACTTTCACTCGAGGGAAAGCCTTTTATTTATGATTAGCAGAACATTTGGTAAACTGTTTGCTTTGCTACCGAAGCAAAAACAGAACCAGGAGAAGCCAGCCATCTTCCCAAGAACAGAGGGGACTCTGGGAGCAGTCAGAGTGCCATCGCCAGGAGCTGCTCCAGAAGCCGTTCCCACAGATCACAACTTACTGAGGAAGGGAACAAAAAATGAGCCAGCCCAAGCAATGAAGGGGTTAATTATTAGGCCTGAGTTAAAGGTGTCCTCACAAGCAGGCACTTCATCAAGCAATGGAGTCAGGAAACAAGGGAGAATAGATGAAGGTGCTAGGGATAATAATGATGGCAAGTAATGATTTCCCTGGAGATGATCTGATCTATGGCCACAAGCAAAGAAAAAAGGCTGGCAAGTACTATACCATTACCTTGGAGTACTTAACAGACTGGAAAGCAGTAACCCGGTGTCAAAAAAGGCCCATCACCCTGCTCATTTTAGGTAAAAGAGTTATGCCAAAGTACAAGAGGGGAATGCAAAATTCACATCTGAAATTAAACAGCTGAAAGGTATGATTTAACAATGCTCGAAACTCAATAAGCCCAAGATAAACAGCAAATTAGATGACTCAATGTCAGGAGGAAAAAACATCTTCCATCGATCCCATCGTCAAAAATTAATCTGCCTGAGAATGCCCTCTGCTCCAATCCCAGAACTGATGAAGAGTGGAGGAATAGAGTAAAACCCATGTACTAGTGCTTCACCTTCAGGCTAGACCCTGATTACAATCTCCTGTGAGACGTTTCAGCATGAAGCGCCTCTCATGTTGGGACTGCAAAATTAAATTGCGATCAATACTTTACAAAAATAATTGGGGAAAAATGTTCAGAAGTCGGAGCTGTGCTGTGCAGCCAACAAACAGCACAAAGTTGTTGGGGGGTTTTTTGCCGGCTGGCTTTTTTTTCCCCTTCCCTTCCTCCTCACCTTCTCTTTCTGGGGGTTATTCTTCAGGACGGATCAGTTCAAAGGTGTCTCTTGGTAACGGCGCTGGAATAGTCTCCCTCACCTCGTTAGGGAGTTCCAGAGGCAGCACAGCACTCCGTGCACTGTATTGATGCCATGCTCCCAGCCTCTCCCTGCCCTTCGCTTGTTGTTTCAACCTCAATCTGTACGCTTTTAATTACTTCTCAGATGATCGACTCCGTCTCTCCTGGCAAGCCGTCTCCTGTTTTCCTGCCACCGTACTGAGGAGGATTAAATTGGTGCAGGAGCAGGAAAACATTGCATGTGCCTCGTGCTTCCGAAAAATCCTCCTCAACATGGTAACACTTTCACAAACCTAAATGTCAAGATCCGGAGTTAAATTTAGAGTAACTTATGTGTAAATAACACCGTCCAAGTCTTCAGCAGCTCCGAGCGCAGAGTCTGCTGCCTTCCCTGCTGTGAAATGTCCCTGTCCCTGGTTGCAGTGAGCCCCAAGCTCCACGCTCACACACAGACCGCAAGAGAGCAGGGGAGTTTATTTCCGAACTCTCACAATTAATAGAAACTGAGAGAAAGCAGCAGCAGCAAAGGATGCTGTTCAAATGACTGCAGGACTCCGTGCGGGCGCAGTGGGCAGCAGTTCCTCTAGAGCTCCCTGGCAGGGTTAGAGGTGTCGGCAGGACAGCCAAGCCCCTCACGCGTTCAGCTGTGGCACAGGATGCATCCAGAACCAGAGCAGTGCTCACAACCTCTCTCTGCAGTGCTAGTGCACATCGAAGCAAGGCAGG
>VZRI01003769.1:438411-491383 GCA_013397515.1 Upupa epops
CCACCCGCCAGCACCAAAGAACAGCGTGTCAATAACACCCTGGTTACAGTCCGAGCCCTGCAGCTCCGGAGTCACAGGAGAGCAGGAGGTGTGGTTGTCTCCAAGAAGAGGGACAGGGGGAATCAGACCCGAGGGGCTTTATGAATCATGGCCTGTAACCCCCCAGAGGCGTGATTATCTCACAGCCACTTCTGTTGGAGTTGTCTTCTCGTAACCACCAGAAAGACATGAAGGGGGCAGGGAGGGAGGGAGGGAACTTCATTTTAAGGGAGAAGACAGGAGGGAGGGAGGGGGAGGAAGGAGAAAACAACAGAAGGGCAGACTCGGGCGCAGCTCAGCCTCTGCTGTCCTCACGCAATTACTTCCCTCTCTGACAGCAACAGCCAAAACTTTCCCCCGAATAATGGGGTTGTTTGCTGCTGAGACAGAAATGCAGTCCCCTGGGCTGACTCTCAGAGCGACCGGCACTCACTCATACCGAAGGTCGGCTGGGCACCACCAGTGTCCGGGGCACGCAGCTCAGCGCTGCGGCTGGGCGAAGATTTCACAGGGAACAGGTGGCCAACGGAACGGCTCTACTGGGTAGCTGTGTTAGGAGTTCAACATTCGTCAGCAGCCCTAACGCACTGTGAGAGTACTTGGTCCTGATTCCTCCTGCTCTCTGCTGTCGCGGGGCACCACCAGTGCTGAAACGACACCGTGTTGAAGCAATGCCGCGTGCTCAGGGTGGGGTACGGGTGTGAGGAGAGCACTGCTGCTGACCCTCAGCAGGTCTGAGTGGCTGCTCTGCTCTTTGCCAAGACAGAACGTGGGTGCACACGTGTCCACACACCAAACCTTGTCAATGGCACGTGTTAGCGCGCAGCTGCACGCGGGAAGCAAACCAAATGTCCTGCTTTCTGATCTCCTTATGGTCAGAATTAAATGTCCAGAGGTTTAGTAGACTGGCTTCGTGGAGTAACACGTGTGTGCAGAATGGGGATGCTCTACACCTCTGCTCTAATCCTGCAACAGGATGACTGCACAGCATGCGAGACAGTAATTATTTATTCATTTGTTTACCCACAGGATTAATTCTAATAGGATCAGAAACACAGCACTACCACCACCCCCCAAAGCTCAGCAATCCTCCAGAAGCAGTGCTGCCTTAAGAACCATTCTATCAGGAACAAAGCTTTGCAGCGCCCAGGGAGCCTCTTTCCGCAGTTGTACGAACAGCCTCCCGCACAAAAGCAGTGTCTTTGCAGGCGTCTGGGACTGAATCCCTTTCTGTTCATTAGGAAACTCTATCTCAGATGGCTCAGAAGTCCCGGGCACTCGGCAATGCCCACCACAACGTAATTATCTAATGTGGCACACGCAGGTCCTGCTTGGTACCTGGGCTTCGTGGGAGGCGTTACACACGCTGGAGGATCGCTGGCCCTAGGAAGTTTATGGACTGTATAAACAGGACAAAGATAGACCCAAGAGGAGCACTATTACCTTCACTTTACATAGGCACAACTGAAACCTACAGAGACGCAAACCTGGCAGTGCTGCAGCCAGCCTCTGCAAAGAGAAGCTCTCCTGCACCCTAATCCAATGCTTGCTCCTTCCTCTCAGCCAGGCCCTTTGCAAACAAGCTAGCTACTTGAATCCTATGAGCCTAGTAAAGCTCGGGCAGGGAGTAGCAGAAAGAAACAGCACTCTATGACTGACATCGTCCTTTTCAGCCACGGATCTCCAAGTGCATTACAGAGACGGGTAGTTCTCTCCTTTCTGGAGAATTAATTTCTCAAGCAGAGGGATTAATCTGTAGCTTCACAGGAGAGTTTGAAAGCACAATGTCATTGAAGACTACCGTCCTCTGAACCTAAGTGTACAGTCATGATCTTGCCTGTCTTGCAGAGTCTCGCAGCAACACAATGGCTTACCTGTAGTGCCTTCTATCACAAGGTGCAGCCCGTGAGTGAAGAGGAGAGAGCACAGAAACTCATTTGTCACACACCTCCTGGACGACAGGACTGCGTTTCACACCATTCCAGTGTAAATTAATACACCTCAGGAAGGCGTCTTTCATTTACGGAGGCTCTGAAAGGCTTATGATCAGCCAGAAGGGTGGAGTGCTCTGCCCTTCCCTCTGTCCCAATCGGGGGAATAGCGTGGGGTCATCATGCCAAACATATGCTCCATCCTTCTTGTGAGGTGCAATCTAGCAGGGTGATCAATCTAACCCTGCGGCTTCCTTCCAGCAGCTGAGCCAGCACAAAGAGACCTACACCAGAGACCAGCACTGACTCCCTTGTCTCTCATCGTAGCCAACCTCTGTCTGGAGGGACACGATGAACTTCTAGATTTTCTGCCTGTTACATGGCTGCCTGATCTCATCTGCCCTAACAGCTTCTGCCTCTTGAGTTCAGCCTAGTCTTCATATTGCTAGGGGCAGATGCAGTAGCAACCATTTTATTTTCCTTAGCAGGGACAAAGTAGAAAAGATTCCCTACAATTTTATTTCAGGACCCTGGGGGAAGCTGCCTGTGGGTTATCGCGTCCTGAAGAGGCACTATGTGTGCGTGTGTTTGCATCAGGTTCAGTTATCAGATTGGAGATGCCATCTCTTGCTGTATTTTCTTGTTCACTTCTCTTGCCAGTGAAGAACATTTATGTTCTTCATAAAACGAATCAGAAAGAAGGAGAATGAGGAAGAAATTAAGAAATAATAGCAGCACTCCATATCCCTTTATTGAAATTATCTCCAAGTCACACATTAGCCATTAACTCCTTTGACCTGCTCCTCTTTGAAAGAGAGGTTCCACTTTAGTTTTTCAACTTCACTGTCTCTTCAGACTTCAGTATCTTCAGCACTGGCATATTCTCTATTGTTTTCTGTATTCCTTAAAAGACATAAATTTGAGCTAGGAAGTAGATTATAGAAAATGCATTTTCAAGGTAAGCCAAATAATCACGTAATCAGCTCTTGAAACCCCCCTAGAAACAGAATAGCACTTGGTAGCTGCAGTAATAATGATCTACACCGTTTAAATTAAATATACGCACTCAAGGCATCATTGTACCGTGTTCTTAAAGCGCTGGGTTCAAATGCTAATTGGAGTACAAGATGAAAAATCCAAACACCAGTCAATTTTGATAAGAACGTGAATGCATTTATCAAGAAGATTTCAAAATGTTGATGTGAAGCCTCCTGGGATTGTTACAGATACACAGAAACAGGAACATAATTCATCTGTTCACATTCCACTTCCATTCTGTTTATTCAAGATGCAACACATTTCTCCTCCTTCCCATTCTTCTCTCATCCCTTTTTCAGTGATGAGCAGTATCTGCTTGTTAAGGTCCCACATATCACGCAGCGGCGCTCCAGTCACCACCTGCACTGCAATCACAGAGGAGGCTGAAGTTATTGACTCCAGAAGCGGCAGCTCGCAGTTCTTGCTGGGCTTGAGACTGTGGGGCTCAGGCTATCTGTTGCCCTCAATCAAGCTATGCAGACCGCTGCAGCGGCCACAGCAAAGCTTCGATACTAGTGGTAGTTTTTGGGGGTAGCAAGGGGGTTGTGCTGACCTTTACGCTGCCAGTATTGCTGATGCCACGGCGCACAAACTGGCAGCAGTGCCAGAGCAGGCACACCCAATCAACATCCCTCATGAGACACAGATTTCTACGGTGCCCTATGCACCCCTTCCAAAGAGGGGTGCACTTCAAAACGGATTTGGCACCCTCTGTGGTGTTTTGCCTCTCCAGAATGTATTTTTCTCCCAGAATGGGCAGAAGCATCGAAACGGCCATTCTTTCCGCAGAGCATAAGGCACCCCAGGCTATTTAAGCGTGGACACTAATGGAGTGCATCATGAAGATCACCTCTAGCTGGAGACCAGGACACACGATGCATCCTGAAAGGCTACATGGGGACTGGCCAAAGGGAGAGAACCTTATCTCAGCTGGAACGGGACGCTTACCTCAAGGTTTCCTAGTGGAGAATTCAATGCAGATAGTTTTTGGGGCAGTGAAAATAATAACAAAACCATTAAGTGTAAAATGTTTTTATTTAAATAATTTTTAATTTGAAAAATACATCTGTTTTTCAATGAAAACCTGTTCTGAACTTATTCCACCAGTCCAACTGGTACGTGAACACTGGCTGGTGCTTCTGCTCTGTTGCCATCAATTACAGAGCAAAAGTTGAGAGCAGCCCTTGAAGCCCTGACAGCAACCAAAGGGTATCAGATACAGACGCCAAGAAAGCCAGAGCTACCTCAGCTTTGAATAGAAGAGGGGGTGGCATGTAAGACACATCTTCAGGCTATGGATCAGCACCTTCACATGAATATTCATACTCGTTCAGAGACCGCCTTACACCATCTCCAGTGAATGATAAAGAACTTCCACGCAAAATCTGACGTGAAGGAGCCATGAAGTCAATGCCTCCACACTACCCATCCAACAGAGGAATCTGATGCATGAATTTTCACAAAGTCCAAATACAGAGCGCTTGATCTCACAGCTTTACAGCTCTTTAACGCAGGGTTGGTTTCCTCCTTCACTAAGCGAATGTGTACGCCCAGTTTTCACAGGGAATACAGGATGCAAGGGACAGTGAGCATGCTTCAGCATATGGTGAAACCATATGGTTGGCTGCTTTTCTGCATATACCGCTTTTATTTATTTATTTTAAATTATGTGATTCACATTATTAGTTGAGACCTCTTTAATTTGCATGGCTATAAATATAACAGATTAATTGCGCTTAATTTTTAAAATATTAGTTATTATTATTTGGGGTTAAGGAGTGCACTCGGAACAGGGGGGAACTGGGCTGAGTTTCCCGCTGCTGTAAATGAAAAAAGCAGTATCACACTCCAGCTCAGAGAAG
The DNA here is from genome assembly GCA_013397515.1 of Upupa epops. Lineage (NCBI taxonomy): Eukaryota > Metazoa > Chordata > Aves > Bucerotiformes > Upupidae > Upupa > Upupa epops. The sequence goes on from VZRI01003769.1 coordinate 443,282, forward strand.
CACAATGTCTACAGAGCAGGAATGCCTGACGTGCCACACAATTCTGGACCTGGATTTCTCCTTGGAACAGGCTGCTCGGGGAGGGGGTGCAGGCACCGTCCCTGGAGGTGCTCAAAGACAGACACACATGGTGTTTCAGGAGATGGGGCAGTGGTTTGGGGTTGCAGGTCAGCTGGACCTGATGGTCTGGAAGGTGTTTTCGAAGCTCGATGATTCTGTGACTCTCTGCTATTCTGCACGATTCAGCAGGAGTTAAAAAAGGAAGCAGTGAACACAGAGGTCTTGGAAATCTGGCTTCTCAGTTCCCTGTTCAGTAAGGCGCCAGAGAGCAAACAAGCCCAGACAACCCACCTGAGCGATGCTGAGGAGCCTGGAAGGGGAGGCAGGAAGAAGCAGTGGAATGTCAGTGCCATTGTTGCTGTGGAACTGGGGTGTGCTGATCTAGGACACTGCCACCCCAAGCAGCGAGGTAGTGATGCAGCAAAAATTTTCCCCTAATTTTCAAGCTATTTCAGATGAAATCATAAACGCTCTCCCAAACAGGGAGCAGCCACGTGGCAAGGAATTGCAAGAAGCATTACCCTTGGTGTCATTACTTTGTGCTCAACTGCAGATCAGCTTTTCAGATTACAGCCCAGTTTGCTACCCGCTGGCATCAGCCACCTCAGCCTGCTCTGTCTCGAGTCTGCTTTTTCGATGCTTCTTTCCTGAAGGGCCAGGGAAATCTCCCACACTTATTATCAGACAGTTTCTGGTTGTCATCTTCTCTTCTATAGGAGAAGGGGCATGGAACTGCCCAGAAGATGAACACACAGATGACCAGAGGCCTGGATCAATTCTGCTGTGAGGGCAGTCTGAGGGATATGGGCTGTTCAGCCTGGAGAAGAGAAGCCATTCAGTACCTGAAGAGGACCTACAGGAAAGCTGGACAGGGACTTTCTACAAGGGACTCTAGTGACAGGACAAGGGAGATGGTTTCAAGCTAAAAGGGGGGGGGATTAGACTAGATCTTAGGAAGAAACTCCTCACTGTGAGGGTGCTGAGGCACTGGAACTGGTTGCCCAGGGAGACTGCGGATGCTCCTTCACTGGAAGTGTTCAAGGCCAGGTTGGATGGGGCTCTGAGCAACCTGATTTAGTGAAAGCTGTCCCTGCTAGTGCAGGGGTTTGGAACTGGATGATCTCTGAGGTCCCTTCCATCCTAAGTCATTCTGTGATTCCATGAGGGGGCAGTTCCCATTTGGGTTGCTACCCAAGGAGATCAGGTGCTTGGTCTGAGATTCCTCTTTCAGCAGAGATGTCTATACTAGCTTAAATAAGTCACTTTTCCTTTTGATACCGCCATTCCTCAATGGCAGAAAAGGAATCAGAGCACTTCCTCTCCCCTGAGGGCTAGACTGTGGGGTGCTTCAAGGCCACAGGGACATGTAAGTAGCTCAGCCAGGTGCAAGACTTTGATCTCCAGAGTTATCAACCCAGCATTTCAAAAGCACTTAATTCACAATGGGAGATTTAATATTTTCAAGAAACAGTTAACTTTTTTAATAGAAGTTTTATCTTTATTTCTTTAAACAGCTTACATAATCCCACATACAAGTTTCAGGACTTGATCTTATTATCTGTGCTTTACTGTAAACTCTGTTTTGGTGCAACATGAAGTTTGACCAAAAGGCATTACATTTATGCTGGCAGCAAGTCTGGGGATGTTGATATGCCAGGCAGGAGGCAGGTGATTTTTCTGGAGACATTGCTCACTTTCTCTAAGGGAAAATATGAAATAAAAAAGTATAGAATGACCTTGCACTAATAAGCCTTTGCCTCGAGACAATGATTAAAGCTGGTAGCGCAAGGGTTGGTTTATGAGTAATATCAGCTAAGGCACTAATGAAAGTATCCTATTAAAGAAATGTATAACTTAGGGACTTGTCTGCTCTGAGAAATGTGGTCACTGCTGCTGCTGCATTAATGTGGGCTGCAGTACAAACAGCAAGGTCTATCCAGGTACTGCAGCTGGCTCCAATTTCTAACAAAACCAGGCAGCCAGAGGTCCCACAGACTTTATCAGGATGGATCTCCGGGCGAGAAATCTTTGAACTCAGTTCTAGTTCAAGGACTTTATTATCCAAAGGTTCCTCATCACCAGTGTAGCTGCAACACTGCTGCCAAGCACTGTGACTCATACACGGTGACTTGAACCGGTTCGTGCAGCACAAATGTCAACGCACCCATCCAAAACTCTGTCCTTGTGCTTAGGAGCATCGCAGGGAAGGATCCGTTTGACAACGTGTGCTCCCGGCTTGGACAGAAGTTAGGCCAATCCTTTGTTGCCCTCCATAAGGTTATTCTGCAAACAAGCAGATTTCCCCTACTCCATCAGAGAATTTCCACGGCAAAACACACACTTGGCTACTCCTGGTACTGATCAATGCACCCCCACAGGTCGGCTGGGCACACACAGCAGGTGTGACGGGCCCAGGCCACGCCAGGGCTATTGTGCGACGTGTGAACCAGCTGCTGTGCACACGCTGGCTAGCTCTGACGCAGCCAGCACCGAAGCTGCTACCTCTAAACTGGGAAATCCTGCCAGCTTGTGGGCAACCAGCAAGACAACAGTAAAATCAGTCCGGCTGCAGAGAAACAACCTGAGTGGCAACACACTGGGACCCGAGAGGAAGACCTCGAGACACGTACAGGCCAGACGCGGCACCGTCCTGAGCTGCAGTTTCACTCGCACGACTTAGATCTTTCAGAGGGTGATTGGGCAAAACCCAATAAACCCACCGCTCCCTTGTCACAGAGGCAGAAAAGGGGCAGTACTGTGCCCGAGGCACCACTTCTTTCTGTGATTTTAGTACTTTGGAGAACCCTTTTTATTTTTTAATAAGAATAATCTTGGTGGGGAGTTCTGAGCAGGTGCAACAGCGGCCCTGCGTAGAGAGGTTTGGCAGTGCCTCCGGAACCGCTACCATACAGCAAACAGAGATGACAGCGGGGGAAGCAGCGGTGACCCGTGACATGACTTAGGTCACCTCTGTTCTAACCTGTACCTTCTCTACCGCAAGTGTTTGAAAGGATTGCTGCAACCCTTTCATTTTCCAGGCTATATTAACAATTGATCACCCACAAAGGACGGTTCCTGAGCGGTTATTTCCCACCCCTGAAGAAGCAATCGCAAACATGTGAAACCATGTTGGCAGGAGGGGGATAGAGAACAAGCACGTCAGCTGCAGAAAACAAGGGCGCATTAAGCTGTTTGTAAGAAACTTGATTGTCTCCTACAGTACAGTCCATAAATTAATTCCTTTTATCAGGGAAAAACGGGTGTTACTTACCCTGGGCTACACATACTAAAGCCATTTTTAAAGAGACCCAAGACACAGCAGAGTGGAGAGGCACCGATTTGAAAAAGCAAATGAGAAGTACAGAAGAGCTCTCGGTATAATTCTGACTGTCGTCTCAAACAGGGAAATGAAAGCGTCCGCCGTTCCTGCGATTTCCCACACGCAGTGGCAGTACCTGGGACCCTGCTGAGGCAGAAGAGTATCTTAAAGGAGGGAGATCACGCTTATTTTCTGATGCAGGACAATCCTTGCTACTGGCCACAGACGTTAAAGCGAAGCTTCAGCGTGCTAACAGGAGGAGACACAAACGGCTGCTGTATTTCAGGTCAAAGTTAGACTGAAATGGGCTCTTTTCCTGCAACCGTGTCAAACAGACTCCAGAATGTAGACCCTCTGTGCTCAGCTTCGACCGGCAGACACTTCCTCATGCTCTTCGACTTGGCGAAGGGAATAAACTGTAGCTCAGCTTTTGAAATGTACTCCTCCACAAGCCGTGACTTTGTGGTTTTTATTTCTGCAAATCATGGGAGAAATGGTCAGAGAACCGCATCAGCAGCACCCTCCACGTAACCTCCGCGGCCACTGGGAAAGCGGTTCTTCTACCATGAAACACTCGCTCATTTACCAGTTACTGCAAGCCCATCAGATCACCCTCTTGAGGTCACTGAACTAGCAGACCCATCCCTTGGAGGACAGGCATGTTATTGGGGTTTGTATCACAGTTTCCCTTTACCTTGTAAAATGTCCCTCCCCAGCTTTCGGGCAGTGCAGAAAGGCCGGTCTGGGTAAATGGAGTAAGACTTGGTGCCATCTCATCTGCACCGAGCACTGGCTCAGGCCCTGAATCAAGGTATCTGCAATGCATTTCAGGTCCTCTCTGGAAAGAGATTTTGTTGCTCCACAAAGGATTAGCAGAGCAATCTCCTACACACGGGACGTGGACAATCAGGGGAACAAATCTACAGTGAAATGGGTATACACTCTGCTGCTGTGACCGAGACCTGAATGGCAGTCAGCTAGCAAGGTAGTGCCCGGGTAGTCAGTACAGTACTAGAAAGAGGAATCACGTCTCCTCCTCCCTAAACCTTTTGACCATATCTGCATGTGACTGTTCTGCTTGAAAGAGGAGCAGAACACAGCGACAGCAAAGGAACAACTAAGCCCATGGTGACTAAAACCAGGAAGGTATCTACACAACAAGTGCAAATCTCACTGAGCACTGCACGCTGCTGAGTGGCATGATCTAGCTGTCAGGTGTTTAGGGCTACTTGGTTGGTTTTAGGTTGGACTGGATGATCTTCAAGGTCTTTTCCAGCCCCATCAGTACTGTGACACTGTGATACTGTGTGCTCCTCTTCAATGGACCTGCATCCCCATCCCCCCGCCTCAGCTAGCCTGAAAATCCACAGATAGGTTGTTGATGTGGCAGCCGATAGCCCAACACCGATTTTCCACTCGTGATCGAGACCCTAGAAATCTGAGCACTAACGACACCCACCTAAGCCCAGCAGGTTGTCGGTCTGCACACAAGAAGGTACGGTCCCACCAGAGCCTTCCTGGGATACGCTGATCACCAGTACCTGACAGCCACCACCATGCAGGATTTGGGACGTCAAGCGTCTGGAAACCCTTCCCTCTGGCTGCAGTTAAACCCAACTTTCAAACCCCTGAAACAGCCTCCTCCAGACTCAACCTCTGGAGCTCCAGGTAAACAGGAGAATCCTCCCTGCTGTCAGGAGACAAAACGACAGGCCCGCAGCTTCGGGCATCCTTGCGGATGCAGCAGGGTTCTCTGGATTTGTGTCCTGCACACATTCCCGCTGTAAGGAGATGCATGGGGAGAGGTCTGTGCGCCTACTGCGAGGCAGTGGTAGTTACACCATTTCAGGGGCTTTTGCTCCTGCTTTCTGTGGACCTCTCACTTAGGTTTCTAATTGATTGCCCGTGTTTCGCTAACAAACGTGAAGGCCGCTGAGTCTTGGATGCCCCAAACACAGAGTCACGATCCCTTTCCAATGCTTCCCCGTTCTGATAGTTCAGCACATCAGTGACACTGGGTGATTCATTACTGAGAACAGCAGACTCCAGCCTCCTGCAAGGAGCAGCCAGCTCTTTAGTGAAACTCCCATTTGGGCCGCAAAGTCCCTGAGACCTTGCCTGAGGAGCAGCGTTCCCTGTAATGAAATCACTTCTGTTAACTACCACAGCAATTATTTTTGTATTTGAGACCATGAAACCCTGCAGCCTCCCCGCGAACGGAGCCGCAGCCACTCCTGCCACAGCCACTCTGTTTGTTCTGAGAAGGGAAAATGCAAAGGGAGTACAGCACTGCGATCGCATTTGGTCATCCCGCACCCAAAATGAGAATGCTATGTGCAGGCAGGAGCTGGGGACGGTCCCCCTTCTCCAGTCCCGAATCTCTGTCGGAATGGTACGCAACCAGTTAAAACGGCACAGAGAAAATACTGCATTATTCAATCCTGCAATAAATTTCTGCAGGCAGTGCTCAGTAGCTCAGTTCAACCACCGGCCCCACTGGAGAGTTTTAGTGCTCTGAAGATTAAGATTAAATTCTGAAATAGCAAAGCCAAATTGTCTAGTTTTTCCAAGGGCAGGAGGAGGATTATAGATCCCTCTCATACGGACAAAATAAGTTTCCATTATTCAAGAGTTGTTCCATAGTTTAGGCACAAAGACAAGTGTGCTTTTTCTGCAGCAAGCACCAATGCTTCCGCAGCTTCCTGATGCAACGAGGTTTGATAAACAGAAGCCTTTTAAGGAGCATTACAGAAGAAACCATTTTTCCTTCGTACCCTTTCAAAGGGGCACTGGCATTTTCAAAATGGCACATGCGAATTACACACCCATGTAATGATCATGCAGCACATTGGAAATGTACTCCTAAATGGCTTCTGCTGTGAAAAGGTAGTCAATTTACATGTCAGAGAACGGGGGTCTGAATAGAAGGAGAGCCTGAATATCCTCCCTTACACCAGTTTAATTCCACAGACTTCACTGCCGTTACTGCTGATTGATGCCACTGGGAGTGAGAAGAAAATCGGACATAAAGCACTGGAATAGGGGTGACATACTGGGGAGCAGAGCAGAGTAGCCTTCCACCAAAAACACAGTGGGCATTACTAAGCTCCTTTTGCGATATTAAACACTTACTTGTAAGAAGAGGACAAGTCCCAAGGTGGAGAGCTCAAGTTGGTTCAACACTACGCTAAGTCTGAACAGACACAGAAGAAAGGGGGGGTAACGATGACACACAAGAACTAGTAGGTATTTTTCTGTCTTCATCTAAAGGTCTCAACACAATTTACCATCTTCGCTTATGTCAACCTCATCGCATTCGCTTAAGGAAAGCATTCTACCAGCTTGGACATAATGAGCAAGCAGGATGTAAAGATTGAGACCACCTTTTTTGGGCTCAACACCCATTATTTGGGAGTCCCAGTTCCTAGACCACGCTGAAAGAGCCACAACTTCATAAACACAGCACACTCAACAAACTCCAGCAAATCAATGGGAACAATGAAACGTTCTCCGCTCCTGAAAAATCTAGCGAACCTGACTGGGCCCGGTGAGCTTCAGCGGATATTTCTGGAAACTTTAATCAGATCAAGAAAAGGCTGCATCACAACCACAGCGAGGGCCTGGATCTTTGGCTTCTGTCTTGCATCTTAATCACGAGGTCTTTTACCATTCTTGTTCTCATTCAGCTGCTCAGATTGTGCCATTTATGATGGGATGGACAGCCACCACCCGGGCTCAAGCCTTCTCAGCAAGGACAGTATAACCAGTAAACTGTAAACCGGCTGCAGATTCTCTTCAGTTGGGTACTGTACCTTTTACTTGCCACATCACGAGTAAGGTCATGGTAAGCTCATTCTATTGGCACGCACCTGGACAAAGTCTCTATTCAGGCAGTGCCAGTGGCTACTGTGGGGCTTGTTTGCCTCACACTTTGCTCATTTACCTGAAACGCTGCTGTCTCTACCACCACAGAGCTCTCAAGTAGAATTCAGAAGTACGTGACGCTACGGGGTTAATGGACTCCGTTGCCAAGATTCAGCAGCCAAGTAGAGATGGGTGTCAGATCTCTATATATAATCTCCCCTACATCCGGAGCTGGGAAATGGAATATGTGCAAGTGACAGAGAGATAAAACTTAACTACCTACACCCTTAATGTCACGAGTCTTGATGAAGACAATAATGCCTTCGCTCCCTAACTACAGGGTTTGCTTCCCTTGAGCACATGTTTATTAAGCTCCTCGCTTCTCATACCCTGAACTAGAAAGAAGCCAAGTTTTGCAAGGGGTGGGAAAGCGTTTTTAACTGCCAAGGGTCTCTAGCGTGGACGAAGAGACGTGTACTGACACCCACAGCCACACCTTTGCTTTGTATTTCTATGTGCTAGTTCCGCCGCCCTGTCCTGGTTTGGAACCGCATAGGTGTTTTGGAGATGGTCTTGATCTCAGGGCCTCTGGCTATGAAGCCCTGCATTGCTGGGCTTCTTTCAGTTTAAATTATCAAGACATAAAGAAATCTGTATCTGATAGGGACATAGAACACTCCTAATCTTCGAGTCTTTCAAAATTGCACCGGACAACGCACTGGCAAAGATTGCAATGAACAGGAATAATTCCTTCCTGGCAGGCAGAAGGACCAGGGAAATGAATTAGGTTCCTTTATCTAATTTCTGTGACGGCAAGGCAGGAACATTCTGACGAAGCAATTTACATTGATTTACAAGTATAATCTATAAATCCGGGGGTTCATACATCAGGATTTCAGATCAGCGTACATAATGTGTGTAAATACATGTTCACCTTGTTTGTTAATGTATTGCGAATGAAAAATAAACGTAACAAGAACATAAGTTTGCCTAATTTTATTAGGTTAAAGTGGCAGTACCTCCTGTGTAGCAGAGGACTGCAGCGCAGGCTCGGCTCTGTTCTTTAGTCCATGGTTAAACTTAGGAACTAAATTTGAATCATCTACTTGTCCCTTGAGATACCTCCTCTTGGCTGTTTTCTTACCCTAATAAACACATGCGTTCTGAGGGCCAGATCCTCAGCATTAATGCAACCAGAGCATCCTCCCCCTTTGTTCCTCACCTTCAGTACAGTTGTGCTAGTTTTTCACATTTGAGTATTTGAGGTGAAACCGTGGTTACAATTAAATCAGTAAGAGTTTCCTACTGAAGTCAGGGACTCAAGGGTTTAGTCCTTGGCCTTTCTGTGTATACAGATGTTTTTGAGACGAAAGTGATCTACAACAGCTCTGTGTAACACGCATGGAGCAGATCCTTTTATGGAAAGAGTAGAAAGCGCCTCAGACAGTGCACATCCTGTTTCATTGCAAATAGTCTCTGTGTGTTTATAAAATAAAACATAGGATGAGTTCTGTCAAAGATTCATATAAATTTTCACCAGTTGTAAATATTGTTGACATATTTTAGACATAAATTAACATTTAAAATGTCTCTAAGCCTGCCGAGCCAGCCATAGTCTGGGTTTGTATCAGCCAGCACACAGAAAAGTTTCTGAGTTTTAGTAGTCCTTACTGCCTGCGACCGTATTTATGACGGAAGGGTTTCACATAAAGCCACGATGACAGCGGACGTTGAACAGGGAAGGACTAAAGCAATAAACGTCCAAAGAGCAGCTGGATCCTGTTCAGCCTGCATGAGCGGCACCAAATAACTGACAGTCTTAGCGCCTTTCCATCGCACGCAAAGCCACAGTAAAAAAGGCAGTATCTCCTGGAATCGATTCCACGTGGAGTGGAACTCCTGTTCTAGACAGAGGGACAGTCTATTCGAGAAGCAGACAGCAGATCCATAGGTGTGTATTTTGAGAGAAATTAAAGATGGAGAGATTACAGGCAAGACCCAGACCCACGAAAATCCATGACTGGTTTTCTATCTGCTCTGAGGGAGCTGGATCAGGCTTCCTGGAGACAGATCATGGTTCCTTGTAGCTTCTTTTAGCAAAAGATCCTCAGGACTGTGCTCGCAGAGTATAAGCACGACACAGTCATGGGGACTTGTTAAAAAGGAAGAGTGATGCATACTCTACTGTTTATCAGGTAGTATTGACTCAACGTTGTTTTTTTCAATGTACAACATCTCTTGTTTACTACTTTGTATATCCAGACTGGTTTTCTAATTTCAGTGTGCTTTTCTCCCCTCCTCTTCTCTTGCTCCTACTGCTGAGGGAGTAAACCATGAAGGGAAAGGACTTGCTCTTGTTTGACCAAACACATGAAAGTTTTGCCTGAGATCAGTGGGTGTTTAAGAGTTGTAAACATTTACACAAGTTAGCACCTCACAGATTTAAACAACTTCCCTCTCTCCCTAAGTCAAACACCTGGCAGAATCAAAGCAAGCTGGAGGGAAGCAGGCTCACAACTTCTCACCTCTGTGCCTCTGCTTGTATCTTGTTACTTGTGCTAATTTTGCCGCAAAGCATAAAGTAAACTCTGCATTCCCATGTAATATAAATGACATAACTTAATGTGACTAAGAGATATACAGCTGGCATTGCATTTCCTCCCAGCGCAGAGAGGTCAGGCAGCAACGTGCTGTAACAAAAACTAAGCTAACACAGAGTCACAGGCTGCCAGATCTCAGTCCTTCTCGCTAACAGCCTATACTCTGTGAAGTACTTCAGCATGCAGCAACTTTCCCAACTGTACTTAAAAGTAAAGGATGATGCTGGAAAATGTCAGTGCTCCAGCTTAACAAATCTCCACATAAATAGGAAACATTTTAAAAGATTCAAACGATAAAAGGTTCAGAAGGAGCAATCTTTCTGTTGCGTGTGCCTAGATCTACAGCTCCCCGATCACGGCAGTTTGGTCTTGCACTGGTGTGGAAACCACAAAAATAAGCCTTTCATTAAAAACAAGCCACTCCTGCTGTCCACCTCATTGTAAAAAAAGAATTAACAGTAACCCATGACTACCTTTTATCTAGGTTTCGTTTACTTTTAGAAGTCCAAACGGTAACCAGTGACACTGCTGCAAAACTGCCTGGTTCCTAGAACAGAATGCAGTTCCCTCCATAGACCCCATGGGGAGGGAATGAATTTGACAACATCACAGTGCAAAATTTCTACACAGACAGGACCACTAGTTCGTTTGCACTGGGTTCTGAAGAAGCGTGTTTCACCCCAGAAATATAACAGGGGCTTTGAAATCACCCCACCCGCGTACCTAAGGGAAAGTCTACTTCGTGACAGGCTGACGAGCACGGCAAGCCCAAAGGACGGGCAGGAAACGGGCCTGACCATGCAGGTGACCAGACCCTTAGCAGGTAACATGCTAAGAGGTCCTCAGGAAACACTTCAATCACTGACACATACTGCTCTTGACAACAGGATCAGCACAGGAAGCCCCCCTCATTGCCAGGGCGGACGCAAAGACATTTTTCTCATGGCAGCTAGATTATCTGGAACTTCCAAGCCAGCTGTTCAAATCTGAAACAGCTGAGCTGCCCCTCTTCTCCCGACTGTGCATTAGTAACAGGACTCCAGTCAGTAAAACCCACAAACATGAAACCATTTCAGGGTGGAACCGTTCTCTACAGACCCGTCTGAAGACATCTGAGTTCATGTCTATCAAGGAGCCCAGAACCACAGACACACTGAGGTTGCATTTGCAGCTTCTCAGGTGCAGTCTTGTCAGCACTGACAAACGCACAGGGTACCTACAGACACTGCCGAACGCTTCCTAGGGTTAGGGGCAGTCTACTCCTTCCAGGAGTACTCTTCATGCTGCTCTTTAGAAAGGAAGCCCACCTGCATGGTTCCCTGACCCGTGCAGTTCAGGTAGTTCCAACCTTGAGTGACAGTTGGAACCAAAAAGGCGTTTTCCAACTCTTCCAGGCAAGCCGCATGGGCAGTGCTATGCTCCTCAAGACTGGGGGGCAGATGAAACTCATGGGCAGAGCATGTGCTGCCTTCTCTAAGAGCAGTGCACACTGCCTGCTTTGGCCTGCCAAAGTCCTTTTGGCACCTGGGCTACCAAACTCCAGGAGGGCATTCACCAACGGCCTTCAAGAGGCAGCTGTGAGAAAGCAGCGCCCAGTCAGCCCAGCAGACACCAGCGATTGCAGAATAGTTATGAACCTGAGAGGGTCACATTTTACCCTCGCCCTTCCCGATCCCATCACATCCCAAACCCTCAGTTAGGACAGAGCAAGGAGCACATGCAGCTTTTAGCTCTCTTCTTTCCCCGTCGGTCTGGCTGGTCATTTAATAGAAGACATCAATCCCCCGCCTCTTCCGAGGCCTCAGTCTGTTGCTTTGATCCCCTGCTGTAGCAGTTTAATCTTAAACCAGAAGCTACTCGAGCTAAATGCCAGTCTTCAGTGTTTCAAATTTAGAATCCTTTTGAGGTGCTTGCTCTCCAAGTGCATTAGCTGTCTGCACTGCTTGATTAGCAATGCTCTTTCTGAGTGGTATATTTACTCCCAGAAGCACTTTATCATTTATCATACTTATGTTCATTTCAGTCTTACCCCAATCACAGCAGCTTTCATGTGAAATGTTTAAAAGGAGAAAGAAAACAAGATTAATACCTATTTAGTACACATTTAATAGCCCCTCTAATGCACACACACTCTTCAGAGACAATCCTATGTTCTGTAGCTTCTTTATGTTTGGCTTTTTACTTTTCTTAATCACAGTTATCTGAATGTAAACATTAGGTAGAGCTGTGAGAAAACATAAAGCAATCTAGAAATCTGCATATCACTAGAGAGCCAAGAAGAACAATGAAGATTCAGGACAACCATCTGGCTGAACACAATGCTCCATTTCAAACGGAGCCTTTGAGCATCCTGGTACTGCAGTGTAATGTGATTTTGGGTCACAGTCATTCTGATGCCCGTGCTGCAGAGATTTCCTGTGCGCAGTTGGGTCAGATCTCCAGAATGTAATCTAACTCAGACAGACATTTTCTCTTAACCTTTTGTCTTACAGGAACAATGGACACCATCTGCTGTCACAAGAAAGTGCAGGCCATCCATAGGTGCTTCGGTCCTCAAGGGCACAGCTGCAACGAGAGGAAGTGCATTTGTTCTAGGAGACACAAGAACCATGAAGCCACTTAAGCATCGCACAAGAAAACTGAGGAGAGGTACCTCTTCATACAAACGAGTGTCTTAGAGGGTAGGTTGGGATAAATGAACAGTCTTAATTCCTTAGAAATTTCCCTAAAAAGACACTTTTATGATGTAGGGGAAGATTCTGTTTCTCTCTCCCAAGTCTCTAAGAAAAACTCATCATTTTAATTTAGAAAAGTTCCACTCACTTCTCAACCTTACTTGGTATTTCACATCCGAGCTTTCCAGGGTCTTATTTTCTTGTGCTCTGGGCTCACAGGTTGGTGCAGTACTTACAATCATAGAATCCTTAGGGATGGGAAGGAACCAGGAAAAATCACCCAGTCCAATCCCCCTGCCACAGCAGGATCACCCAGACCCAGTGGCACAGGAACACAGCCAGGCGGGTCTGGAACCTCTCCAGAGAAGGAGACTCCACAACCCCCTGGGCAGCCTGTTCCAGGGCTCCAGGACCCTCCCTGGGAAGAAGGTCCTGTTGGTATTGATAAGGAACCTCCTCTGCTCCAGCTGGCACCCAGTGCCCCTTGTCCTATCCCCAGATGCCCTTGGGAAGAGCCTGGCTCCATCCTAATGACAAACTGTCCTTCATTTGAAGCTAATCAGTAAGTCGTCAAGTGAGAGTTCGGCTTCCCAATTTACTGTGACTAGCTCCAACACCAACTGTGTCTCTTGCCATCTAAAATAATACTGTGATAAAGTATTTGTAACACAGAATAAAACCAGAACGAGCACCAGCAGCAGGAGATGGCTGTGGAATGGCTGCTTTACAGCTCTGTGAAACGTGAAGGGCTGGATTACTCAAAGTAGACCAGGAAAAAGTGTCACAGAAGGGTGGCCCTGTGCGTAGGAGAGTTAACAAAGGTCGTGGTAGTCCTGTGGTTGTAATAATCCCACAGTGGTACAGCAGTGATTGCCAGAATGGTGATTTTACCCCTTTCTGGTTAATTACAGTTGTCTCGAAAGATACTGAGGAACTTCACCAGGAAAGAGATTTTAAAAGATAGGAGGCACAAAGTTTCCTCTTCAAAGTACTGATGTTATACAAAAGGACAGCATTAGGACATTGGGCTCATTCCCTGGGCCCCCAGAATGATGCTGCGTGTCATCAAAGGACAGATACTGCCACAGTTCCGTGCGGAATCTGTCACGGTGTGTACACCAGTCGTGCCCCTTCACGTCAGTGGCAAATCATAACTAGTACCTCTACTAAGGTATCTGCATTATGAAGGAAACTACTTTCATTCTACTTCATTGTCCTCTTCCTCTCTTCTTTAGACGTTGTCATATCCTGTCAGTCAGGTGCTCTCCAAAGTTTGCTTGGCTAGCTTGCTTTCCATCCTCCTGACCTTCCTCCCAGCCCTGAGGTCCATTTTATGCGACGCTATGGTAACTAATAGATAGAAGGGAATTCCCACCAGAAATGCTAACAACTTCACTCCCAGAAGACACAGACCCTGTGGTTTCTTAAACCAAGTCAAGGAACACATACATGGGGAAGCCTGAGCGGTCCCAGAGTGAACGAGACGATGCCATGGCAGCATAATAAAGGATGATGCAATGAGGCCACGAAAATATTTAGAGATTTCTACCTGATAGGAAAAAATACACATTTCTGCTCCCAGAAACATTGATCTTGATAAAATCTGGGTCACTGCAACAGCAAAGAATCCTTTAAATTAAGGTTTAAATTTTAAAAAGAAATTGTAGATTATTTTTCGTAATAGAAACCTCAGATCCCTGACTCTTAAAATCTGTTAAATTCTGAGACAGCAAATACAGTTCCCGATTTAATGATACCAGTTTGCTCAAGGAAAGAAGAAAGGACTATGTGTCACATTAAGACAAATATTAAAGCTGGATCTGCTATGGAAAATTCAGTGCTAGTTACAATCACAGCTCTCTGGATTGTTTGGATCCATAGGTTTGTTCTGCGTACTGTGACAGGAAGCCAAACAACACCCATCTGGCTACTAGATCCCCCTAAGAAAACACAGGGTAAGGGACTGAGGCGTGGAAGTTCACTGAGATCAATGGGAACTGAACACAGAAACACATCTGGCAATGAGGGACCGAGGGTTGTGGGGGGGGCTTGAGTGAATATTCATAGCATCCCAGCAGCTTCACTGACATTGCGGTGGCCAACCATGAACACTTAAAAATGTAACCTTACCTGGTTAGTCTCTGCAGTGACAGCAGAGCAGAGAAGAGACTTCAATTTCAAAAAGCCTACAGAGTCGAGCCTGGAACACGCTTCTCTGCGAACACAGCAGGAAGCTCGCCTTTCGCTTGGTCCGCCTCCATTATTTATTAGTACTTCAAACAAAGGATTTATTAGCTTGGTTAAATTTGACAATGGGTCAATTCAAAATGATTGTTCGTTGTGGGAAATTTCAGTTCTGACTCTGAAGGGAGAGTAATGAGGAGATGAAGCTTGGCAAGATGACAGCTGCTGGACAGAACGAATCTACGTTCACGTACCGATGGTCCAAGAATGTGGCTCTTGGACAAGAGATATCGTTGAAACCTCAGAGGAAGTTGCTGGGGACTTGATTTGAATGCTGTAATGAGTGTGTCTGCCAGTTCCCTTGCCAGTTACAAATAAAGTTGGGAGAAAAAGCGAACAAGAAACTTTAACAACACAAGACAACAGTTTATGCTCATTTCTGTCCTCATCAGTTAAAGGGGTGGGGGGGGAAGAGTAAAAGAGGACAAACTGTGGTAGCTGAACACGAGCGGAGTCCTCCATTTAGGCAATATTCCCTTCTCCTCAGACACACTTTGTACTCAAAATCATTTTCTCAATAATTCTGACAAAACTCGATCGCTAGGTTAGTCAGAGTAAGTTCGTTATCACAATAAAAGTGAGAAATCAGAGGACACACAGGGCAGATTTTTGCTGGAAATTTTCATCCCCCACCTTTATAATTTGCTATTCAAGATTATTTTCCACTATTTACCCATGTTTTGCTGTCTCCATGAAATTTCTGGTCAGCAAATGAATGGAGTCTCAGGGATGTCTGTTGAATGAATGCCAGCACACAGCGAAGTTTAAAAAAGACAGCGTCAGAGAAGGATGGTTAAGGTACCCAAAATCGATAGAATTACAATATAAAACTCAGCATCTTCATTCCTCCTCCTCCTCTCAATATTCAGGAGGAATTTTAAGACCACTGAGAATGTAAAAGGCATCAGAAAGGAACAGGTACAAACACCGTTTTGCAGCCATACGTTGAGAACTGCCGACGCAAGGAAGAAGCATTATTGCTGCATTTAGGCCACGTTTACTAACTGTGCAGGGTCTGACAGTGCGCTCAGGACTTCCTGTGACATCTCCTGGATCTCGCCGGTTTTGTGGTCCCAGTTGTGCATTACACTCACGCAGTTTCACAGTCTCACAGTAATGATGATGCTGGAAAAGACCTTAAAGATCATCCAGTCCAACCTAAAACCAACCAAGCAAACCTAAACGTCTGACATCTAGTCCACTCATACAGGCCTAACAGACTCAGCCAGAATTTTGTAAGTTGGACTGCTCAGATGAGGCCATTTACTCAAGATGCCTCAAATGTTGAGAGGACAGGTGATCTTACGAGATTATTCTATTGCAGAGGTCAAAAGGTCTTGTGGGGAGATGCCTCACTTTCTTTGTCCCTAAAATGCTCTGCAAAAGGTACATGGTAATGTGAAAGAAGCCAGGGAAGGGAAGAGATAAATCACAGGATTACAAAATTATTGAGGCTGGCAAAGCCCTCTGAGCTCAGCCAGCACAGCCCAGGACCTGACATCACCACAATAAACTAGTGCCCAGGCTTTTCCTAAACCCTTCCAGCGGTGGGGACTCCACCACTGCCCCAGGCAGTCCATTCCAGGCTCTGATCACCCTTTTCATGCGAAAGTGCTTCCTAACATGTAATCTAACCTTCCCCTGGTGCAGCTTCAAGCCCTGCCCTCTCATCCTATGGTCAGTAGCCTGTGAGAAGAGCCCGACCCACACCTGCATGCAGTTTCCCTTCGGGTAGCCATAGAGCCTGATAAGTAAGCAGAACCTGGCTTCCCTTTACTTCTTCCTCCACGTCTTATACTTGCTAGCTAGCACTGCTGCAGTTCCTCATTGTAAACGCCTCGTGTTTCTTTACTAATCCCTTTGGAATTCTGGTGGCACTAAAAAATACATGCAACGTCTACACAAGAGGGAGCGCACGGCACCGGGCGGGCTGAGTCGCATGAAGGCCCATGGGTGCATGCTGCTTTCCAGAGAGCTACCTGAAGCTTTGCTCTGCGGATGAGTTCACAACCAAATTCAGTCAGGTCCCAGACCTGAGGTTTCCAGCATTTTCTACAGAGGGAAAATGAATGCTGCTTCTGTTCAGGTTAATAAATCAATTCATTTATGGATTAGATATATGTGCAGAAAAGAAGTGTGAGGCATTTAATTGCTTATAAATGATCAAAGTGTTGGCGAGTATCATGGCAAAAGGCCAAGCTACACTGGAAATGGTTTGCTCCGTTACACCTGCTGCTGTAGTCTCTTATCTTGGAATGACAGCAATTACTCTATGTATTTTTAACTGTATGCCTCCATTACGGCAATAAATGGTTGCTTAAATGCCATCAGTTTCAAATGACTCCACCGGAAAATGCAGCAGGGAAAAGTATCAGAGATGAAGAAATTTTAACGAACCTCCTCTCCCCACCTGCCACACGAACAATTTCTGTGCCAGGTGGCAGATGTTTATGATGATGCTTAGAACAAGTAAAAATTAAATGTATCTCAAAACCTAATTGTTTTTAATGTAAAGGGCTCACAATTAAAGGCAATTTTATTTTATTTCATTTACTTTTTTGCTAGAGATCCTGTCAGAAATGACCTGAAAACCTCAAAAGAAGATGAGAATCTCAAACATTAGAAGTGAATCTTCTTTCCTCAATGTAATTTGATATACAATATCTCATAAGCAGGCTATCAGGACAGAGAAATCTTCATCCCTTCAACATAACACTTAGACAGTACGTGTGGAATTTGACATGTGATATAGGACACAGCCCAATCAACTGTGGGGGGTTTTCCACAGGGAACACCTGAGCAGAGGAACACCACACTCAAAGACCCCGTTTGAAAACCGAGTGTGTTTCTGACTGTCAATTTTACAAGTGACCTTACAGTTTATAAAACACTTAAGTCCTGCACTAATTAATACAATCTCTTACATAAGAACTGACATTTCAATGAGACAGTGCTCGCTGTCCATTATTCTTGCTGGTGTTTCATACATGTCTTTTTTTGGGGCGAGTTATCAGCTGCAGACACGTTGCTATACCTGCACACAGCCATTCACATGAAGCCTATCATGCACTGGCCTGTGCCTGCTCTATGACAGAAGCCGGTGTAGAAATTACCTGTAAGTTGCGTGTATTTTTGTCCTACATCGATTCCTCAACATAACAACAGTGCTGCAGCTGAAGGAGCAACACAGGGATTATGTTTGCCTCTTTAATTCATCCTCTGCACAAGTTTCTTATAGAAAGTAGATGTGGGTCTGAGTAAGACTGTCACATAAAGCACAGCTATGGAACTGCTGAATGAGAGAGGCATCCCAAGAGCTGCATCATCACACATGCACCGGTTTGCTGCTTTCACCGCTGCTGTGTAACATCATGGCCAGAGCTGATGGCACGGCCACTTTTCAAAAGCCTGTGAGTCCCCTCACTAGGATACTCCTGAAAAGTAATCACGCCTAACAGTGTCTAAACCAGGCCCAGGCTAGTGACTCCATTTCTTCATGATTCAGTTGCCAGTAGGGTTGTCTGGGAAAGCACGAAATCATCAGCTCTGCGATACAGAAGAGACAAAAATGTAAACAATGCATGGACATAAAATGCTGTCATTTGAAGGCTGCAAAGAAGGCATTTTCCCAAATCCAAGTTACTCAATCCAAACTATTCAATTAGGACAATACCACTGCCCATCAAGTCGACCGGTGTTCGCTCACCGCTCATTTAAAACCCAGTGCAGAGGGAGGCCGCAGCTAGCGCGTATAGGCATTACAGTAAATAACACTGCAGCACGGTGAAGCCATGACGAAGTGCTGTGATTAAACCCCAGCCAGCACTTAGGGAGCATGCAGCCACTAGTTCACTCCCCATCCCTGCAGCAGGATGGAGAAGACAATCAAAAAATAAAACTCATGGGTTAAGATAAAGCCAGTTTAATAGGAAGGGAAACCAGTAATAACAATAATAATAACAACATACAAACAAGTGATAAGCAACACAATTGCTCACCACATCCTGACCGATGCCCAGCCAATCCCTGAGCCACCACACTCCCGGCCAGCTCCTCCCAGTACATACACTGGACATGACACCGTATGGTAGGGAGTAGCCCTCCAGCTCGTTTGGGTGAGCTGTCATTGCTCTGTCCTCCCTCAGCTCCCTGTGCACTCCCTTCACTGGCAGAGCGCTAGAGAAGCTGCAAAGTCCTTGACTTAGTATAAATCCTGCTTAGTAACAACTAAATCATCAGTGTTATCAACATTATTCTCATCCTAAAGCCAAAGCACAGCACTGTACCAACTACCGGGAAGAAAATTAACTGTATTGCAGCCAGAAGCAAGACAGAAGCTAAGATAGCAGATAGAGCGAGAACAGAGACAGAGGAGTTGAGCAGAGAGGGATGAGAAATTCAGTCAAAGATGCTTCTCTTTTTCCAACCATACTTGGAAATGTTTGTGCACCTTCTTTCCGAAGTTTTGAATCGCTTTTGAGTCACAAGAAAAAGCTGCTTCACACACCCAGCCAGATCTCACACCCATTTTACTAACCATTTCTGTGCTGTTTCTGTCTGTTTTATGTAAGAGCAGCCAGCCTCTCTCTTCAGCGATGCCACAGAGCTGCAGGAAACTTGGAAGGGCAGAGGGTGTTTGGGAGATCGGCCACTTCACTGCACTTGGAAGTTGCAAATACATATAAATTACAGACTCGCTGTGTGTCTGTGCTCCTGTCTGAGACCTGACCTTTTGTCTGAAACCCACTGACAGTGAACACAGGTCACAGTAGAAGACTCTGGTGCTCAAGTTTCAGTGCATCACAGTCAACAAATTGTAATTCCTGCTACATAGCTCCTCTGCTCATAATAAAGCAAATCTGTCACTGAAAGAGACTAATCTTTCCTTCCCATAAAAAGACTTACAGTTAAAGAATATAAGCTTATCATTATGCAAGCTCATTAGGCGCACACAAGCTATACTTTCCCCTGCACAACTGAAATTCATTGATAAAACAATGAAGTGAACTAACACCCTTCCTAAATAAAGTTTCACCGGTAGCACTGTATGTTAATGGAGCTATTTCATTGTTAATGTGACTGACTGCTTATTGATTCTTGCAGTAATCCAGCAAGGGCTTCAGAGTACAATTTAGTTTGGAGAGCTACGAGTCCAACATCTATGCTCAATTACAACTTTCAGAAGGGTCGATCAATAAAATTTAAATTGCTTATGGTAATCACAACTTCAAATCATTCCGATCAGCATAAGCAATCTGCTGACCCCAGCCGAGCTCCTAAATTGAAACTTGTAATGAGTGGTCATTTAGTTTGGGTCCATTCATATTATTTTGGAGGCAGGTGATGAACAATTAAAGATCAGTCAGCACCTTCCCTACCCAGCATTCCCATCTGAATTCCCAAAGTACTAATATGTAGTAACCCTCGGGTATAGGCCTTTGCACTTCTTTAATGGGTATTCTGTATGAATAAGCAATTATATTTTCTATTAAACAATTTCGGTGTAATTGAATTAGCAGTTATAATATTGCTCAGGCAAGCAGAAGCTTTCCTAGGGAAAAATTAAGTGATATTGGGTAATTCACATTAATTTATAAGACTGGAAAATGTAACCATTAAACAGAATTGCTCACCCTCCCCAAAAAATTACAATTAATGAGCATATTGCTTCAACACGTAAGCTTCCTAACAATTTGTTTTTTGGTCATAATAGCTTTTGCCCAGTTCATTATGAAAACCTGTCCATTATAATGAAAATTTCATAGGCTGTTTTCTTTGACAAAGCGAGCTGCAAGTTTATACAAAGATAGCCTGCAGATTACTTTCACGATAAGGAGTCACCTTAGAATTACATTTTAATAAATCATTGACAATAAATCTTCTGCATTACAGCGCCAGGGTTTAGAGAAGGAGGAAAAAAGGCAAATACAGAGGAAGCGATCAATGAAAGTCCCCTTCTGCCAAGCTGAGACCAGACTGACCGACTGTGACGCCAAGTTTGCTGCCCACAAAAAGAACCTTAAAAAGCTTTATTTCAGCAAGGTGCAAAGGAAACAGCAGTGAGGTCTGTACACAGATGCAGACTCACGTGTTAGTACTCACCTAACTGCTTTCTGCAAGTGACCTGCGCTCAGGGCAGAAGTTGCTGAATATTTAAACAGACACTGATTTGGGAACATTTTCATTAACGAAATGCCAAACACACGTGATCCTCCTTCAGGAGACTGCGCATTATTCACCAACATTTGAAAAGCTGACGAGCACTCCTGTTTGAGATTCACCCAACGCTGCAAGGGCTGCAGCACAAATGGAGCTTTGGCTGAACACTGTTGGAAGAGGTTTAGTCACCCAACTAGTTCTGTATTTTTACTTAGAACAAGAGGTCTTGAGGCCAGAAGTGTCTACGCTGTGTAAAACAGCTCTTGCTGCATCGATGAAGAGCACAGAAGACACCTTAGTTATGCCAAGATTTGTACAGTTACACAGACATATGTGGGAGGGGTGTGGAGAAGAAAGGTAAGGCCACCTACCAGACAAGAGAGCTCTCTGTGTGTGTGTTATGAACACTTGCACCGTTTTCTGGGGCAAATCTACTGAATGCCTTTTCAGCTCACAGACAAAGTCCGATCATGTCCCTCATTAGCTTTCATTGTTACCGTGAAAGTAAAAGGCAAAGACTAGGAGCAGTAAATTCAGAGTTCCTGAATAAGCAGGATCCAGAATAAAAAGCCATGCCCCTGCCTAGGGGCCTGGGGGTTACTTAGACTGGAGAGGGCTTCTCCCCTCTGCCTGGCCTGTTGTTCTATACACAATGCTATGCCCCTCAAGAGTATCAGTCTTCTTAAAAAGTGTACTGATGTTTTATAGCCGCTCCTGTTTTGCAATACAAATGATATAATTACTTGTTTCTTGCTGGAGGGGGTCCGGTTCTTTTAGTTCATTTTTTAAATGCAAATCTTACTAAGTATTTTATCCTAAAATGGCTACTGCAGAGGGAAGTGTGATATCAGCCGAAGACGGACAACACACCTCCAAGAATAAATACTAGGCACGGAATGAAACCTGAATTAAAGCGGCATACCCAACCCTGAATTGATTACTTACGTTAACATGATGCAATGGGAAAGCGCGAAAATCAGATATACAGTAATATTCCATGAATCACTGCTAGCTAGCCCGCAACGAACAAAGACATAACAAAGGGTTCTGTTCTCCAGAAATCTCAAATTTTATAATAGCTCTGAAACGTTCTCTTTGTATAGTATAACAAATTTCTCACCACCCACATCTTCACATTTGTTACTGTGGACAGACTGCAAACTTTCTTAGAGGAGCAAGCAAACGCATTAACTCATTCCTGAGTAACTGCTCACTTGTTTGAGCTCGCTAACGACACCCTACTCTTCAGGTGGAGACCACAACCACTCAGAAATTCCTGGCACCAACTGAGCTTGAAATTAGATTCCCCTGACCCAAAAGAACACGTTCTTCCCATTTAACTTAAAGCATCTTGGCCATGAGCTGTGCCCTATGAGACATGACAAATGACTGCACAGTTCTGATTCCATCCCTGAGAGGTCAATGGCACTTGTAAGCTAGCCAACTCATTACAGAATGGCAGAAAAGGGATTCATTAGTGTCCTATCTTAGCTTCAATTATGGAACAATCCATATGCAAATTGCCCGTTGAATATGGTGGTCACTACACAAGGATGCAGAGATGTAAAGATAATGACAGCGCTGCGTTCAGGAAAAAACCTGCAGTCCAATGACACTGTCAACATAGGGACTGAAGCCCATCTGGTGTTCCTCACATAAACACTTCCAGGTCCGAAGAGGTACCTATCCCCTTCAGCTCCTCTCATGGAAGGAGTAGGTTTATTCCTCTGTGCATCAAAACTGGGCCAGCATTGCCTTGTTTGCTCCAGCACTCTCTGCACTTCTGGAAACGCTGAAAGGAGAAAATCCTTTCTCCCTTACTTTTTCCAAGACAGGGAAGAGCACAGTGGCAAGAAAGAGAGAGGCAAGTAAGTAATAGGAGATTCACATGTAGACAGTTCTATCCACAATGGATCTACAAGGCAGGATTTTCAGCATGTATGTAACAGCTCATGGTCTATAAGAGCTCACTAGTCTATAATTATAATGCCTAATTGTCACCACACTAACAAACTACTGACCTGCAAAGCTCCTTCTATTTTGTAAGCTCTTCAGAAGTCACAGCTGTCGTCTTCTTCCAGCAGTTAGGAGATTTAAACACCTGAAGTCCAGGTACATAGGAAAGTCAGATATGATAGCCATCCTTTCCCTACATAGGTGTTTATGGCACCTTGAAGCACAAAAGCAATGCAATATTTTAAAGGTCTGTGAATTTCTTGAACACAGCTGCAAAGTTGCCCTGACAAATCCTTAACCCACTTACCCATCCAGAGAAAGTGTAACATCTCTATGTGAAAAAGAACAGCAGAAATTACCAATTCCCCAAGTAAGCAGAGTGGAGAAACAATTGGAACGTTCAAGGCTAGGTTTTGATCCCAGAAGCGCGGCTGTACGTCCAGGGTTGGCTGATTTTAACAGTCATCTCAGATTTCCTGTGAAGGAACCTTGATGAGCGCTTTAGGCTTCTTGTCAGCACTGTGCCCACTGTGCCCACTTTTGTGACACTCTTTGTTTGCACGCGGCATTCTGCTTTTTCACTGGCCAGGAATCCTGTGGTAATATGAGCTTAAAAGATCTCTTGAAGCAGTTATCTATGAGTTGAAAGCCTTACGTCCTAGCTAAAGACAGTGCACCTGAACCAGGTATTCTCAACCAAGTCACAAGGACAGTGCCACTCTGACAGAGTAAGAACAAGAGTCGTTGTTTTTATGGGACATCTAACAGAGAAAGAAACGACTTCTGGGTCTGACACTACTGCAGAAATGAAATACCAGAAACTTCAGTGAAACCAGGAGGTCAGAATGGGGGCCTACCGACACCACATTCTGTTGTCCTTCAAAGGCAGGAGACCATGAAAGAAAGAAACAGATGGACTGAGAGACAGAAGGTGTCTCTCACTGTAAGGTTCAACCTGAACTGTCACTACTGTTAGCATGAATGAGCCGACACACAAAAGCCGTGCATTCACTGATCCCGGTGCATGCAGACCTCAGAGAGAAATACTGTTTATCTCAAAATTCCCTCCTGACATTTTAACGTTTTCATGGTACTACACACTCGCTTAGATGATGAAGGTGCTCCAAAACATAACTGCGAGGCTCAACTGAAAACAGTTCCCCTGTAGAAATGCAAGATCTGCACTGAGTGGTTTAGCCTTCAAGGTCTCCTTTTCACCAGGCTGTTAATTTCAGCAAACTCTTAGAGACACTGCTGGAGATGGTGAACAAAGGACCACCAGCGGATCAGCAGGGAAGAGGAACACTGCTGGAAGCACTGCGGTGTCACAGGACGGAGCTATATCCACTGCACCACGCAGCCTAACCCGTGATAGTGTCCTGCAGTCTGTGGCAGTGTCCCGCGTTCTGACATCATGGATACTCTGCACAATTAACACAAGAAATTAAAGGGAGAATTTTGTGTTCTTAGTGACAGAACACAAGCTGCAAACAGGAGAAAAAATACTCAGTGCTCTGGCCTTTTTTCTTTTCCCTCTAAAGAAGCATGATATTGAAAACATCATAAATCTTTGGGTCATGCACGGGGGTTTTGTGGGCAGAGGCTGGATTTCAGCCTCGAGACACTGCCCATCCTCTGGCATCTGCTCTATTAAAAACTACCCCATGGACAAATCATGGTCCTAAGAGTTAGTTAAAAGTAACCTCAAACCTTTCACCCTTTTTGTGCTCACAAAGTAATCTAAACCCAGCACGTTAAGAGAGACATCAAAGAGTCCCCACTGGTTTTTGTAGGTGCAGCTTCTGAGTCTCTCATTTCCTACTTTAGAGATAAGCCATGCAAAGACTTCACTCTGGCCTTTTGCCCCCAAAAGAGTTTTTACTGAAATGTGTGTTGCAGTGGAAAGATAAATAGTCAGAGTTACAGAAATCAATACAGCAAAATTCAATAAATAACAACAAACACAGACTGGACAAGACCTAAATTTTTACTGTGGAAGCTGTTTGACTTTCCCACAGTTGTACAATACAGGCGCTTATTTTGTACATTCCTGTTCGGAAAGAATAACACATCCTTCTGATTTTAAAGGCTTGGCCAAAATACGAGGCATATGTTCCATTGCCTTCTCCAGAAGCTCCTCAGATCACTGTCTACAAGCTCTCTGGAACCAGAACCAGAAACTCAAATGATATTAAACTGCATCCCACTTATAAATTTAGATATCAAATTCACTTTAAGCTATGGATGCAAGCTACAAAATAGAGATCCAGATCTCATTAGCCTCAAGGTCTGCAGCTATCTGAATCTGACATTTTGACTTGGAGCCGTTTCTACTAGGAGTAAGAAAAAAATCTCCTCCTTTTTCCATTTAGTCATTCCCAGCATGTTTTGCTTACCATCTTTTTTCGCTCTGTCCCCGTACTAAGCAGCCATTGAACCATCTGTAGTATTCAGATAATCATTTTCCTGGCTATAACTATATAATTCCTCTAATGAGGGCTACTGGAGAGACTGCTATCTTCTATTTCTGAAGTCGTTATTATGGCTCAGTCTTGTGATTCAACCCTTTTTATTTTGGAGGCATCACTCTACTGTACAGATGGGACTAAATGTGTAAAGGACCACTGCTTAAAGAGACGCTGCACTCAAGCCATGTACACAAACATCAAACGCCGGGACCACTGAGTCACACCGTGCCAGGGAGTCTGTTACCAGACAGCAGTTTCAGCTGTAAAGAAAAAAAAAATCAAGATCGTTTGGAAGAATTTCCAAATATTTCCTTACCAACATTTTCAACCTCTTGTTCACACATCAAGTTCTCACTTCAAAGTCCACCAGCATTTATTACTTGTGACAGTAACTGAAGGAGTTAAATTGCCTTTTTGAAACAGCACACGTCACGTTTCTCTTTGCTTTTTCCTTGGAAGATGCTACAAATACAGCTCCTCTTCACACTTAACCCACACTTGTTCCCATTTTCCAACGGAGATGCTGACCCAAAGCAGCACCTCCAGATTACACCCGTCTAAAAGGCAGCACTGCTAATCACAGCAATAGATGAGACTCTCCAACAGGCCAGACCTCAGACTTAATTTAAAGAAGTCTGTAAGAACTTAATATGATCGCAGGCCACAAGATCAAGACAATTATTCAGTTAATAGCTGGACAGCCTTCAGACAGAGTCTTCACATTGGCCTCTTTGCACAGTGCTTCTCAACAGAAAGAAGGTGATGCAGGAATATGCTTTGTAGCCTTCTCAGAAGAGCCCTTGTGCCAGCACTCTGCACTGAGTTCATGCTCACCACCTTCTCAAATAAAAATTATATGTTACTTGTAAGGGAATCCTGACAAATCATCACAACATGACCTGTCCGTGCCCTTTATAAGCATGCAGCCTCTGCCATCAACCTTCGCTGACACAACAGCCTCTCTCTTCATGTCTGAAGTCCTCTAGCACACAAGTGCCTTCTTAAATGGAGAGAGCATTTTGAAAGTGCATTCCTCAGTTTGATGATGAAAAATGAATATGAGAATAAAAGAATTCCTGTTGTTTCCTTGAGTACAAGGCTCTCCTTGCAAAAATCAATCTGTGCCATTTTGGAACAGTATTGCTAATGAAATTACCATAGTGACACTGCAAAGGCATCAATTACTACATAAAAGTACTAACAGCCTTGAATGGGATTCTGGTGCTATTGAAGACTTGGAGAATCTGTCCTCATTTCTCTCTACGTCATTGAATAGCCCCACTGAAAAGCTGAATATCTCTAAGCACATGATAAATCCAAGGTCATGGTTCTACAAGACACTGGCCCCTAGTAACATAAAATGCTGTGCTCCCCAGACCCAAAATGAACTTACCAGTTCAGATTCATTCAAAAAATTGGTCCCATAGCCTTCCTGCTCAACTATCCTCTGCCCTAGAGCCAGCACAAAGCACAAACCTGGCAGCTTTCCTTAATTTAGCAGAAATAGCACAAATCACAGCTTTGTGATGGATCCAGACCAAATCTTTCAAGACAGATGATTCAAAGATGTGCACAGCCTGTACTGATGAAGCTGAAACCAGGACCTCATTGACCTCGCTGAGACGATGTGTGATGTTACACACATAAAAACATTCTTGGACTGTGCCCAAACCACTCTGGAACATCATCCATGAAGGAACATGAATCGATGATCCTTCTAAACGGTGCAGTCATGCATCTGTGTGTGTGCGGATAAATTCATCGCTAATTTTCATGTGCATCTCCCAGATTCACCTGGCAGGTGTCTGGCAGCTTAAATCGCGCAGTGCTGGTGAATGCGCCTGTAATTATAGATGCAAGGGTTTTGCCCAGCACACTTTAAAACTTCACAGGTTCACAGTGTTTCACTGTTCCTGGAAATTTCAGAGGTACAATCTGTCTAACTAAGTGTTCCTTAGTTTTCTGTTATTTTATTCTGTGAACCCATAAGGAGCTGAGGCCACCCCACCCCACATCTCAGGGTCATACAGTAAGGGCTGTACTCTGATTTAAAATCAACCTGCGTCCAATGTATGCAGCCACACTAGAAGAACCAGGACTGGATTGGGCAACGCAGATAGAACGGAGTAAGTAATTAAAACAAGGATTCATCAAATGAGAGCCTACAGGTATTTTCCCACTCCAAGGGCTAAGAGTCACTTGCTTTCTTTTCCCCCGGTAAGATCTGAGGCGATAAAAGCCCTCCAAAGACCTCGCTCTCTCGCCGGTGTCCAAAGTGGTCCTTGCTTGCGCAGGAACAACACAGAAAAATACAAAAATAGGCTTCAATTAGCATAGTGCCAAATTGGTCTGCTGTAACTAGTGCTTTGAAGTCTGGCATGCGGAGTGATTCCCCACAGGAAGTTGAGCACTCTGAAAACAATTAAGAACAAAAAAGGGGCGGAGGGGGGAGGAGAGAGGGAGCGGGAGTACAGTAGTTAAATTAAGCAAAGTGAGACTTGCAATAGTCAAGGGACTAAACCAGCCACCGAATCCCTTAATAACAGCACTTCTTTAGCAGAGACCGAAAACACCACTGCATTTTTAGAAACGGAGACACTAAAGCTTGAAAAGGCGGAATGACGGAAGTTTAAATTAAATAAATTACAATTACTTCAGAATATAATAAAAGGCAATAAGGCACCGAAACTGCCAGCAGTGATAGCAGCTAATCCCGTCTTCTAAAACTGATCTTAATGTAAAAGCATTGGGCAATTTAAAAGTAATAAACATAATAATCCCTGCCATTTTACATAACAAATACATCCTAACTACCATTCCCCTTGGTATGTATGAAACCTTGCGAAGGACTTGGCTTCTGCAAAACAGCCGATGTTGGTTTCACAAGGATGTTATAGCGGCACAGCCGAGCGCGTTTTGAGGGGGAAGGTTAAAATCTACTTTACAGGCAGTCCCGAGTAAACATAACTACATCTGAAAACCTGCACGCACCACACAGACCTTTCAGGCTGCACCATAAGCATTCCACACGGAGGAAAGCCTTGTCTGCAGCGTCCTGTCGACACTGAAATGCGTGATGACCTACTAAAAGATGGTCACTACTATTATTATCAACCTTGTGGTGGTATGCAGAGGAACTGCCGTGTAATTAGCAACGGTATCTGTCCTGAAGATCCCGCCACGCAGACAAGCAAAGCAAGTGAAGGTTTCACCATCTGTGTTTTACCAAACAGGAATGAGAGGCGGGGAAGATGAAAAGCTTAGCCCAATTAAATAGTGAATCTCCAGATAACTAATGGTTTCCAGATCAGGTCCCAAATTAGGGGTCTAAGGGAACAGAAGGCTGAGACCTGAACCTACATCCTTGCCTTCCCTATGCGTGACTTAGCACAAAGGCATCAGAAATGAATTCTGTTCCCTTGGATACTCCCCTACGGACACCCCCGTGCCTCCGTGGTGTGTCGCCCAAGAAGCATTACAAGTAACAGCTCTCCATCACACAGCAGTACATCTCAAACATGCAAGACAGCTGTAAGGCTCAAGAACTTCACCAGCTTTGCCCTTCCTGCCTCTGCCCACTCTGTGTTGTGGTTATCCTCAGTACAAGGGTTAGAACAAGGCTTTGCTATTTTTAAAAAACTTTGGGAACTGACTTTTGACAACCAGGCTTCAGGAGCAACCTTTCTGGTTGCCATGAAAAGGTGAGGGATCGTCATTTTTGGACCTGGTCTCGACTCAGCTGGACACATCCCTGAGCTCACTGACCTAAGCAGACCAGCTTTGAGCAGTGGGATTGGATGAGACAATCTCCCGAGGGACCTTCCAGCCTAAACTTCCTTATGATTTTCTGCTATGTAGTTTTACCTCAACTGTCTTCCTTGATAGGCTAAAGATTTCATCTCTTGCAAACAAGACCTTCCCCCAGATTTCATACAGAAAGGAGTCTGCGTGTGCACCAAAGTACACCGGAGTCTTAGAACAATGACCTAGCTATTTCTCCAAGGCATGCTGTTGATAACATGCAAGTCCTGTACCCCTCCTAACTTACAGAGAAGGACAGGCATTTATCTTTTGCTCCTTCGCAGCTCAAAGCCCATAAAGCATGTGAAAACTCTGAACACTGAGGTCACAGGACAAGCCAGGACACCCATGCTGACCCCAACAGCCTGAAGAATCACCTCTATTTTACTGCATTATTACGGATGCCACCACAGACGATCAGTAAGCGTTATCCTGTCAGAACAGCACCTGGGAGAAAATCCAGCTGCCTTGAAGACTGCTTTATGACACTGCATTCCCAAATGCAGTGACCAAGGAAAAGCTGGAGAGCTTGAGACTGACATTCACACTTCTGGTCAAAGCAGCATGTATCAGAAAGAGTAATGTCAGGTGGGAGATCTATAGAGCTCTCTCAGAAGGCACTTCTGCACGAGTCTTACTGCCTTTCAGTTCCATTCTGCACTATCCAACCACTACATAGACTTTAAAACAGCAACCCCATAAAAAGAAAGAACACTAAGTTGTACTTCACTGTGAGTAAAAAAGCCAGTCTTGAAAAGGTAAGTGAGCGGGAAACTGGTTCAAGATAACGCTGGAGAAGACTGGGCCAACTAGCTCCTGAGTGCCCAACCCTCTGACCCTGAATACATGTGGAGCAAAATGCAGCCACCATAATCCAAGAGCATGTGATCAGTGACCTGCTGTGACATTCAGATGTTCACAGGTCTATGGGGACACATGGGGTCCACCGAAGGTTGCTGAGGATGCTGGCAGAAGCGCTCACCAAGCCACTCTCCATCATTTACCAACAGTCCAGGCTAACTGGGGAGGTCCCAGCTGACTGGAGATTAGCAAATATGATGCTCATCTTCAAGAACGGCTGGAAGGAGGATCCTGAGAACTAGAGGCCTGTCAATCTGGCATCAGTGCTAGGGAAGCTGATTGAGCAGGTCACGGTGAGTGCCATCACAGGGCACTAACAGGGCAATAATGTGATCAGACCTCGTCAGCAGGGGTTTAAGCATTCTATGACAAGGCAATCCACCTAGTAGATGAAGGAAGGACTGTAAAGCCTTTGGCACTAGTTCCCACAGTATTTTCCTACAGCACAGGGTTGGGATAAAATACAATCTGCACTGGATAAAATACTGCCTGGGTGGCTGGCCCAAACAGAGTGGATGTGATCTAGTCATGGCTCTGTGAGGCTTGCCAGAAGAGATCTGAAAACACTTGCACTCTCAGTCCATAAGCCACCACATGAATCTCCTTCAAGCTTGAGTATCACCTTAGCTGTAACTCTCCTTAGACAGTGTGAAACATCAGCATTTGCTTGCTACCCTTCTTTTTACTGATTGTGCTTGCTTTTGTGTTCTTTCCTCTTCCTTTAATATTATGCATTAATATTACAGTACCACCTATAGCAACAAATTCAAACTGCAGCCTCCATCAGAAACGGGATCCTGATACTCTAGGTTCTGGACAAATCTCACTGCTAATAACATACTGTCCCTTGCTCAAAGCAAAAATAAAAGAAGTAACTGAAACCAAGTCGGAGCGAAAGGAAGTGGACCAGCTCACACCACATGCCACTAGCGGAACGGGTTTCCCAAGTCCAAGGTATCACTTTGCTCTTTTTTCCCCTTTGGCTTTTCTTTCTGCACGTCTTCCTTTCTCACTTTGCAGCTGAACATTTATGCCTCAGAGTATGTGTGTGTGCATGCGCGTGTGTGCACGCACACCTGTGTGTGTGATCTACAACTCAACCAAATCACACACAGGCAATATTAGCATTTCCAATTTTTTTTAAGCATCACATCCTCTATTAATAGAACTTTAGAGACGAGAAACAGAAGTACAGAGATGCTATCTGACTTGGTCAAATATAAAATGGGAATAGAATACAGGCCTGTTGGTACTCCAGTTGCAAAACTCTTAGCTTTTATGGCCAGAAGCAAGCAAATGCTATCCTTGGTCACAGCTATCCACAACCACATTCTCCCAAGATCAAGGTCCTGCTAAGAAAAGGCACCTGCCAGCATTTGGTGCATCCCCAATATGACTACCTAAACCAAGTCCACCCGTGGGCCAAAGAAGCCCACATGCCTGCAAAGAAACCCCAATAGATAACACTGCTTCGTTCACTAAATCCAGTTATTTGTCCTGCTAAGGGAAAAAATAATCACGGGAGTTTCACTTTGTATGCATTCCTGGTCAGCACTAGACATCCTTCTGGATAACAAGTGAGAACACAGGAGATTTTGAATGCTTTCTTTGAAAGCAGAAAAATACATCTTTTAAGCAATCAAGCGCTAACCGTGACAATTAAAAATACCTCTTCCATATGTTCAAGTTCCAAGAAAAGTAATATT
Organism: Upupa epops; assembly: GCA_013397515.1. NCBI lineage: Eukaryota > Metazoa > Chordata > Aves > Bucerotiformes > Upupidae > Upupa > Upupa epops. The sequence goes on from VZRI01003769.1 coordinate 474,995, forward strand.
AAGTATATACAAGAAAGTTCAGGTAGGAAGAGCAAATGATTAAAATAAAAGTCCCTTGGGGCAAAACGCAACCGCAGTGGACATAGATAAAGTACCAGGGAAAGGAGACGAAATACAAACAGAATGTGCTGTGGTGTCCAAATGAGACACATTACTAAAAAAAGTGCTGCATCATTAACCACTCAATCAAACAGCTCTGCCAAGACCGCAATGGACTTTCTATTGCCAACACCAAGTCCACAGGCAGCACAGAGACCTTGGAGAGTATGAGGATCTCAGACCACTCTTTGGTCTGTTTGCAAGTCCCAGTTTAACACTTCAAAACAGAGGAGGGAGAAAATGAATAGTCAAACTTAAAGAGAAACAGAAGTGATATTACCAGGTGAAAAACAATTTCAATTGTGTGATGGGTGTCTCAATACAGGACTGAGATTGGTGTCTTCTGAACTGATATCTCAATGGTCAGTTAATCCCCAGTCTTGACTGGACGCGGTATGTGCTCTCCACAAGTTGTATTGCTTTTGTCAGTGATGCTGCAGTAGCTTGCTGTAAGTCATCTAGTGCTCTGAACAGAAAACACCCAAGAGCCTTTCAATATCCCAAATCAATAGTTCTGACCTCATCCCGCAAACTCAAACTGAAGTGATAAATGCCGCCCATCTGCCCCGCAGTACATGGAAACAGACGGTCTTGAATGCCCCTGGAATCAGTCCTCTAATGATGAGCCTGGTCTGCCCTCCATGGCATTCCTCAGTACGTAGCCCACTGTGTGACCATACGCAGACTTTCTTGAGCAGACCAGACTCAAATCTAAGCACTGTTGAAGCTATTAATCCAGAGGGGTTGGTCCCAGGTAAAAGATAAGTTCACATAAGCATAGTTACATGTTACCTGTGGGGAGATGCCTAGAAAACACATGGTAAAAATAACTCATTGTAGAGTTCTACAGACCAGTTTCATGCTTCCAAAACAATTCCCTTTTTTTTTTTCCAGTTTGAGAAGTATTTTTAAAATGTTTATCCAGATCTAACGAACTTTATTCAATTTTTCAAATTAGTATTTTTAGAAGTCTCCATAAAAACTGCTCTCTCGATCTATTCTGCAGCTAAGCACATTCCACGCAAATTTTCAGGCAACATTCTCAGTAACTGAGTGAAGGGAAAAACAGCTCTTATTCTTACTTCGTGAAACACACAACACAAAAGACTTGAGTTTAGTCCTGTTCACTCTTTCACCTCCATTTAAGTAAAGCAGTTGGTACCTCCTTTAGAATGGTTTATGCTTACACACACACACACACAGACAAAAAACCCCGACACCAAGATGGAGAAAAACGTCAGAAAAATAGGATACTCTTGATTGCAGTCTCACAGGAAACTGGCAAAAGGTCTTGGGGACATGAAGCTTCTATTAGCCTGTTTGTTTTTAATTGACTAGATTTCAAGTTGACAGTGGGCCTTTTAGTAGTGTAGAGAGCAAAACAGCACCACATGGCCAGCAGGATCCATTTTAAAGTGGTGCTCTCTTATGTCCCCTGCTGAGGATAGCACCATATGAGCCATCAGTAACATCAAGTCAAAGGCCAACCATCAATAAGGCTCGTGCTGTGATCAAGACTACGTAAACAATGGACCAGCCACTTCTAGTGGTGGTTAAAGCTGAAGTAGGGTGGCACCTACTTGACAGTTTTCATCTATGAAATTTTATAAAATACAAGATATCTGGTCACAGTTGTTCGCAGTAAACATCTTGGTGCAGGCTGTATTCTGCACTTAATTAAATGAATGGAGACCTCCTCTCTAGATACAGAGCGCGTGAAAGTGAGCGTGAACGTTTCCATTCCATTCACGGAATTAGGCTGACGGTCAACACATTGTAATCGAGTTGTCATCATAGCAACGATGAGAACTAAATGAATAACACACAGATGTGTTCTCTCTTGTTACACGCACTCTTCACAGTACATCTTCATCCTTACATTCCTGCTGTAGGATGAATTAAGCTCTCCGTGGGAACGATTTGCTCCTATACACCCTGGACAGCCTCCCTAAGTCCCGTTAGCCCCTTTTTGCACAGCAGGTTTCTCCAAAATTTGCACACCTCTAAGACTTAACTGTTCAACTTAAGGGAATCGTGAAAACCCCCTTGCAAGGACACGCTTCCTCTGACCTTCACCCGTGCTTTGCTGCCATCCTTCCCTGTACATGACTCATCCCATTCTGTCACGTTACCACTGACAAGGACACATAAAACCACAAAAGAAGTTGATGGACACCCACTCCAGAGCATTAGCTACCTTGCTCCACGCTCCTGAGATCTGACTGTGCCTTTTGACAGCTCTCCAAGCACATTTCCCCATTTCTAGAATGAAACTGAACCTTTGCACTTTATTATTATTATTATTATTGTTCTCTTTCAACAAAAAGGTAATTGGGCTTGAAAAGTTCAAATCCATTAAATAAAAACTCAATTTAAAATATTTTTCATCCACCATGCAAGGTCTTATTCATTATGCTGACACTGTACTCCACCTCTGTGCCAAGCGGATCACTCAAAGATGCCCCCCACCACTTCCCTGGCATTTTGTGTGACAAGTAAATCTGCTGTGCACACATTGCTTCGCAGGGCATCCCAGTTTTGTATAAACACAGAGAACAATTTTTTTACATCACCCTTAAATTCCCCAGTTGAAATCTGTAACTATTGAGGTACTTAGAAGTAAGCTATTTGCTCAGAGTCTCTCCCCTGGATATTGTGGCAGACAAGCACAGCTTGAGTTTCAGTTCTGCCTGTTTTACTCACTTACAGTGTTAGAACAGACCCGGTCCCGTTCAGACTACCGAGCTGCTAAATACAAATGGTAAAAGGTATTTCCTTATCAAAGACAAGACAATGAAAGCATGAAGCGCACAGCTCTCCAGAAACCTCAGCAGAAGCACTCCGACACTGCAGCCATGTGGTGCCTTATTAATTTGAAAAAGCAAAACAAAACAAAACAAAGCACTTGAATGCTTCAGCCACAGGTTAAATATTCGATTTCCACGAAGGTCACTCTTCCCATAAAGGCCTTTTTAGTACAATTTTACTACACAGAGACGGTATTTTGCCTCAATGTCCATTATAAATTTCATCTTTAATGCTAGCTAAATATTTTCCCCTACAACTTAATCTGCCAGAGCAGCCCCTTCACTCTCACAGGCCGTCCTAGAAGGGCGTAACGAAGCCAAAGAGGGACACCTAGTGGTACCACGCTCCAAACCAGGAACGAGAGCCGGGAGCATCACCCTCTGCCGTCCTTACGGATCCGAGGGAAGCGCTCGGCTCCCATCACGAGCGAAGAAAGATTGAAAATGAGTTAAAGAAAGGAAAAGGTCTGCCCATTTTATTTTCTAAGACACAGTCACCCTGGAAATCAACACTGAGCTCCCTTCGGGCAAAGCAGAAAGATGAAGCAAAAGAAAAGGGGAGCTTTTAAGTCAAATTTGTTTGAATAAAGTTGGATTCCTCAGATGAACTGGATCGAAATGAAACACTCGCAAACAAACAGCTGTGCCTCGCAACTCCAGACACAAAGGACACAGACAAAGAAACTGCACCCTGGTTTTCACTTGCAGAACCATCACGAGCAAAACCAAGAAGAATTACAGAACTCATTTAATTCAGCTTGGAAGTGCACAGGTCTGTCATGAGGTGCTCCTGGAATGATGCCATCCCAGCTAACATCTAACTTTGATACCAGTGAGTGTCTGTGTTTGTAACAAACTGGGTCTTCCTTACAAAAACATCCCTTTCAGAGCACAGAAGAGACACTCACGTGAAGGGTATCTAAGCTGCCAGCCCTGCTCTCCAAGACACGCAGCCTGTAAGACGGGCCACACCTGCTCACAGGTTTGATGTGAAAATCCCACAGGAGACAGCTTTGCGTTGTACAGCTACCCAGTATTAAATAAAAGAGGGAATAAAACTGCAGCCACTTGCTCTCAAAAGAGGAAGCAGGTGAAGTTCTGGCAGCTGTACAGCAGTCTCTTAGACACTTGTCGATCATCAATTTTAACCTACCTTAAGCACTTCCGAGGCAATTCCAGATGGATCAGTCCCTACAGCTCCCCTCTAAGGTGAAGGTTAGACACAAAGTTCAGAGGTTCTCCAAAGAAATGTGGGACAACTTACGCAGCTGAACCCTTTCTGCCCAGATCCCAAAGTCACCCTTGCTTGTAAGGTCCTGATTTCAGGAATGTATTGCAGTGAGAAGAGATACCTTCCCATGAAGGTGAAAACACGTATCGCATATGATCTTGCACGAAAACAAATCAAATAACCATGATACCCACTGCAGTAGGTGTGATGTCACTGTGGGGGAAGTTTCACAGGCTGTTCTTTGTAGTCACACAGGCCAGCTCCTCTCTCCCACAGCAGTGGTCTGTGTGCCACAGATGCCTAAACAGAATTAGCTACCAACTTGGCCCAGTGCATGGCTCATCTCCATTCTCATCTGAGGTATTTATAACCCTCTTTGCAGAAATGTGATGACTGGCTGTGTGAGGAAAAAGGATGTTAAAAATGAACTTATTTTAAATAGAGATAGTAAATTGGGTTTATAAAAATAAACCCACAGAAGCTGGAAGCTACTTGCCTTTCTTCCAACACTTCAACTGCTAAGTCCTCATCCCATTTGCTTCTTGATACTGTGCTAAGCTACCGTTAAAGTATTTCCTTCCTTTCAGCCCTTCCTTTGCCTTTTTTTCCCTTTTATTGTTTCTGCAGGACTGACACTACCTTCTGAATTTATTCTCCCCACTGGACAAGCAGAGCCCATGAGAGAAACACTCTTCCTTTTTTCTTAAAAGGACAGGTTTCTTGGAACTTCCTCTCAAGCTCTCTCAGAAGTCCATAGCACATGTGAGACACAGAATAAAGGAAAGATGCTGTCAGCGGATGCACACTGGGATCAACCAGCAGAGAAGATCTAGATATAAAAGCATTCCATTGTGAAGATTATGTGGCCGCTGCTAAAATAATGTCCCCTAGTGCACAAAAATAAATAACTTTTAGTCGTGTTTCCATGGCAAAAGCAGACACCTGGCATGCAGGTCACTGCTTGGAAAGGCCGTATGAAGGTATAGAGGCTGGCCAGATAATAGAAGCCAGCCATCATTCCCCTGCCCATATTAAACCTCAGGAGACTCTGAAGAAAGCCTGTTGGAGATGTTGTTTTCCCTATAAACATCAACTTCAAGCTGCTTCACTCGGGGCTAGCAAGGGACAACCCAGAATTACTGCCACACTACCTACAGAATTTGACATGGGCTACATCATGGCTACATCACCACAGACTGAAAGCACTTCTCAGAGTACAGTTCTACGTGAGCACACTCACCGTAACATATATTCCACAGAATGTTTAATTAGCAGTACTACACAAGAAAAGACTTCAGGCATTGTACCTCAAGAACAACTTCATGCCTACTTTTCAAAGAGTAGTATATTTTTTCACACTGAAGGAGCTTTTCTTAGATGACACATGAGCAAAGAGCAAGGTGCTTTGCAGGAGGAAGGCACCTGTTTAAATCATCCATATTCCCGCACATTTCAAAGCACACTGCAGTAATTTAACAGTAACTGCTTTGATTTAAAGACACCCCAGAGCAAACAAAGCCGGCCAAAAGAACCTATGCTGTTTTTAAAGGCTAAGTTAAGTGTGCGCATATTCCCCAGAGAAATGATGCCATAGGAAGAAGTGAATCAATGCTGGTCTTCCGAAGTGTGTGGAGCAGATCACACACCTTTCTGGAAGTCATGCTGTGATTAAATTAACCTCTGCAGAAGGGCAGCTATCCCATGGCTTATTTTCCACTAGAGGTCAGACTGAAGGAACTAGCAATCTATTTCAGCCTTCAAAATCTATGAGTACAAGTTACTAATTAAGATATGCAAGTCTGCTTATCAGTATAGAATTATTACTGCTTTACTTCACTTAAAGAGAATCGTACAGATGCGTTTACATTTCCAGAGTGCCCAGAAGCTGGAGGCGTTTAATGACAGGCATATTTTACCATTTCTCCATACAGTTTGACTAACCCAATCTCATTCTATGGTGACCTGCTTACTGGATGCAGGGAGGGCTGTGGACTTCGAGTAACTGGACCTTTAGTAGTCTCTGACATTTTTTCCCACTACATCCTCCTTCAGAAAATGGTCCATCTTGGCTTTCAGCACACCCTTTGCTGGCTGAAAAACTGACTGGACAGCTGGACCCAAGGAGTGGTGGTAAATGGAGTGAAATCCAGTTGGCAGCCAGTCACAAGGGGTGCTCCCACAGGCTCAGTACTGAGCCTGTTCTCTGTAACACCGTTATCAGTGATCTGGAAGACAGGACCAAGTGCACCCTTAGCAAGTTCGCAGACGACACCAAACTGGGCAGGAGTGTTGACCTCCTTGTGGGAGGCTGTACAGAGGGATCTGAATAGACTGCATTGATGGGCTATGGCCAGTGGTGTCAGGTTCCACAAGGCCAAGGGCCAGGCCCTGCAAATGAGTTGCAATAAGCCCATGCAATGCTACAGGCTTGGGGAAGACTGGCTGGAAAACTGCGTGTCAGAAAAGGACCCGGTCAACAGCCGGCTGCATGAGCCAGCAGTGTGCTCAGGTGAACAAGGAGGCCACTGCTGCCCTGCATGGAGTTAGGAATGCTAGAGTAGGAATGCGATCACGCCCCTGTACTACTGGGCGCTGACAAAGCCACCACTCAAGATACTGTGTTCAGTTGTTGGCACTGCACTACACTACAGGAAACATGAGGTGCTGCAGGGTGTCCAAAGAAGGGCAGTGAAGCTGGTGAAGGCTCCAGAACACAAGTGCTGTAAGGAGTAGCTGAAAGAACTGGAGCCCTTTAGCCTGAGAGAAGGAGGATGGAGACTGGAGACCTTATCACTTTCTACAACTGTCTGAAAGGAGGCTGCAGCAAGGTGAGGCTCAGCCACTTCTCCCCAGTAGTAAGTGATAGAACATGATGGAATGCCCTTTAGTTCTGCCCTGAGAGGTTTAGATTTGACATTAGGAAAAACTTCCTTCATCTGAAGGGTAGTAGAGCATTGGACCAGGCTGCCCCAGGAAGTGATGGACTCACTTTAAATACCACGGGGTACTTACAGGATGCATAGATGTGGTGATACAGTTAACAGCTGAACTTGATCTTTAAGATCTCTTTCAACCGCAACGATCATGCGAGTCAGTGATGCACGAAGCACTTGAGCTGCCATCTCAGTTACCACGACAAGGTCTGAAAAATGGAAAACCTCTTCCAAAACTTCAGCCTTGAAATCAAAACCACATTAGTTCAGAGAATAACCGGCAGCATTCCTGCTATTTCTAAAAGGGTGCTTTTTGAAGTTTTGCTGTTCTTTGCTTCTGGAAAAGGCACACATTACAAGCGTTTTCCACGAAATATCTCACCAGGGTTTGCTTCTGTGCAGACTCAGAAAGCATGGGGTACATTACCGTAACAGGATTCGTAGAAAAGTTCTCAAAACCCTGAAGTGACTTGAATAAGGAGCATAAGCCTTTTCTCTCCAAGTAGTTTCTGCAATTCCAGCACCTTCAGAAACATCAATCCAGCTTCTTGAAATCTGTAACTTGAAGGCAGTAAAGTTCAGATACACCTGCTTCTGTAAATAAGCTTTTTTAAAGCATGGTCTGGAGAAATGCAAGAGCTGTTTCACAGTGACCACCCCACCCCACCACACTTCCACGGAGCTGGCAATCAAGAGTCTGACAGAAGCTGGTAAGGCGTATTTGGCAGATGTAGCACATACCCCACCCAGATGCACAGACAGTATACGTGGGAGCAGAGGAAACTATAGGTTTAAAATAAATGCAAGAGAAACCTGGAATAACACTGGATCACTCCAGGTACTTCTAAGAGTTTCAATTCATTTTTGTTACTCACCAGCACACTGTAAGTGTAGTTAAGGGCTTTGAAACCACTGAGCAAACAGAAGGGATTTAAAACTCCTACTTCAAATATAAGATGACAAAAACAAAGGCTGAGTCCAGACTTTGGGATGAGATTTATGTGCACATGCAGAAGGGGTTAAAAACGCTGTTCCTACTTGTAACTGGCAATGCCAGCTAGGCTTGGCAGGGGAGCCTTTTCAACGCCTGCTCTGCTGCTAAATTTCAAACAGGTCTTGCTACATGGCAGCCTCTTTGCCATTGTTTTAAATGGACACAAAGACTCACAGCCAGAAAGAAGCGAGGGAAATACAGCTTTACATGCTGGTATGATGTGAGAAGGTGAAAGTAGTTGCAGGCTCATCCTGGCTTGGCCCCCAGTTCAAGGCTGCAAAAGTCACCCCTTCTCTTTTGATCACCTAACAGAAATTTTGCAAGCATCACTCATTTTATGCTGTATTTATTGCAGAATTTAAAGAAAAGAAAAATCTTCTGCAAATGTTCTACACTTTATCCAGTCACAAAGCCTGTGTTTAAAGCCACCTCCAACAAAAAGCATTACTTAAAATAGTTACCACTGTCACTGAAAAGAGTTCAGCCAAAATACCTTTCTTCTGTTTATTCTGTTCAGCTAAGAGGAATGGCACTGCCACAGTTCGAATCTTTTAATCCTGAAGCAGATTATACAAACCACAATTTCATGAAAGATACTTCTGTAACAAACTGAGCATCACAGGTTAGATCTTATTATTAAGGTAAGCATTCTTCAAAGAACTGCATGATTGGAATCTCTTCCTGATACACTGTGACATGCTATTTACCGGCTGCAGTGAGAAAAGTCAAAATGAAAACAAAAATACAAACACGGTCTTTTTCACTGTTGTCTTTATTGATTTAGACTTCAAAGCTACAGTCAAAAATAGTCCATCTGTATAATATTATCATGCATGCTACCCATACAGCATCATCGCATGTTTAGAATTGTAAGTACTCGATAAATTGCAAAGAGAACATAAAATCCAGTGTTTGGGCAATACAGACCATGAGCGGGGAATACAGTGAGAAGGATTTTTTAACTCAAAAGTATTTCTGAACAGGAATGAAAAACCTCTGCTAAAAAATTAATTCCAGTTGCCACAGTAAACTCATGTTGGCTCATTCAAAACATCAACTCGCACTGCTGGAAAACTGACACGGAATGTTGATCGGTACACAGAACCTACGACCCTGCTACAGGTACGCCACCATCTTCAGCACTTGGTATGCCATCGAGATGGTCACTGCATAGCCAACTGCCCAAGACAAACCTCTGCCAGGCTGAGGAAGAGGGATCAAGTATGCAAAAGTGTGGATAATCCTAGCCCCAGTGAAGATCCTGAAATGAAGCAAGGCTGTGGATAGGTCAGGGCCACTAAGTGCATACAGCAGTCCAATGCCAAGAAATGGGACGATATTTTCAAGGTCATTCAGGTGGCCTCTGGGAAAGAAGCAAAAGGTGTTTCGGTGTTACATTTTGTTGAGTAAACCACTTCAACACTCACTATTTTTCAGCATCTTCAGAGCATGCTACTGTTAAGGATCCAGGATCTTGCTAATATTGTTAGGGACTTATACAAGACACCCAAGTACACCTGGGTGTGCAAAAATACAACACAAGGTAAGGTAGAAGGCAGATGGAATTTTCTTGTAGTCTGTCTCAACTGGATGACTGTGGTTTCATGGCCCAATGCTACAACACTTAGCCTCAACGTAAAGTATTAAATACTCTATACAGGAAACATTCTATCAAATCTTCATGAAGTTCAGTCATCTTGAAGAGTGTTATTTTTGAGCACCTAACAGGTGTGACAGCTAAGCTTTTGGTTCATTTTCTTCACTAGTAAGCACTTAAAACAGCCCAAAATGTTTGAAAATTTGAAAGAATAATATAATTTACTAAAAATGTGTTGAGACTGAGCTCCAGATTTTAAAGTATTCTTTCACACATCTTCCTAAACTTTCCCTGTTCCTTTACCTCTTCATATAAATTACACTTCCAGCCAAATCTACTAATTGAAACAACCTCTAAGCTTTACTAATTATGTAAAATTTCACAGTCAACTAAAATCAGAACATGGTAATGTTTTGCAGCTGCTTGCTGAACTCATTCATCGTTACAAGGAAACACATCACTCAGTTTTTTTAACTTCACTCCTCAAAAAAAGCACACTGAAGAAAGTAGTGGTTTTTCTATAGTCAGAACAGATTCCCATCGCTTACAAGAAGACAAACCATGCTTAATCTGTGTGGCATTATCTGATGCTGTGAGGCTTGCAGAAGAAGATGTAAAATTCCATTAAGAACCATTGTTGAGAGAAAAAAAATGGATGCTGCAACAACAATGGAGTAACTAGAACCAAGGCGACTTACTAGGTCTGGGGAAGCCTAAACAGCTCAGCAGAAGAGCCACTGACGATTTGGTAATAGGGCGTTTAGTCTATGTAAATGACTCTGCGAAACGATTGTTACTTCTCTAACAATTTGAGATAAAAGGGCATTGATTGTGAAGTTAGTATCAACTTAGCTCTTAGAATTTACAAGTGGAAAGGAATTAGTATTCACTAAAAAGTATAAATTTTAACTTAACAAACAGCAAAGTAAACAAGGACTCCGTAAGCCTCTAAGAGAAAAAAAGGAAGCCCAGAGCTTCTTTAGAGCCCATTTAGATTAGACACTTCTTTCCAAGATTTTAACCCAGATGATAAATGCAGACATGTATTAGCCTTCATGGAACCACATTCATCTACATTTGTAAGGATGCAGTGTTCTGAAATCAAAGCTGATACTTATTTTCAAGATCTTCCCCAAAGGTGGTTTAAATGAGAAAAGGTCATTCGCATTCAAATTTGTGTTATAAAAATACATACAGAGTACAAACGGCTTGTGTCCCTAAGGAATAATGACACTCGTTAGCACAGATGTTAACAAGTATAAAGCATCTCAAAAGTTATGATTTTGGTAACAGAAAAATTGCCACCAGCTGAATAAAATTAAATAAGCTGGATCGCTTAGCCCACTGAAACACAGCCTACATTCTGGCAAAACAGAATACATACACTGCCATACCATTGACAGCATTCTTCCAGAAGGCTGGTCCACCTTCCTGTACAAGCAATACATCAGCAAGCAACCCTGATTCAATCTAGTAAGAAGAGCACAGACTTTGACTCCTGCTCTCTGTAATTTGACAGATTAATGCTCTGCCGTTCCTTTTTACTTCTCTTCCCCACTCTCTCCTTTATGCTTCAGAAAAAGATGCAACTACTGCAACTGGTGTTATATAAGAAGCTGCTTTACACTTAATGGACACTGCTTCACACTAAATCAACTTAAGGTCCTACATTACAATCTTCTCCCCACTTTCCCCATGCATACAGGATACTATCAAAGACTTAGTTATTATAATCAGACAATGACTTAGTTCTGACATGCATCCCATCTGTTGGCATATGGAATGGTTTCTTCATTTAAACAACTTTACGTGTTGGATTACTACATGAAGTGGCACAAAACACACACAGGCTTGCTGAAGAGAACTGGGTGACATTAATTCCTTGACTTGGTGTTACTTTGCTATCTGAAATACCTGTAAGACTCACAGGCCTTACCTGCGAGCACGTTCAACATCTGGATCAGTTCGCAGGTACTTTTTAGCATTCTCGCCTTTTCCAAACGATGCTGTATCTTCTGGGTTGGCAAACGCCTGTTTCAAACACAAGCACATGAGGCATTAGAATCCAGAATGTTTTCACTTGCTATAAAGGTCACTGTTTACACCAATGCCTCTAACCTCATAGAACTTACCCGATGCATGGGGCATAACAGATCTGCTGGCCTGCACGCAGCTTACCTGCTGACAAATTAACCCAATTTAGCCATGTGGAAAGACCCTCGCCCTGTAAGATGGACAAGCAGGGCAGATGACTGATACTCATACCTGGCCTGAGCTAATGCTGGTGGGCTGAAGGAACACAGAGGCAGGCCTGCAAGGCGGAACTCTGTGCTGCCAAAGTCTCTTTTTCAGTACTCTTGACATCCTATCTGAAAGTCCTTTTGGATCCTTTCCCTCTTTAGAAGTCTACATAGCAATACCATCCAGGTGATTTACCCTCATCTCATTTATGACCAAGCAAGTTTCTACCTTTCCTCTTAGGTACAATTTTTTTCCATTTATATGATCCATTATTATGTCAAAATATTCTAGGGAACTGCCTGAAAAGAACATTTAATTGAGTTAGGGTAGTCTGCAGTGGATCTCTCCTTGCTCACACATGCAGGAACACATGCATTCAATGGACCATCCACGCTATGCAAGTGTAAGTCAAGAAAACCTTCCAATTGTAGGAGAGCTAAATGATCATTTTTCTGAGGCAGCCTTGATCCCTTTTCTGTGAAATATCTTTGGCCTTAAAATTCTTAAGGTACATTAGCACTATAGAGTCAACATTGTTCTTCTCTCACTTCACTACTCTGCTCCATTTTTAATCCGTGTTTTAGAAATTATTTTTATATTGAAGAGGAAACAAAAATTACTTTACCATTCTGTCTGCTTTTAATATCACTGCTCCTTGAAAAAATTACCAATATTCCAAATTAACGTACTGTCACCTGCCTACATACGGATCACAATACGGTACAGGCATGGATCTACATAAAAGGACCGGTACAGCTGATGTGCTTCCACAAGAGCAGAAGGAAGTATGGTTATGAAACAGACACCTCGGTCCCGTTCTGAACACAGGGGACAGGCTGGACACTCTACTAAATCTTCAGCTGTGCCAAAAACCTACACAGATATTAGAAACAAATGCTCTGCTGTTAGGGTCTCGAGAACAAGAGCTGGAATCTCTTACACTCAATAGGAAAAAAAAGCAACATTTCAATGAAGGACTGGAACAAAACCCTTGAGGCACACACCATCTCGTAGAAGCTTATCTCACAACAATAGCCACATAGGGCAAACTCAGGGCTCTTTCAGCCAAGGACTCTCCTACAGCAGCCAGCAGCTGATGCCTAGAGAAGACCAAGAACAGGGCAAACACAACATATTGCTTTCTATGTGCACTCCCTCCAAAACTAGAGGCATCTTCTGCATTATTTAGTAAACCTCAGTGGATCTTTCACATACTCATCTAGTCTACACATCAATCCACATAATTTTCAGCCTACCTCTTCTAGAATTAATTACATGTTGTTAGATAATGACCTAACTACAATGGGAAGAGTAAAACAATAAGGAAAGTAAAGAGCTTTAGAATTACTAGATGAAAGGGTTACAGATGCATAAAAATCCACTTCACACACCTTCTTCTGACCCTAGTAGTTATTTCTGTAATACAGTTTTTCTTATTACACTTTATTTGCTTTTTAAATTGGGTATCCTGCATACCAGCTTTCTGCAGAAGACAGTGAAAATTACAGTTATTAAAAGCTCTTATCTAGAAATACAGAAATGTTTCAGAAGGGTACAGTAAGTCAAATGCAACTGTAAGATATAGACTCATAATTATCTCATAATTAGGTTAAAGACATCGCCCATTTGAGAACAACAAAGCACCAGCACGGAAAACTCAGGATACCATTAGAGGAGGGAGGAAGAACTAAAGGAACACCACCGGTATCCGATAGCTGAAAACAAACAGGTGACATCTCTGCATTTCAACATGGATTTCAATCTATTCTACCAAACGGTATCCCCAGTATCTTACCTTTCTTGTGACTCTGAAGTATGCTGTTACAAGACTCATTAGCATCATTTTTAGCAGAACAATAGCTGTGTAAGTAGCATAAGCCCGGAAGACATCATTGTCAATTAACTGGGTCAGTTTAGCCATTTCTCGGCTTCTGATGGACGACCTTTAAAAAACACTGAAGTTAGGCTAACATCACAGCAATCCTAAATTCTGACAAAACTGTCAAAATACCTCTCTTCTTAGCATCACTGTGCAATGGCATTGTAATTTTGCAACTGTGAAAAGTTAGTTTTCAAACGTGTTTATTTTTCCTCAGTTTATTTTTACAATGGCATAATACTTTAAGATGAAGTATCAATTGCATTTTAATATTTCACTTTCATTATATCTGCTTATTTAACTATCAAAATATAAATCACCCAATACTTACTGTAATTTTAGAAACTAAATTTAGTCACAGAAATTAGTACTCTTCTTAAATAAAACAAAGAATTAGATCAATCCACCTGAACTAGTGAATTTCAGGTTAAGCAGTTACCGGGATAGAAAGCGGGTGATGACACCACCATACACACCGCAGTGTTTAAAACTCCAGTGGTATTGCCTACTGTTTTAGGGGGGGTTGGCAAAATTACACAATTAAGTTGCACTTCAGCTTTCAAACTAACCAGTAAACCAGTACCTTCCCACCCAGCAACAACTTGTGATCAAACTAAGTTAAACACGCATTTTTGTCCCTTGGAGACACTGTTCTTAAAACTGCCTGCAATTCACAGGGAAAGATTAGGTTGTAATTACAAAATGCAGAGAAATATTTGTGCTTTTTCATAGAAGGTTTAAGCTAACAAATTCTCTTTCCAGTGAGACCATACCAAACCCACAATCCTACAGAGGTGGTACCTTTTAACAACATCTTAAAATGTGATGAGGGCTGAACATGTGTACAATGAAACACAAATCCCACTGCACATTCTGTTTGGACTCTGCACCAAGCAGGGCTGTTGCCTCATGAAGTGCTTCATGAGCAAGCACTCAGTCAATAGGAGTCCAAAAAACTGGTATGTCTTGGCTTCACCAGAGACCACAACAAACGTACTTTGTGTTATAGTTCACTTTATTGTTTCCTGTGACATCATTTTAACCATACGAGTAAAAAAAATAGCTTGATTACAGCTCTAACATATCTCACCTTGCTTAGAGCAAGGAGTCACTTCCAGCTGTAGCCCAACAAGGGTATCTGGACTAGAAGAGACCATCTTATTCCGAAGGTATACCCGAGGTGGGCAGGACGCAGGTAAGAAGCTGTCTGTCAAAAAAACAAATCTAGCCTTGCCTGGACCTGTCTGACTATGGTGATGGGATTCTGCTCCCTCTTTTTCGACAATGCAGTGCTTGGGTCACCAGGCCAAGCACTGGGTCTAGGAAAAACAAGAAATTCCGTGGCACTCTTCGTCCTATCTCATTACAGTACAGCATTTCTCAAGATTATCAGAGACTGGCAACCAATACCAAGTTTTCACTTTGTATGAGAGCAGAGACCACGCACAGCTTCACAAAATAAAGCAAATCACAGCACGGTTGAGGCTGGAAGGTAACTCTGAAAATCACTGAATCTAATCCCCCTGGTAGCGCAGGATAACATAGACTAGATCACACAGGAACACATCCAGGAGAGTTCTGCATGTCTCCTGACACGACTGCACAACCTCCCTGAGCAGCCTTTCCAGAGGTCTGTTTTTCTCCCTATAAAATTTATTCCATCTTAGGCTTAGATGGAATATCCTGCTGTTGCTTGTTGGCGACCACTACCCCTTGACCACGGCACCAAAGCATTTTCCACTAATGGATTTTAAAGCTGTACTGAAACTACACCCAGAACTGCACAAAGCTGTGAGAATCCACCATCCCTGCGTTTCCCCCACTGGTACCACACCGCATTTACCCGTTTTCCCTACTTGCAGGTCCTCTCTAAACTCTCGCAAAACCCAGGCCTGGCCTTCACTACGAAACGCAAGCAGACCAATTCCCAGCTTCCACACCAACAAAGCAGCAGCCACACCAAAACAGTGCGGGCTTTGAACTGAAACGCTTCCTAAGACTGCATTCTGACACAGAACACCGTACTTCTCTGTGCTCCCTGCACAGAGCCCGCGACTGGCCCGGTGAACGAAGCTGGGTCCCACCTACAGGCTCTGAAAAGCCGCAGGACAGGAACAACGCTAAGGGCCGAGCCCCGAGCAGGGGCACAGCGGTGCCTCTACGTGTCCCCTGCGCTGGCGGCCGCAGCAGCGCTGGGGCCTTCATTTCTTCGTCTGGTCAAACAGTCCGCTCGGAAGCCTCAGGCTCTTGCCCTGCGCCCGGGCAGGCCCCGCTACCAAGGGCTCCTGCTCTGGATGCGCCGCTCCTTGCCCAGACCGAGGGACCCGCCAGACAGAAAAGTCCTGGTCTGGAGGAGCTCCAGGGGTCGCCTTCCGCCGCACTGGCCTCGCCTCCTCCCCGGCCGACCCCTGCGCGGGACGAGAGGCCTAGAGGCCCCTTCCCGCACCCGCGGTGGGTTCCGCACCCGCAAAGTGACCAGAGGCAAAAACGAGGGAGGCGGGGGAAGATGACAGGGATATCAGGCGGATCTCCCGTTCCCCCCCGCAGCTAGAGCCGCCATCGCGCAGCGCCAACCCACCTCACCTCGTCCCCCGGCAGTACCCTTCTG
>VZRI01003769.1:491397-545819 GCA_013397515.1 Upupa epops
CGCCGGCGGGACCGTGTTGTAGGCGGGCAGAGAGTACACCGCGGCTCCCCCGCGACTCCCCCGCGACCGTTATCTAGGGGGGAAAGAAGGGTGCAGCATGAGGGCCTGCTGTATGAGCGCCTTTGGACTTGGAGACAGAGGGAGAGCAAAGTCGTGACCTAGCCGAGCAGTTGCACAAACTCCTGAGCAGGCACCAAGTTCGTCTGAAAAACTGTGTGGAGCACCGAAAGGCCTAGTTCTCGGGGTGGCCACGTTGTTCTGTTGTATCTGAACTTTCACCAAAGGGAAAACCAAATCTTAACAACGCCTGCATGGCCAAGCCGTCGGTGCTGTCCCAAGCAATGCGCAGCATGTGGCCCTTGAAGCATAGCAGAAAGTAAAGGGCCCTCAGCGCTGCTCCTGCGCTTCGACTGACATGCTGGGATGTGATGAAAGAAAGAAACTTGGTGTCCAGACCTCTCGCTGCCTCATCAGAGAAAATCACGCTATTCTCACAGCACTCATCCTGCTAACGGGAGCAGTGCTTGTGACTAAGCATCTCATGATAAGTGAGACTGAAAAAGATAGAAATCTACTCAGTCCCCAGAAGAGGTTTCAGAAATAATCCCACAGAGGTGTTCTAAGGTGGAAAGGTGTACAAGTTTTAAAGCTATATCATGGAAAAAACCCCACGAGTGTTAGGTACGTATATTCCATGATCACTGCTGCTTCTGTGCTGTGTGTCATGTTAAATACCTGCGTCTGTAGACCTTTGTGCCTCTTCTGATTAATCATCAAACACAGCAAAACCCAATTGAGCAAGGACCGTAGTATCATAACTGATGTCAAACAATGGTAGAAGTTTGTTTCTACAACCTTTGTTCTTGCTAAGGCAGGAGTAGGTAGTGTTCCTGCTAGAGTCAACAAAAACTACTCCTGTCAGTGTGGATCCATCCTACACAATGGATTCCTTTAAAAAGAACTGAAGCATTTCTGCAGCTCGTAACCTAACACACATCCCAGCCACAGTGTATGTAGTGCTATTGAAATAAAACTATAACTGTTTTCTATTATCTGTTACCACCTTTTTATTTTTTTGCATTGTAATCCTTCTCTGAAACTGGTTTCAAAGGAAGGTAAGCCTATTAACCAAGTTAACTAAACCTACAGTATTATACTTGAGAAGAAAAGCTAGTAATTGATTTATATGCAGCTCTCAGATCTAGACCTGGAAATATCGCAGTGCCAGGAGAAAGGCCTTTTTCCGTAGTTAGAGGAAGGACATAAAGAAAAGCAGAAATGCTGCCAGAAATTCTACCAAAAAATCATTATTTTACTTGGATTTCACAGTCCTGTTTGGAATCACAGAATTGCTTTGGCTGGAGGAGATCTCTAATATGTGCAACTGTTAACTGGGCACGACCAGGTCACTGCTAATCCATGATGCTCAGCACTACATGTCCTTCAAATGCTTTGTGGGAGACCATGAGATAACCATTTCCCAGTGCAGCCAACCAATACTCCTTTGGTGAAGAAATTTTTACTAATGGCCAATCTGCATCTCCCACAGCACAATTTGAGGCCGTTTCCTTTAGCTCTATCACACCCTACTTGTGAGTAAAGACCCAGTCCCACCTCACTGCAACCTCCTTTCAGACAGTTGTAGAGAGTGATAAGGTCTCTCTTCATCCTCCTTCTCTCAGGCTAAAGGGCTCCAGTTCTTTCAGCTACTCCTTACAGCACTTGTGTTCTGGAGCCTTCACCAGCTTCATTGCCCTTCTTTGGACACCCTCCAGCACCTCATGTTTCCTGTAGTGTAGTGCCAACAACTGAACACAGTATCTGAGTGGTGGCTTTGTCAGCGCCCAGTAGTACAGGGGCGTGATTGCATTCCTACTCTAGCATTCCTAACTCCATGCAGGGCAGCAGTGGCCTCCTTGTTCACCTGAGCACACTGCTGGCTCATGCAGCCGGCTGTTGACCGGGTCCTTTTCTGACACGCAGTTTTCCAGCCAGTCTTCCCCAAGCCTGTAGCATTGCATGGGCTTATTGCAACTCATTTGCAGGGCCTGGCCCTTGGCCTTGTGGAACCTGACACCACTGGCCGTAGCCCATCAATGCAGTCTATTCAGATCCCTCTGTACAGCCTCCCACAAGGAGGTCAACACTCCTGCCCAGTTTGGTGTCATCTGGGAACTTGCTAAGGGTGCACTTGGTCCTGTCTTCCAGATCACTGATAACGGTGTTACAGAGAACAGGCTCAGTGCTGACCTGTGGGAGCACCCCTTGTGACTGGCTGCCAACTGGATTTCACTCCATTCACTGCCACTCCTTGGGTCCAGCTGTCCAGTCAGTTTTTCAGCCAGAAAAGAAAAGAAAGACCCCTGAACCACTCCGGTGTGGACAGGAGTCTAAGCAGACTGCAAAACTGGGGCCTCAGCAAAGCAGAAGTGAACTTGTGCTGAAGGTCTATTTTGTTCTCAAAACTCAGCAGCAGCACAGAAGTGCCTGTAGAACATCTGAAAACTGCTGTGATCTAAGTTAGGCTAGATACATAACTGTAGTGATAGTTGCTCCTGAGGGGACCATTCTCACAGTCCTTACTCATGTGAATTGTCCCTTTGATGCTAACAGGATTACTCTTGTAAATCAGGGATGTCTATCAGCCTGAAGCCCAGGGTTATACTCATCATGCAGCTCTTGATCTTGCAAACCTTGTTCACCTGGGCAACCTTTTTTCATTACAATTTCCCCATTGACCTGAAGCATTATCCATATAGTCAGAGACAATAGAATCAGGACAGAAATTTAGGGTCAGCATAAAAGTAGGAATACAAGAGTTTTTCATTTAACCTCTAGCAAGGAATAGATAGATACTGCTCGAGAAGGCCAGATAAGTGCAGTCATTCTGCTTATAACTGCGGAGGAGGTATGGGAGAGGCACGTATTGATCAGCCTTGTTCCATCTTGTCTCCTGCTCCAGCTCCATTTGTTCACCCTAATTACAGTGGTACCAGCAACACATTTTCGCCACACCTAGAGCTGTTGTTCAACAGCCCCGCAAATCAGTTGCACCTTCCAGTAGCTCTTGGGTAACATTTAAAAGATTTGCCTCCTGCATTAAAGAAACAAGGATTTACAGAGTAAATAGTATTTTAACTTCAAATGTGAAATCATGTTTCAGTGCTCAAAGGAAAGCATTACAAAAAAGTGGAGTTTAACAGACCAGTCATTCTTTTGTGCTGCTCCATTAAAACCTACACCCTCTGGATAGAAAGCACTTCTGCCGCATCAAATGTTGACACCTATGTAATTTCACTGTGATTCACATGCTTCTGCTTCAGAAGATCTCACACTGCTGTCTGTTTTCTCTGGGGAACCGCTTCAAAAACAGCAAGAAAGGAGCTTTCTTCAGTTAGGAATGCTTCCTGCTGGGTTTAGCTCTCTGGAAGCTTCTGTGGCATAAGCTGCCTTTTGGTTGGACTTCTAACATCAAAACAGCTGTGTCCAGCCTCTCCTGTGTTGATGGCACTGTTTGGAAAACAGCAGCCCTCAGTAGTGGAAATCAGGGTTGGGGTTTGGATTTAGGCTTTTGGGTTTGGGGTTGGTTTTTGACCTCAGGAGTCACAGGTACTCCTGAGAGGGAAGCATCAATATACGAGTAAAGTGACTGCTCACAGTGGGCAGTGCCCAGCGAACAGTGAAAGGATGCAATCTATACAGAGCACCAGAGTGGTCACACCTGCTGATTGTCTGCTCACTTATACACCATTAATACATCATTCAAAGTCTCTACAGTGCTCATTTACTGGTTATTAAAAGAGGCAGTGTGCACAGTTACCTTCTTAAAGTTGCTTACTGTCTTCATCAGGCAGCACCATTGCTACAAAGAATGTGCAAGGTGGGGATCAAAAGTCAGGGTGTGGGCATAACATTAAAAGTATCAGCAGCCTGTCTCCCTAAATGATGTCCCAGTTACACAACTTGATGTCCCAGTTGAGGAGCAACTCAGAAGGAGATGACAGGCATACAGACAAATCTCTGCACATCTGCATATGCAAGCATGTTGTGACCATTTTTTGCCTTGGTTCATTTTCCACTGCCTGTGAATACTGCATCCACTTCTGAAAACAAGTCTGCAAAATGGTGGTTCTGTGCAGCTGACAGTAGTGCATACTTGGTGAGGTATTTAAATCCCATGTTGTACTGAAGGGATAGGGTGTTAACCCCGTATTTTGGGATGCTATTCAATCTGTACAACTGATTTTATTAGGAAAGCAAGATACTATATATCTTTAAAGGCCGTGGAGGGTCAATGTCATTATAAAGCTCAAATGTGCCAATAAAACAGATTATGGAGACACCACAGTAAGTTACTTGTAAACTAATCCAGTGAGAAGGGTTGTTTGTTAAGCATTGTGAAATACAGGTTACACAACCTAACCTGTTCCTTAAAAAAAACATTGCAGTAGCAGAAGGAGTAAAATACTAAGCATAAATGCAGAAATACTCTCAAATTTTACTTCACAACTTGAGCTAACAAAGTATAGAGAGCAAAACAGTTTTTAAGACAGTGCCGTTTTAATCATTAATAGAAGAGTCTAGTAGGTTTTCCTGTTATTGTACCACTGCTCTGCTCTAGAAGCACATGAAAATTACCAATCTGGAGACTAAACTGGAAGATTTCTTGCAACAGCGCTGCTCCAACTGCACACAGAAGCCTTGAAATCCATTTAGATGAGCTACTGAGAAGACAGAGATGATAAAGAGTACCTAGCCTAGCAAGAAGCTGCCAAAGTATCTCTGCAGATGAGAGATTCCTGGAAGTAAACAAGCAAAAGCGTTACGAGTATTGTAGATATGTGTAGGCATACAGACCTGGTATGTCAAACAGGTACATTTATAAAGTTAACTATTACATTGTCCCCAAATCCTACTGTGAGGCTGCTGTGCTCATGTAGATGTCAGTAGTTACGTAATGCACTGGAAGAGTTAGTGAGGCAAGCTCATTTTTCCGTGAGGGTACTAAACTGCTCTAAGATCGTCTGAACCTTTTGTCACAGTTACTCTTAACTGGATCCACAGCACAGCTGAATGGCAGTCGATTAAATGGTCCTGTCACTCACTGTTAGTCACCTGAAATTGGGGGTTAATATTTTATCTGTATATGTATCACTGATGGGATGTGAACCAGGTTTGTCTGGTAGAGTAGCTCCTGCCTGGCAGTTTGGAGATGCTTCTGAGAGCTGGGAGTGAGCAAGGAGAGGTGTACTTCCACAGAGGTGGATATATTTGAGCAATAACCATCTGGAAGAAATAACTTAGGTGTTCCACATAAGCAAGATATTGATCAGTCGTGATCACCTGTCCTGCCACCAATCCACTGGTAGGACTGTGGGTGGCTTTGTGTAGAAATACTACACCTGAAGGTGTGTGGGGAGAAGAAACAGGCCCCCCAGCTTTTGAGTGTCATCGTCCTGCAGGAAATGGATTCTTGCCTTTGGCAGTTCAGCTGCTTCCAACTCAGACTAAAAGGAGTGCATGGTGAATACATTCTGCTAGTGATGAAAAGGTGCAGAAAGTGTGCTTCTCTGGGAGAGAAAGTTTGTGTGTGAGCTAGTTACATGGAAGGGTTGAGACAAACTGTGTATTCCGTAAGAGCTAAACTTCATTGTAAAAAATCAATTACCTGCAATTACAGTGCCTACTCTGGCACTACCTTTGCGACTCTAACACTACCTTTGCAGTATGCAGAGTCTTCCCAGGTATCACAGCTGTTCTTATCTGCAACCTGCCCTCCCCCAGCTCTCCATACAGAGCCAAGATTCGAGTCAGCAAAACTACTTGGAACCGGCACGTTTTATCCCCAAAAGGCCAACCAACCACGATTAAACTGCATTACCATACATTAGGCTTTAAAGGGGTTCCTGTACTGCAGTATATAAAGGGCTCTAAGCAGAGTGAGAGAAGGGAAGGAGACGACAAACATTTCACATGATTTAATGGGTTAAAGTCCTCCCCAGTGTAAGTCCATTGACTTCAGTTGGCTAGGCATGAATTTAGACAATTCGATATCTGACAATCAGCAACATTTTCTTCATTGGCAAGAAAAGGAACAATTTGAGGTGCAGACCTTTCCCTGTGCTCTTTCTGTCTTCCTGAATCTTCACTCGGCTGCAGTAGCTCTCTGCTAACAGAAACGACACTCTGCAGGGTTTGCTGCTGGGTATTTTCTGCTGCCGTGCAAGATTACTCCTGGTGGTTTTATGGTGCAGCAGTAGACTTTAATAGTCACCCGAGACAATTATTCAGATACTGTATTGTGCAGTAAGATTGCTTTTGAACAGCTGCAGAAACATGCTCCCTAAAGCCCTGGGATGGGAAATAAAAACAAACAAGCCACAGCAGCAAGACAAGAGTCTGCACCTTACTCTGCCTTCTCACTTATGAAAAAAAGTTGTGCAAGTGATTTAAAAGTTAAGCAGGACAGGGACCATTTTTCATGTAGTGGTCCATGTAATGCCTAGTAATAATAGGCTACACCTTCATTTTCAGTCACTACCCAAACACAAATCCTCTTTGGGCAGAGTTGTGACCCAGTGCATGGTGCTTTGCCAGGCAATTTTCATTTAAAAGATAAAGAGGTGATAAGACAGGGATGCAAGTATTCTTCCCAGTAGTAATGATGGTTTTTGGTGCAATCCTATTTACAAAGAGTCCACAAAATCATACATTCCTCTGGTAGAAATGGGCAATTTTCTTGCTCATAGCTTCAACCTTGCCATTGTGATGAGTACTATGCCTTCACAAAAATAANACTAATTAATTTCCATGCCATTGCGATTCTGATGAGTCCTGGTGAAAATCTTTTTGCCCCTGTAACACATGGTGGATTCGCCTGATGCTCGATGTTGTTTGAAGTCTCACTGTGGGAAGGTATATTGAGTTACACCGTCTGACTTAGCTAAAATAAGGAGAGCTTATAAACACATACAGTTTTATGGAGTGTCTTAATAGCAATCTGGTCACCAAATCCTGCCTCCATCTCTGGGCTCAGGAGAATTTGGCAGTATAGCAGAGGAAGAGAAACACTCTTGCTTAGTTTGGTCTCCGAAAAGGATCCCTGCTTCTCTTTTCCAGCAGATGGGCAGTTGGTGGGGCTCAGCAAGCTCTGCTAACCTGCTCCTGC
Source organism: Upupa epops (assembly GCA_013397515.1). NCBI lineage: Eukaryota > Metazoa > Chordata > Aves > Bucerotiformes > Upupidae > Upupa > Upupa epops. The sequence continues at coordinate 498,566 of VZRI01003769.1, forward strand.
ACTGTATCATAACCACAATTTGAACATTTTCTCAGCATTTTCTCCCAGGATGACCACAGAATCATAGAATCATCAGCAATCACAAGGGACCTTGAAAGATCATCTAGTCCAATCCCCCTGCCACAGCAGGACACCCCGACCAGGTCCAGGCGGGTTTAAAACATCTCCAGAAAAGGAGACACCACAAACCCCCCAGGCAGCCCCCTCCAGCTGATCCTGCAGGCTAAGTCAAGCTGGGAAAATGTTTTATACTAAATAGAATGTGTGATGTATTGGGAATTTAGTGGCTGAAAGTCTGCTTGCTCACTTTTTACTGATGTATGCTTCAGTGAAGTTGCTCTTGATTTATAGCTGGATAAGCAAAATCAGAATCAGACCCTTGCTGCTCATTTCTGTGGGAACAGGTCTGGGCCTTACATGCTCTTGTGCTGATTATATACCTCAGTATCATCTCACAGCTTTGATTCATAGGGTTCTCTTTAATTTGTACAAGTAGCTTCCAGACTAGATCACATAGCAGCAGGATAACAATCCTCAGGAGAGCATTTCAGTTTGAGAAATTCATGAAGAGGTGACTTTGCTGCTTACTTTCAATGACACTTGTGGAATAGGAAAGAGAAGGAGTGAAGGGAATGGAATTGCCAGGCTGCTTCAAAATGTGTGCTCTATTACACACACACCAGATGACAAACAGCATCCTCAATAACATAGCTCTGGTATCTGTGTAAGTTTTGGTTGGGTTGTTGTTTTTCCCTGCTGTAATCTGACTTTTCACATTTACAGGAAGATTTCTTACCTCTGCGCACTGCACCACGGAGCTCTGAAATACTCCCTTGTGCCCTTCTGCAGAGAAGGTGTCCACAGGTGCTGCCTCGTGTGGAGGCAAGCAGGAGGAACATATCTTTCTGCCACACGGCAGGAAAAGACCTTGAATTCACCTCTTTCCTCATCCCATCTCCAGCACTCTGACCAAGAATTTTGAATTCAGAGTGGGAGAGAAGTTATCCCACTGTGGGATGGTACAGATCTAGGACAGGTCACTTCCTCACAGAGAAAAACCATGCTTCTTCCTGCTGTTTTCTGAGCCATGAAAATCATTTTGTGTCTCCTTCCATGGCAAGGATTGCAAAGCAATAACCTTCCCTTCTTTCAGCATGAATGAGCCACTCTTCTATTGGCTACGGCGTTTTATTATATGTTTGGGCATATTGAAACTGAGGGAAAAATATGGCCTTGCCAGTAGCTATAGTGAATCATCAATATGTTTATGTATAAAAATGACTGTAGGAGCTCTGCAGCAAGGGAGGATGAGAAAGTGTTTCTAAAAGAAAACTGATCAGCTTCCCACTTTGAGCACAGAAGGATTTTGCCCCTTTCTGTGGAAGGTTGGCTTCCCAGCCTGGTAGCCATGCCAAAACTACTTGGAACTGAGCTCTTGACGCTTTGCACCCAGTCAGAATTTCCACACAGATGCATGTTTACAAAGGCAAATATTGGCCTCTAATGTCAGCGTGAACTGTTTCTGCACAATAAAAATTACTTTCTTGTGAAGCTGAGTAAGGGATTCTGGTGAGATTACGTACTGGAGACAGTTGGAGAAATGTGCCTGACTGTCCTAAGAGCAGAAAAAAGTGAGGGTACCTGGCGTGCAGCTTCCTCCTAGCCTAGGCCATATTGTCCTGGCAGACGTGTCTTAGAGTTTGCAGAGCATGACCTAGGCTTTTAACTCTAGTGAAGTAAAGAAGCTCCATGAAACTACATATTGGGTTTTGTGAGAGAGCATGGAACAAAAGTGAAATTCATCAGAGTCTCATGTTCTTGATGCTCTCAGAAGGTGACCTTGAAATGTATTTTGCCTTCCCAAAATCCTGTGTTCAAATGCAGTCTGCTAGGATATACGTTAAGAGATGAGAAAATGTTTTCACTTTGCTTCACTGTTTGTGGTGACATTGCGTGACCGCTGTCACATTAATCACATGTCACCATGCATCCTGATTTCAGAATTAGCTGCTTTCCTGTGGTATGTTTTCATTCCCTCCTCACTGCTTCTTCTAAAATGATTGTTTATTTTGTGATATGTTTAATTTCAATGCCCCAGTAGTCTGAACATGTGTGTGCTCCCACCGTCAGTGGTTGTGGAAGTGTGCTTGAAGACAGTGCTCTTGTAAACAGTCCTGTGTGTCCATACACAAATTGTGTGTACATGCAGTCATCTTGTCCAAGAAACTGATTTGTTTATGCTTCATCAGACGACCTTACTGACAACATCTGTCAAAAAGTTATTCAAGAGCAGTTATTTTCATGCCTTTTACCTATTTTCTTCCTGAAACTTTATAGCCCATTTGAGTTCAGAGAAATCATCTGGGAAACAGATCTCCAACCGAAGTTTTTCAGCATCTTTAAAAGGACATTATGTGTGTATATATCCTTATGTGTTGTGCTGTACTGTTCAAACTCAGCAAGAGTTCATGCAGGGTAACAATCCTGCTTTGCTGTGCACAGTATGGAGCACTGTACATAGAGTTACACGGAGGCTGGTAATGCAGTAGTTCATGAGATGCGAGCAAATAAATGTCGATTCAGTAGTAGTAATGTGGTCTGTATTGGCCAAGTTCAACTTTGTACAGAGTAGACACTTACCCCATTAAACAGGTAACTAAATCTGAGGTGAGGAAGGTAAATGGCAATCTTCCAAAAAGGGCAGGTAATACTTGGTGTGTGGATCACCCCTCATTACTGCAAGAACAAAAATAGGAAAGCGTGTTATGCCCACTTCAGCAATGACCTCAATGGACTGCAAAGAGGTGAGAGATTAACAGTCAGTAATGACAACTGAGATCCTGGATGCTTTTATGAAGCCTGGCAAAAATGTATGCACGGCAGTCACATACTGTCATTTGCTGGGAAGTGAACTAAGAGCTTATTTCAACAGCCAACTGAACAATTAATTGTCAGATGATGACTTCTGGTCACTAGCCATCATGACATTGTGATAGCAGGGCTGAAGATTTGATGTACTCCTTCTACCTTGTGAGCTTTATAAAAGCTTCCGTGTGCGGTAGCTTTTGGTCTTTCAGATTGTGATCCAAAGTCTACCAAGTCAATGAAACGACTGACTACTCTGGACCTTGTTATCAGTAAATGCTAAATCCCTTTTTGTGGAAAACTCTGTGTCTAAAGTCAATAAAGTTCAGGGGCATGAATCATACATGGTGGTTCTACCTTAATGTCAGGTGAACTTTGGTGACCTAGGAAAGAAAAACTGTCTTGTGACAGTGGCTGTGTCGGAGCCTGTTGCTTAGTACCACACCCAAGTGCTCAGAGTGGTTTTTTATTAAAAGCATCTCTTACAACTCATGATCCATTCTTACCAATGAGAAGCCTTTTGAAGTGGAAACCAAGTGTTGTGCTTATCTAGGATGGAAGCCAGGTTCTGTCCTCCCTTGCAACAAAACTGATCCTTCTGTTAGACAAGACTGCATGATTTCTCCCCTTACTTCCTAAGAGTTCCATACTTAACTTGTAACAGGGGGTGGAGTTTTTCCACACCCTTCTTTCATTTTTCTCTGCTCTTAGCTCTGTACCGATGCACTCAGTCACTTCATTGCCTTCTCAATCTACAGTAGTCAAAGCTAACAGCTGTTCAGCAGCTAAAATGAACCTGGTTTTGTGCCCGGTAAAACCTTACAACCCAAGGGTAGACTCTAGGCCCACATATTTAAGTTATATGCAGGTTCACCATTGTGCTTGGTTTGTGTTTTCTTTAAATCTTTAATGAAATTACTTCTGTTGTTAATTCTGAATTGTCAGGTGCACTGTTTCCTATTTAGCCTTTAAAAGTAAAAACTCTACTTAAAAAGCAGAGTTGTGCCCACTCTTTTGAAGCCAGTTCAGGTGCTCATGTCACTCCTTCTTACCATTCAATATTCCCTCTACTCTTCTCAGGACAAGGCAGAGCAATTGATAACAACATCACATAAGGCAGGTCTCGAGCACATTGCAGCAGTCTGTAACAGGCCAGGAGGTCCTTTCAAATTCTGTGGCCATTCCATTAATTCCATGAGCATCAGGGCAGGTTTCCTTCCTTTTTTAAATGTTACTGAATAAGCAGATCGCCTACAAATCTCATGGCTATTTACAATAGGTTCAGAAGTGCTTAAAGTGTAACTGTATTTCTTAATGGGCTGATACTCACTTGAAATGAAGTCCTTTGACTACCGTTCTCGCAAAAATAAGAGTAGTTGACTTGCTTCTTCCACTGCAGTAGACCTGATGCAAATCCTGTTGAAGCCAACAGAACTCTTTTTCTAACCTGGGGAATACAGATCACGCTCAGCTTCAGTGGCTCACGAGGATTTCAATTATTTTCATGCTTTTGAAAAATAAGGCCAGTCACAAGTACCTGGCATATCCTTTAAACCTGAATTTTCCCAGTGATAAAGAAGATTCATAGAGGGAATCTTGAATGGGTAGGGGCTATCTGCAGTTTAAGTCTCACAAGGGCAGAGAGTGATAGCAAAGGCATATATTTCCTAAGAACTTTACCCTACAAGAGCTACAGATAACTTATCAGAATAAACACTGATGGGACAAAGTTTCCCTCTAGTCAGTCCATGCCAGCCCAGACTGGCTTATCCCATGACAACATCTCTTATAAAGCAGCCAACATCATTTTTCACTTCTGCATTCTTGTGCAATAGTTCCATCAAAGAATAGCAGTCAGCTTGCTGTGTAAGTTCCATTAAAAAGCAAAGTTCATTGTGTAACACTGGAAGGAATGAAAATTGTACTGCATTGTAACATCTTTCTGAAGAATGAGAGGTAGTCAAAATGTACTAACCAGGAGTTTTCTTAGAGTTTTGTTATCCGTTTGATTTCGGTATCTGCAATGGTGGAGGAGTAAGACAGGCTGTAACACAACGTGGCTAAATTTCTCCACGTTTGTGGTGGGATCAACACTGTAAGCATAGCATGCTGTTAGAAATGACATGAGTGCTCTCACTTGGCACCTTAACTGAAATGCTCCACTTTAGCTACATTCTTTAAGACTGTAAAATAAGAGTCAGACCTGTCACAGCACCTAGAACGGTTATCTGTGATTAACTGTGCCACTCTGATTCCTATGCAGCATGCACAGCCTTAGACATGGCCGTAACTCATTGCAAGATACATCCTCATGCTGGATCAGTATTAAGCTGGTTTTTTTACCTTTACTACTAATTTAATGACCAATAGGAAAGGGTGGTTGGAAGATTCAAAGCTTATGCTCTGTACACACTGCGATCTGATTATTTACTGAGCAGCACAGTATGATTGCTGGTACCTTTGTAATCGAGAAATATCTCAAAAAAAACTACAGAGTGATCTGAGTAGAAGTTCAGATGTTCATGGAAGATCCCTGTGTTGACCCTGTGGCAGCTGGGTGAGTTGAAGTTCTCCCATGGTGGTTAACTTCTTCCTTACAACCGGCAGGTATTGGCTTACACCATTCAGCACTGTTGATCATGTCACAAGTTCTGTGGCATTTGATGCTCTTCCTGAAATAAAAATCCCTCAGGCAGGTGAATCTGTGAAAATTTCGGGAAGGAGAGAGTTAAAAGGGGTGGCCAAGTACAGGCCACAGGTACCAGCTGAACCCCTACAGGTCAAGCCAACAGAATATATAACGCTGAGAAACAATGCCATTCTACAGAAGGAAAATCCATTATAACCATTGCCGACTACAGGTTTTCTTTTTCCAGACTTGTTTTTTGTTGGTTTGGGGTTTTTAATTGGTTTACTTCCCAAATCAGTTACTTTGGTTTTAGCTTGAGTCAGAGGTTTGGCACCTGCTTTACCGTATTTTTCATTTTAATTAGACTACCCTTGGCTTTTATATTCTCTGTCAGGAAGATATAAAGAAACCTGTAAATCCTGCAAGGCCTACTTTTCTGGTCAGTACAGAGTGCCCTCACATCACATTGCCCTTAATGGAAATTAACTGCATTACACCCATAGACCTTGGAGCAATTTTGTAGATATTAGATTCTTGGACATCCATGGAGTTTTATTATTGATTAAAGAATGAGAGCAAATCTTACAGCTTAAGACCTTTTGCTGGGATTTATGAATTACTTTTTCCCTGTGCGACCCTTGGCAGGTCATTGAATCCATCTTTCAGATTCCCATCTGTGAATCAGGGAATAACGATGATTTTCCGCTGCTGCTCTTTGTCCATCATGCCTAATTAAACAGTTTGTTCTTTGAAACAGGTCTTGTTACCTGCCTGTGCAAAGAAGTAGTCTGAGTTGGGATCTGTGGCTGTACACTATTAATTAATGCCAGCATTAAACAGTCAAAGGTATTACATCCAAGATGCATTTGACCCGAGTCCCATACAGTTCTGAAAATGATGGATTTTTAATTGATTATTTGGAATGAGACTTTTTCTCAGACTAGCTAAATCACTTAAGACCCACGCAGGGTAGCTATATATAGAGGCGAGGAGGTGGTAGAGTAATTCTTAAAGTGCTCCGTTTCTAATAACCCAGGTGAGTGACAGTTCATGAGTGCTGCCTCTTTTAAAACAAACATGACTCACAGCCCCCAGGCAGCAGGCATGTGCAGGCTGGAAATCGTGTTGAACTGTCCACATTCAAGAAACAATGAAATAAAATAAACATTCCTTTTAATTCCTTCAGGTCAGCAGGCATGATAGTGGCCTGGCATCTTGAACAACAGCATCCAAACAGCCCGTGCAAAACTCAAGGAGGAAGTAAAGAGCACAGTATTGTCATCCCCAATGCTTTCAGAAGGCAGAGACTTTAGTGGAGTATCAGGCATTGTTATAAGTTCTACAGAAATGGCACCTGTGTGGTGCCGTTGGACTGTTTCCAGTGTCCAAATCAAAGGCTAAATGCAAATGGCCTCCAAGTGTGTCGATACTTAATTCTTACTGAAACAGACCCCCACAGGAAGGGCTCATAAGCATTTATTGTCCCAAGCAATTACTACTACCCATGAAGGATCTTCCTCTCTCTCAAAGAGCACACACATGGTGAGATGAATCTGTGTCCTTAGAAACTGACAGGGCTGTGCGATAGAGGGCTCAGTTCCACCTCAGACTTTCACAACTCTGACCAAAACGAAAAATAAGGAGGAAGCAGGGAGAAGTTGGTTTCCCAGTGGAAGAACAGTGCTGTCTTCTCAAAAGATGGTGTATGCCACTTGTGCTCCTGGGAACCATGAGCCCGAGTGATAACCATTCTGTGTCCCAAGTCTCAGTGACCCAGCCATGTTGCACTTGTTTTCTCTAAGATTACCCAAGGCAAACTCATGTCTGAAAATCTACGGCAGCATTGCCAGGAACTCTCACTGATGAAACCACTTTCATCATGAGCTGCAATGCTAAAGGCACACTTCTGTCTTCACTGCAATAGCAACACTCAGCTGTGCTCTGGAATAGCTAAATCCTTGTTCCAGCAGATTCTCACTGAGAATATAGTAGCCACGTGAAAAATGAAGCCAGTTCTAGCTGCTTACCTTCTTAAGGTAGTTTTCTTAGAAATTGGGTGTGATCTGTCTTCTCTCAAATCAATCTCCCTTTTTCAGTAGTTGCTCTGTTTCTTTCCCAAGAATTTGCAGCAGTGCGTACGTTTGCCTGTTGCTGCAATACATGCAGCAGCACTGAAAACAAATCGGGTTGAAGACACAATGCAGAACCTCTGGTTCAGAATTCCCTCACCTCTTGACTTCCTTTAGACCAAGCACAGCACTGATTTTCCATTCACAGTCCAGCTCTGTTTCTCAGCACTGAACCCAGTGACAGGTGAGATGTAGGCACAATACCTGCCCGAGAGCAAGTACACAATGAGCTCTGTTACTGCTAATGAAAACTCCTCCACTCAAAAAGTCATGCAAATGTCACTCAGTGATTTTGCACCAAATTAGGAGTCTGTACATTTTAAAACATCTTCATGTGGACTTGAGGCAGCCTGTCAGCCCTGAAAAGAAACCAACCCATCACCGTGTAGGAAGGAGCTGGCAGTGGAAACTGTTCAGTGTCCTCTCACCTACAGGCAAAGGTGCCTTCAACTCTGTCCTACTTTACTGGGTGGTGTCTATGTAGTCCCTGTTCTTTTTAAGACTTAGGTGTGTCACTAAAATATAATACATCAAAGAGATTGGCTACCAAGCTCTGACTCTACCAGGGTGTACTAGGGTTAATCTGGTTCCTGCCGCGGCTGTACAAGCTAAAGTCACCTTACTAAACGTATGGGAAAACCGAGCGTTAGTGGCGTCTGCAATGTGCTGTGCTGCGGGTAGCTCTTCAACTTTGTTCAAGTTATTGCCCAATGTTCAGACTCTGTTCAGCTTTCAGAAGTTCCTCTGTTTCCACATCACTACAGTTAACTGTTTATTTAACCAAGCTGAACTAGTGACTGTCAGTCTGGGCTGTTCAGTTTACAGTCGCTAACTGTTTGAAGTATGGAATTTCACATATTTTCCAACCATTTGCTCCTGAAAATGAATAATCCTATACGTAATTTTGCAGTCTCGTTTTGTATGTTGTTATGTTCTTGGATTGAAAGAGAAACTCCTTTCAAAGACCACTGACTCGCTAGAGGAGTAAAAATGTATTGTTTTTCAGTGTTTCAGACTGAAAACATGATCCCTCGACATCTTACTGACACACAATTATCCATGTTATAAAGGACAGTCTTGTTATCCCTGTTTAAATAAGAGACAGCAGTTTCAGTGATAGGTGCAGCAATTAGAAGATTATTAATACTTCTATTTCCCCTTAATACTCTCAGGTTTTTTATTCCTTAGTGTTTGCTGTTATCACAACCGACCTCCAATAAAGGGTTTCCATCTGCTGCCCGTGCCCCCACCTCCCACACCTCCCTTTACCTGACTCCACTACCACACTGGCTCCAGAGCCCAAGAGAAACACTGAAGGGTTCCTATTGATTGCTAAAACGACCCCAACCCTACAACCAGATCACTGTGAAGTGCAGTGTTAGATGGACAGTTCTCTTTCCCTTCTTTCCCCCTTCTAGCTCAGCCTGGAAAGATTTCCAGACTATTTCCAGGCTGCTTCTGTCTCTCTGTCCAGGATTTAGTTTTATCAATGTAAGTAGAAAAACTATAGTATGCAAGGTGACCTTTTCTTCCAAACCTGGGCTTCTTTCAGTGCCCATTTATTCCCTTTAAGTTTGTATTTAATAAGCTATTGCCCTGAGTTGTAGCTTCTGTTTCCTACAAGAGCTAACTCACTTTATTTGTCAGGTCCCATGGTACAGGACTTTACTCCTGAAATCATATCCCATCTAAGCCATTAGTCTAATCAGTCGGACTCTTGAGGAAGCTGATAAATCAGGGAATCAAATCAACAGCATCTCTTCAAGTACCAGCCTGTGTCAAAGGGCTTTGAAGTTCATGTTGTTCTGTGTAATGAGCTCTGCCCTCTGAGGATGGAGAAAACACAGGCTGATGGCTGATGAGTGTTTGAGGTTCTTTCGCCTTCCAAGCAGGACTGTGATTTTCCTGCACTGCAGTAAAATACTTGAAAGCTCATTTAGTCACTGTGTTAGTAGTTAGATGTGGATGCTTGACCACTAAAAACTGAACTGGCAAGCTACACACTCCTTTCTCCTTAAAGTCACTTAAGAAAAGGGGAAATGATTATCTAGAGTGAGCTGTCAACCTTTATGCCAGCTTTCCTCCTGATATGATTTATGAAATAGCTAAGATAACCTCTGGGGGGGAGCTTTGCAATGGAAATAGCAAGCGATTCTTATTCTAATGAACATAACACTGTCACAAGTTTAAAGTTCAAATCTGAGGTACGAAGGTTTGGGGGGGAAAAAAGCCCATAAAACGTGAATGTGACAGCATATGTGTTCACTGCCTGCACAGTGTATGAAACAGCAGAGAGAGGCAAACGTCAGTTGTCTAATGAGGTTTTTCTTATTGTTCAGTCTTTATCGGGCAGAAGTTCCTCAATACTCCGCGGGGATTTGCTGCAGGTTTGGGTTTTGTTTGCTTCACCCTCTCCCTGCTTGAGCCAAGGCCTTTTTCTGAGAGCAGGCTGTGCGCCCCTTGGTCCCTTGGCATTGCGAAATGTGCTGCCACAATTGGCACTCACTAAATAAACCTCTGTTGGTAGCTGAGGTCAACAGGCAGAATGCTGAAATGGGCTACAGGAATTTGAACTGCTGGTGGAGGCTTGTCCTGACCAGCACTTCAAAACACCAAATGAAGGTTTATTGGAGAAACTTTTTCTTCCCAGTCTTTAAAAATACAACAACCACCAAAAGCAGCAAGGACAACAAAGGACGCCGCTACTGAGTACTTCAGCCTTCATTGATACTCAGCTCACTTCAGAACTCTTTCAAAAGAAAACCAGACCACAGCCTAGAAACTATTAGATGCAAAACACCAGGAGAGTATCAGAAAAGGTATTAGTCAATGGCAGGTTAAGTTACTTCTGAACTTACCCTGCACAGTTCTTACAAGAGCTGCATGAATGCAGTTTAGATAGTCAGTGAACCCTAATGTCTGCAGATCTGCTGATAGTTTTTCACTGTCCGGCAGTATCTTTCCGTCTCAAAGCAAGGGTTGTTCCAGATCTTTGCTGTCAGCTGCAGTAGAAAGTCAGATGAGTAGGACAGTCAGCTAAAACTTTAACAAAGCTGTAAAGACACTTGCAGCCTCGCGTTAGTAGGAAGCTCACACATTTCTGGGCACGCTCCCTGGCTGGAAATGGTTCAGTGGTGTCTAGTGGGAGTCAAGAATTGTGTGTTGGTGTCATTCTCAATGGCTCAGTCGACACCACCTAGCTAAAGGACAACAACGCACGTGGCAAACTACTGCTCCTTGGAGCATGGAACTTTTCAGGAGGACATCAGTTGAACGCTTGTGACTTGGAAGCAATACTGAAGGTATCATAAGTCAAAAAATACCCCTTCTACTGTTTGGTGCTCTTTGCACAGATGTTCGCAACCGGGAGCAATGCATGCCACTGCCACATACTTGCTTGCCATGCTGTCCTGCCTTGCTGAAGTTCCACAACTAGCAGCAGTACTCATGTGATCCCTCCTATTTCTCCTTCCCACACAAAACGTGTGCATTTACAAAGAGGTACTGACTGGCCTGAAGATGTAATACAGTTCGGTTAGAAAAGGAAGTGTCTGGTTCTTGGCCCCTCAGTTAAGGAGGGACAGGGAACTGCTGCTAAGAGTCCTGTGCAGAGCCACAAGATGATGAAGGGAGTGGAGCATCTCCTGTGTGAGGAAAGGCTGAGGGAGCTGGGTCTCTTGAGCTTGGAAAAAAGGAGACTGAGGGGTAACCTCATCAATGTTGGTCAATATGGAAAGGATGGGTGTCAGGAGGAAGGAGCTAGGCTCTGCTCAGTGTCACCCAGTGACAGGACAAGGGGCAGTGCGTGTCAGCTGGAACAGAGGGAATTCCACATAAACATAAGGAAAACCTTTCTTCTGGTGAAGGTGACAGAGCACTGGAACAGGCTGCCCAGAGAGGTTGTGGAATCCCCTTCTCTGAAGATATTCAAAACCCGCCTGAACATGTTCCTGTGTGACCTAATCTAGGTGATCCTGCTCTAGCCAGGGGATGGGATGAGATGAGCTTTCAAGGTCCCTTCCAACCCCTAGTGTTCCGTGGTTCCGTGTAGAGCTAAGGTATGGTTTCCAATAATGCACACGAGTGCAGCTCACTGTACTGTGTTTGAAAAGCAGCAACTAAACAACTTTCAAAAAACCTAACCCATGCTTGGCAGTATTTTCTGAAGCCTTATCTGCTTAAGTAGCTGTCTGGTGGGACAGTCAGCAGAAAGAAATCCAGACCTTTGGGAAACACCCATGTCCTCCTGGTATTTGTAAGAAACGGGAAAAGGACCAGATCCTATCACTCCAGCTGTTCTCAAGCATCAGATGCTGTCACAGCATGGTGTTCACTCTTTGAACCTGTCTGCCTGTGGGGCCTACCTGATATTAAGGTGGCAGCAGCCAGGTGACAACTACCCTGTGCTCTGTGGCACAAAATGCATGCTGAGCCATGATCACATAGTCCAGCATTTCTTTCCACAGTGATGTCCCCAGAGGTCAATGCAGGTTTGGGCTGGCAGTGCAAAGCTCAGCATCACAGATTGCTGGAAAATCAGGAGAACACTGGGAATTCTTTCTCTGCTTTCCAGCAAAGTTTGACTTTCCACAAGGGATATAAAATCAGTAATTCCTCTTAAGGACCGAGCTTAGGCTAAAAAACACCTTTCGAGGTAATAAAAACAAGCAGCCTCTCTGGTTGCCATTAACAGGTATCTGAAGCCTTGTTTGGTCTCTCACTGGCACAGAGAGATGCTAACTGCAGTATTCTGCCGCCACCATGGTATGATTTATCCATGGAGTATCATTTTTTATGCAGCTGTTACACCTCAAGAGGTAAATAACTGCTGCAGAATTGTGCCACTTTAAATATACCACCGTAGTTAAAGTAACGCAGCCCGCTGGCGGCGGTTAGAGCCCTGTAAACCGGCACTCTGTCCCACGGTCGTTCCTTTGAAGCGAGGGGCGCGTCCTGTGGTGATTTTCTACTGCACTGCACTCTGAAGGTTTTATTGGTGCTGTGGTTAACAGCCACGCAAGAAAGGCAACCAAAATTTGTTGCTGGGAAAGATATTGAGTGCAGATAAGGCCAAATCAGAAGACTGTCAGCAGCTTCAGGCGCCCATTTTCCTGTGTCCAAGGGTAATGGCAGCACATTATGGGATGTATTAAATATTATTAACAAGGATGAGAGTGTGGCAATAGCATTTCACTTAGGCAGGGAGATACAGCTTTTCTGGTAGCAGCTTCAGCAGTCTTACCACTGAGCACAGAAGAATTTCTTAGGACCCTTGTTTTGTTTGCTAGGTATCAAAACCACAGAGCTGCCACCTTACAAAGCTGCTCCATAGCACCGAGTACGAGTCTGTGCTGTTGTAGCGCATAGCTGAGCATCTGGCCACACCTGGAGTCGAGTATCTGGGGTTTGATTTCACATAGGCAGTGGAGGACAACTCCTGTCACAGGTTTATGAAAAGGAACACAGACGGGTGAGTTTCTTTTGAAGCCTGATCTTGGAAAAATCAGATTCATTTCAATTAATTGCCTTTTTGCAAGGAAGAGCAATTTAGAGAATGTCTGCCTGGAACAAATTCTGTGGGTTCATGTCCCAACAAGACAGGCATCAACTTCAAGCTTAGTACCAGTGACAGAAGGGCCCTGGACACTGTGCCCCGCACGTCAAACCCCTGAGCTGGGTGCTACCCTGTTGGGTATTTTGAAAAGGCTTTGTTTATTTTTTCCCTCCCATGTTAAATTTGTGATGGCTTTGGTTTCAGCCCCATGTATATATAGAATCATTTAAGATGTCAGTTTCCCTCTGATCTTATTCAGGATTCACCGTTACTATATTTGGCCCTAGTGTTGATTTGCAAGGGAGCCACCAATTCTCTATCTCATAATTGACCCCTCCGCAGAGCAAATGGCACTGCCCGCCTATCTGACAGAAACGTGCCAGACTTAATTAGCAGGAGACAATGTTTTCAACAGCGACTGTTTAGAGACATCCTGTGAAAATAGAGGCTCCTAAGGACTCTCAGGTTGAGCCTCTGGATACACATAAACGCTTAAAAAGTCGCAAATAAGTTATTGAAAAACAGTCAGTGCTCTGATGAGTCGCAGTTCAAACACGCTGCTGTAAGTCACAGCGAGTACATCAATCACTGCTTTCACACACGTATTCTGAAGCTTAACCCTTTCTCCTGTTCAGTGCCAAAGATCCTGCCTAATCTGGATTGATTATCTCATTTTCTCTCATAGAGAGGGGCAAATTTTGCAGACCTGCTGAGGGTTACCTGCAAAATCCAGAGGAGAAACACACTATGGAGACTATGAGAAGTTTCAAGAGCTTAGACATGCTCAGGGTTTTACAGCTTGAGGAAAGCATGCTTGTGAGACTGCCAGGATGTTTCCTTGTGCAAAACAGATGTCAGGATTTCATCACCGAACTGGAAGCAGCAGCCACTTGGACAGCACACCCAAGTTCTGTAATCTGTTCTCACGACGAATCTCTTGCTTGCTGACCTGATTTCAGCTGATGTCAACACCACACAGTAAACTTCGTTGGATGATTAGAGTCTGAACTATGTGAACAAATGTGAGCCGCAAGCCCTGTGTTGGCGATTACCTTGCTAATGAACCATCTCTACAGTGGGACTGTGCCTCTGCTCTTTCTAATCTCATCAGCTCCCTGAATGGTGATGCTAGCTCCAGTCACATTAAACACCACTGACCTTTTTTCCAGCAGGAAGCATGGTATTTTTTCTTGGAAGGAGCTAGACCCAGTTACGTGCACTATCAACAATAAGTAAATCATAAATCCAACCATACGCAAACAAGGAAAGAGCCAATCTGTATTCGGTTTTCCTTTGATACAGTGAGGTACAGCAATCCAGGAGATAAATTCACTACAAGTCTTCCATGGAGCTTGAAATATGGAAAGGCACTGGAGCCAAACGTGCCTTTATCTTCCCTCAACACACTTGCTCAGCGTGTGTCATCAGCTGATCCTTTTGATGAGGTTAAAACCAAGGTCAGCCAATTAATTTGGTTCATATAGGTAGCTTGATTTGAGGAGAAACAACCTCCAGTAGTTCTTCTCCTTGTGAAAACGTGGTGTCTGCTTCCAGTCTGCGCATCCATTCCTCATTGCCAATGGTTTCTTCAAGGATAAGTTCCTTGCTCCGTGTTGTCCAAGCATATCCCCTACTCCAGTGCTTTGTCTCCCACAAACTGCAGACAGGACATTCTTCCTCCCTTCCTGTACCCCGTGAAGTTGCAGACAAACTGTTCCTCCACTGATCTCTAAGGTGCCCAACTCCTACTGTCTCCTCTGTTGACCACACTCCAAGAGCATGGCTGCTAGAAATGGAATGGACTGTCCAGGGCAGTGGCGGAGTCCGCATCCCTGGAGGTGTTGTAGGACAGCCTGGCCGTGGCCCTTAGTGCCCTGGTCTGGCTTATTGTGGTGATGTCAGGTCCTGGGCTGGGCTGGATGAGCTCAGAGGGCTTTTCCAGCCTCAGTAACTCTGTGAAAGTTTTTTAAAGTGAGATAATTCACCTTCAGAGAGTTACTCGCATTTCAAAATCATGTTTGAGGCTGCTCTGGAAGGGAGCACCAACATTTTTAATTCTCATAGATGGAAACACCCATGCTGGTGTGTTCCAGCCGTTCCAAAGTCCAGTTGTTGGCCTAAGGATCCCAACCTTCTTAGACTGTCAAAGAGATGTGGGTTCTGGAGAATGTGTTCACTACTGACTTGAAGGCAGTCCTGCCAGCAGGCTGCCATGGGAGTGGAGGACAGCAGGGCAGGCAATCCTCGCACACGTCTGGCCTGGAACTTTTGCCAGTCTGGCCCTGGGTTGTGTAATCATTAAACTGTTACAAAGCCCAAAACTGGCAGATTCTAGGGAAAATGAATTCTGAAAGTCTTCTGAACTTTGACATCTTTCTTTACCTCTGAATTTCCCTCGGGGAAGAGGCAGCAAAACTGTCAGGAGGGAGAACAGAGACAAAGGCAGCGATAACAAAAAGGAGTCTGGGAACAGGGTGAAAGAGGAGCAGACACAGAGCTCTCGGTTCTGCTGCTCTCTGCAGAGCAGTGTGCAGGGTTAGAAAACAAGTAAACAAAGGCCAAGTTATATTTGAGATAAGTAAAAATACCAGAGAACAGGGTGGGAATTACAGCAAAAGAGAAAAGAAGGAGATGTGAAGGAGAATGTGGAAGCCTTGCACCTCAAATTCATCCATGCCACACTCTGCAAAAAGTAAAGCTGAGTTTTAGAGAAACTCTCACCTCACGGCACTTAGCTGGTGCTTTGTGATTATTGACAAGTTCAGTCTTACTTAAAGATTACTCATCATCCAGGAGAAACAATAAAGCCTGATCGCCCGGAGTTTAACTTCTGCTGGTTTTCAAGTACTTGTTTTAAAGTCTTGGTGCTCTCTCGGGCATGTTTGCAGTGTTTTATTTGGGAGAGGGGACTGGAGGCAATCGTCTGCCACAGACAGAGAGACACCGTGGCAATAAGAACAAATCTTTACTAAAGTCTGCAAGGTGTCAAGGTGTTGGCTCCTTTCTCTGGGCTGCTTCCGATTGTTTTTCTGTTCCAATGTGAAGGCTTCCCTTCAAGATTCACGCAGGCAGGGAAGGGGGAGATCAAGCGGGTTTGGTATGGCTGTGAGCAGCCCACGTCTCTCCCTTGTGCATCACTTGCTATGCAGGCATCTCCTTCCCCCTTAACCCTCACCAGAGGAACGGGGCAAGGGAATTTGTTTCCTTGTGCTTTTATTGTCCTGTCAGGCCCCAGTGTGATAGCCAGAACGTGGTTTGCATCCCTTCACCTTCATCTCTTCCGCCACTAACACAATTACTTGATATATGTCTCACCACGAGACTTCATAGCTAAGATCCTCAAAAAGTCTGCCAAAGCGATAGGGAGGAAGGTGAGAAACTCAGATGTGGGGTTAGGTCAAGGGGAAGCATGAACACAACAAAACCTCACTGGTGTGCAAACACTTTCATCTCTGATTGTAAAACGTGAACACCTCATACAAACCTCGTTTCGTTAGTATTCCCTTCCTGTCCCGTAGTTTAGTCTTTTTCTTGTAACAGTACCCATTATTTTTCAATAGTGTCTTGTCTCCCACTCTTTCTCATCTCTTTTTCAGTAGCACCCTTTTCTGTGCTAAATCATCAAAGATATTTTTGTTCTTTTACCCATTGTGGCAGAGTCTGTAAACACAATCTTACAAAGAGAATTTCTAAGTGTAGGCATTTGTGATGCATTTGCACTAAAAGCTTTGAATTGCTATCTTTGATAAAGCTATTTGGCCTGATTATATTGTTTTGGAATCGCACGTTCGGGTGCACCTCTGAAAAATTACTTCTTCAGAAGGCGGAGTACTGCACGCCTCGAAACAGGCAAGGATTATTTGTTAGTACAGCATAATCCGTGCAAGGAGCCGCATTTCTGTTCCGAGATTCACAAACTTTCATTAACAGTGAAATTACAGTCCAGTGTGTAAAAGCCAACAACTCCTGAGGATGCACCGAACACAAGCAAAGTTAACAATAATTATTTGGGGGTTATGCTTGTCATTTACTTCATGTTTCACGGACTGCAGGTACTGCAGGCAGTTCTTGCATCGAGCACGACAGGCATTCTGCGTGAGCTCTGCTCAGCAGTTGTAACAGCCATGGAAGATCGTAGGGGCATATATTTTAGGCCGGAACTGATAGCAGTATTTCCAAGTACAAATTCAGATCTCACACGTTGGAATTTAGATGGGAGCAACTTCTGGAAATTCAGTGATGTCTTTAAACTGCCTTAAGCAGTCAGGAAAAAGTGTATTCAAGTCATCAAATAGCAGAGGCTTGGAAGTGCAGCCGGCTATGAAGTTCTGCAATGCATTGATCTCAGCGTTTGAGGCATGGGCAGACTTTCTCTTCATAAACCTTTGCAGCTGAAGACATCACTAGCCTGGCACAGACATCACATCGCCCACCAGTTCCTTCAGTGGAAAGGATTATGCGAACCTTCTTTATCATGTTTCTGTCAAGTTAAATCACAACTGAAGTTGGAAAAAGTTAATCCACTATGTCTGAATTGCAGTTAATTAACAAGGAGTTTTCCAGCCACCATGTTCAACGGCAAGAGATCCAGAGGAATTAAATGTAGATGCTGCCCCCGCAGACACATTAACAAAATATATTCCCTTACTCTCACACATCACGGGTGCAAGCCACCGAACGCCCTCCGAGCCTCATAATGTCTATTGATTTTCCAAAGCACCTTGCTGGCAGAGCTGAGAAAAAAAAAGCATCAGTGGGCCTTTAAAATCATCTACCCAGCTAGTCACTCCACCACAGAAGTCTATGAGGTTAGTCAAGCATGATTTATTTGGTCAGTCCACATTGACCACTCCTAATAACCGTATTTCCTCACATATTTAAAGATGACATCCAGAATGAGCTGTCCCATCACCTTCCCAGGGGCAGAGGTGAAGCTGGCTGTGCTATCATTTTCTGGGTCCTCCTTCTTGCCCTTTATGTAGGTTGGAGTGACATGGAATTTCCTCCAGTTCTCGGGAACTCCAGTTCTGCATGACCTCTGATGGAGAGTGGCTTAGCAGTGACATCTCTAAGTCCATTAAAAACTAGTTTTTATGAGAACTGAAAAAAGAGAAGCATTTTCAGTTCAGCCAGTTTCTCCCTGAATCAAACCACACAGGGTCCTGTAAGCAGGGTCCACAAGTCACAGCTTCCAGCTTGTGGACATTCAAGTTTGTGGCTGAATGAAGAGAAAAGGCATGCTGGTATCTTACGCTCTTTCCTGTGCCAGCACACAAGGTGGAAGTGTAGATGAACCTACGAGGGGAATGAAAACCTTCCGAAATGGCTATCTGAAACTCTGGTATCAACTTTTATGCTACCATCTCTTTGTGAGAATTCCATATGGATGCATGATCTGGGTTTCACATGATCATGGACCCCTGCCTCCCATGCAAACTTGTGGCATTACAAATACTGCTTAATGAACAAAACTGAAAGCTTTGAAGTATTCATTTCCTCTTAGTAAAAGGATGCACTGCTGGCTCTAGCATTCAGCTCTCATTTCCTACCACTCCTCTGCATCCAATGGGCCAAACCGTGCTTTTCTCACTCCTGCCTGCCGACAACTGTCTATCTTGTAGACACAGTTAACTATTCATTGACACACAGCCCGGAATTTGCCTTTCCCCAAATTCCAGGAGAGCAGCCCTAATCTCTAGGTTACAAAGTCAGTTCCCTGCAGCTCATAAAGCTTCACACAATGTGTTAGAGCTCCAGCAGGAGCAATTAAAAGACTATGTGAGCACTGCAGTGGTGGGAAAGCTCTTCACTGAAGCGGGAGATCGACAGTCAATCCCTGTTCTGATGAATACTGGCTTCTGAAAGAGATGCTGACATCTTTTCCTGGCTTCTCTTAAACCAGTTTCTTTGGATCAGGGACGAATTTAGAGCAGAAACTCCCCCATCACACAGTCGTTATATATGCATTTTAGAATACTAACCAGTCTGCTAAATGGGCTTGAATACAAATTGACTGTCACTGTGGGAGAATAGCTGAAATAATCTCGGGTGTACAAATAATATTGTCTCAACTGTGAGCCCTGCTTTAGAATCTCATTTCAATCTCTACCTAAAAATCTATATGTCAAAAGAAAATATCCTGAGTGCCATCTACAAACTATAACATGACACGAAGAAACCATCTTTCTGTATGATAGAGCTACTTCTAATTTTCCCATTAGGCCAAACGACATCATAAAGAATACCTGCCAACAACATGATCTAAAACCATTCCATGCATCATGAAAAATAATTGCTGTTCAATTACTCCTGAATTATAAAACCGTCAGCTAGGTGCAGTAAGACAAAAGCCCCAGAACATATGAAAAACTGCTTAGCATAGCTAATTAAGAACAAAGTCCCCCAAATAAAGCAGGTGAGGTTTGAAGGAACAGGGTACTCCTGCCAAAATAATTGTCATTTATAACAAAGGTTTGGGGATCAGCAATTTTAAAACCATCTCCCTGAAGAGAAAAAACACGATAAAAATCATTTCTCAAACTTTTCTCATTCACAGAGGGCAGAGCCAGCCACTGGGCAAGACGTCTTTGGCAACTGCCAGGTCCACCCCACCTGTTAAAAGCAGTCACATACAGCAGATTGCTCGGTGGTCTGTCCAGCAGGGTTCTGAGTGCCTCCACGGATGGAGTCTCCACAACCTCTCTCTCTATTGAGTATACTCAGAGTATTAAACAGCCGGTTACTTCACGGAC
Organism: Upupa epops; assembly: GCA_013397515.1. Lineage (NCBI taxonomy): Eukaryota > Metazoa > Chordata > Aves > Bucerotiformes > Upupidae > Upupa > Upupa epops. The sequence continues at coordinate 518,495 of VZRI01003769.1, forward strand.
GCTGCATTTCAGACTTCAGAGTGTACTTTTGTAATAGATTTTTATAAAACAGAAACAGATTCTGTGGGGTAGATTTGCTCTCACAGATTTCTCAAGCCTTCTTGACTTCCAGATTTCTGCATTTGAGTTTCTTCACTGTCTTTCTCATAACTGACTAAGCACTTGGGCTTTGCATGTGCTTGCTCTTCGCTGGTATGTCGTCTGACAAATATTAGTCAGCATTTTTCCTGATGCTGACAAGGTTCTTCAGAAGCATCAGAGAGAGGTTTCAAATGCTGTGGACTCCAAAGGCATTGCTGCCATGTGCTGCCTCAGCTCCGGTTGAAGGCTGCCTGCACAGCCCCGAGAGTGCTGAGACTGCAGCGCAGGAACTGCTGGAACGATCCCCTGGGGGAAGGTTTTCAGCAGAAGGTCTGTTATTCACCTGTGAGGTGGGACGTAGGGCACGGGCAACAAGGCGCTGTCTGAAGTGACACCTAAGGAAGAGAAAAAGGGCAGAAATCTTCACAAAGCAGTTCAGAAGCTAAACCTACTCTTTAACAAAGCCTTGCTTTGCTCCTTGTACTGTCACCCTCTGCGCTTACAGCTGCTTTGAAGTCCTGGCACTCACAAGTGGCTGGCCATCTCCAACCGGTACAGGACCACAGCTTTTAGCACCCGCTTTTAGTGCCTCAAAGACTCATCATTTGCATTTGTTTGGTTGTTTACTTTCCCTGCTAGAGATGCAATTGCGGAGGAGAGAAAGGACACACCTAATGCAGCCATGCCCAGCCCTTGCTGTGAGGCCACGCGTTGCCCTAGACAAAAGCAGGCATGAGTTACTATGATCTGCCCTTGCTGAAGGGGAGCCTGCAGGGATTAGATTTGGGCTGGTAGCTGCTGTTACGTGTTAATCTGAGCATTTCTCAATTGCCTAAGGGAATTAAATTAAAGAGGTGAATTTTAAAAGCGCATGAAATCTAGTCTTTGTGCTTCTATCACACCTCTTTGTCTCTGTTATTGTCCCCAACCTTGTAACTCTTCTCCTTAATCACCCAGAGCTGCAGTAGGACACTGGAAGCTTTCCTCCCAACTTGTCTTGGCAGCATTTTCCTGCTTTCTCCTCTTCAGCTGTGTTTCGTGACTGCGGCTGCCCATTCACCCTGCCCCTCGGACTGTTATTTACACCATCAGGCACACTTGCCTGTTTGCCCATCTTCTGAGTTTTAAATTGCAGTCCGTGAGCCAGTGGGCACTGAGCAAAATTCCCAATCCCCGCAGGTTAACGAGAATCCTGGTGCCACCTCGAAGATTGTGCCCAGGTAACGTTTTGTTTACAGCATCCAAACTGCTGTGCTGCACTGTCAGTCTCGTCTGTGTCAACGATGTTCCTTTCCACCCCCGAGTTTTCACAGGAACCACAGCTGCTGCTGTGATGAAGGTAACACCTCTCACCTGTTCTTTACAATGGTAATTACATCTGCTAAAACGTGAGAGAGACTGACCCTTCTGGAGCACAGACGTCTAGAGACGCTCCCTCCGACTAGCCAGAGGACCTGCTGTTCTGGACTCTGAGGCTCTGCCTCTTCAGTGTCAGTGACCTTCCTCAGGTAAACCCCTGGCAGCTGTCACTTGTCAAAAAGAAACAAGAGAAATGGGAGAAAATTTCAGTTGCAGGGGACACAACTTCATTCGCTTGTCTGAAGCTAATGTGTAGGTTCCTGTGTGACCAGGAGTGACCTTCTCCCTTAAGCCATAGGCTACCAAACGGCAGCACCATTGTTAAGGGTGAGACTTCCAGCGAGCTGACTCGGTGATGTCAGAAGCCCTCAGCAAGCTCTTGCCGTCCCATTTTGAGAGCTCTCCTTTAAAGTTGATGTGTGTTAAACCAGTAAGTTTAACCAAGTGCTTACTGGCAGATAAAGGTGCTGCCAGCAGTGCTGGATTTTGAAATAGCAGTTAGCCAGTTTCTATCTGCGTCAGCATATCTAAACCCCTATTTTAATGCAAACAACGACGTGTCTCATCAGGCATCCTGCAATCCTACTACCTTGGGTATTGCAGATCAGCCACCGTCTACTAATGCCGGGGGATGCAGCTAGGATTTAACTGCAATAAATTCAACTAAGGGTGTGTTAAGTAATTAGACCAGCTGGAATTAGATCAGTGGATACCGTATTGTTTTAGGACAGTGTATGTTAACATGTTTAGCGTGTTGACTCAGGTACTGGTTGTGATCGATGACTGTCACAACCACCACACCCGTACTGGTCCTATGCAAAGGCAATTAAAAGGCGACAGTGAAAATCACTCACTGCCTGCATCCAGGAGGCTCAGTTAATGGCTAATTTTCTCCAGCTTGTAACCCCACATTAGGGTAAGTGAAACCACATGAGGACTAAGATACAACTGGCCCTGCTAGGAGTCTTTCTGTCTCTACCAACTTCCATGATGTGATTGCCTTTGAATTGCTGGTGCCCATGAGAACAGGTAAACTTTACATTCTTTAAAGAAATATTGTTTGCAAGAAAATGGATCTGTGGGGAGCAGGAGTGGATTTATCCTGGTGTTCTGGATTCTCAAATACAGCTCTATTTCTTGTTGAAAAAATTGCTTTCCTCATGAACAGCAGGATGAAAGTAGTCCCATGCCAGAGAAGATATGTGTGCCTTTTACTTAAATACTATTGCCTGTCCTGTTTTGATTTGGAGTTGGTTTCAGTGGTCTTTGGTGGAAACGCTAAGATGAGCTGATTTCTGGTTTGGATTTCTCTGGGGAGGCCATCTAAGCGAATTTTAGTATCACAGAGCAGAAGACAGAAGTAGTTCTTGGCATGCTAAGATTCACAGCCTTTCTCTCCCAAATCATATGTCTCTGAAAGCTTTTGCTTTAGATTCATGCAAGTTTGAAAAATAAGCATTCCATAATGCTTTTGGGAAGTGACTGGTAGTCTGTTCCTACCTAGCCTGAAGCCTCAGAGCTCCTATGCTTTGTGCTTGAATCAGAGCTGCTGCTCTGCTCTTTTTGGTGTTTTGGTGACGTCTCGAGATCCGTCCTTCTCTGTGCCGCCTGTATTCCGCGGTGGGTCTGGTTTGTGCGCAGGAGCTCTTGTGTACTAAGTAGGTAAAATCTGAGTAGTTATGTGGGCAGCTGGAAACAGACAGCAGAGCCTGCATCTCAAAGAAATGCCGTCAGAGGTGTGGAGGGGGTCTCTTTAGAGAAGCAGACGTGATTTACCACTGCCTTGCGCTATCTATGCGTGTATGGTTATGCAAAGTAAACACGGAATGCTTCCCCTTCTTAGTTGGGAACCTGTTTTGAACCGGTGTTAGTAATCCTAATGAGCTCCACAAAATGGAGAAGCTGATGTGGGAAATCAGCAACCTTCTCTGTGGGTGAGGTAGGAGGAGCATTAGAAAGCACTTTAAGTTTGGTTTTTCCTGATCTTCTTTCAGCCTTGTAATTGCTTTTGGTTGATAGGAGAGAGTACATCATCTGTGTCCCTGCCTCATATAGGACCACGGAGTCAGGTTGGCACTGTGTCTGTGGTGCAATTGTCTAGCTAGAGAAACAGTTCTGGTTTAGGTTTCCTTTAGGTAGCTTTTTTTAATGTGCTATTTGACAGACTGTCTTCTGAAACTTGTTTTACTGACTTAAATGTATGGCAAATCTGATACCTGAATTCTGCAGGAAACAAGTCTGTGTGTGTATTTAAACCTCCCCTTCAGAATAGAGACAGAGGTGTGCATACAGCATTGGGTTCACACTATTTAATAGGTAATATAATTCTGGGGAGAAGTCCTGCTCAACCCTGAGAGGACTAATTAAACAAACTGATCGAGTTCCTGAGAGTCACTGCATTCAGAAGCTGAAATGTTAATAGAGCATTGATTTGTTTGTGTGTGTATATTTATTTGTATGTAGCTACTCTTTGATCCTATACGTAATGGCACTGAAGTGACAGGTGTCCAAGAAATTGTAGTAGTAAAGTCTGGAGTTCAAAGCCAGAGTCTAACCGGTCTGTTAATTCCAGCGGAGGAGAGCAGAAGTACACCTGAATCCTAAGCTGCTTTACTCACACGAGCTGCTCAGAAGAGGCAAGCATGCCTGAAGCAGAAGGAAGAGGTATGCAAGAGAAGCAGCTTTTGGACCACATAGCTGACAAGGAGAAAAGACCATTACTCGACCGAGGCAGCTGTGCTAGAAACCTGTCTCAGTCCGAGAATAAACTCCAGGAGGCTATTTGTGTGCTGCTGGTGGAGCTGTGCGAGAGATTCACGTTCTTCGGCATCGTCTGCAACATGATCCTGTTCTGCACTGTCAGGCTTGGCTACCACAACTACCAGGCAGCTATTGTCAACATGTGCTTTGTAGGCACCTCTATGTTGACGCCAGTGCTGGCAGGCTGGCTTGCTGAATGCCTGGTGGGGAGGATAAAGCTTGTGTGCATCTGCACGTTTCTGCACTTCCTAGGTAGGTGATATCCCAGGGGCTGTTTCACCTTGTGGTTACTCTGGCAGAAATGCATTACTGAGCATTGTGTTGAAATGCAATGATTTTCTCCAACCCCGTGGCCTCCTCTGATGGTTAAGTGTTTTGTTTCTTCTCACCGCAGTCTTTCTGTCTGCGTGCTTTCACGAGGCGGTGCTTTCACAGGACTAAGAAACGTTTGCATGCTTGTATCGTGGACAGCTGGTGCGCAAACTGGACTCCCCTGCAGTGCCTTGGCTCTTCGCAGCGTGGACGTTTGACTCTTGAAATTGGCTGCTTTAACAAGGATCTGAGGCTACTAGTGTTTACTGCAAATGCAAGGCTTTAGTCAGAGAGGAAAGAGCTTGGAGTCTCCTCTCTTAGTAGTAAGATCGTGTTGCATTTAAAGGCACGAGGCTGTGGCATTTGGGCAAGGGAGAGAGATACTTAACACGTACTGGTGAGAGCAAACTGCCTGAAATCAGACGGCCGTCTCCTAATGCTTGTATCCCTACGGCTGATTGACTCTTCCCCACCTTCTGCAGTTCTTTCTGTGCTGGTTAGTGACTCTCTCAGCTGGTCGACTTAAACCAAAGTGGTGGGAAGACTTTTGACTTGGCCCAGCTGTTGAGTATAAGCGGGTCTGAGTTCTGCAATAGCCAGTCACGTTGTTATTGAGAGGTGCAACAGGCGAAGGAAAACGTCAGTCATTCCTGCAGTGTTGTTGAGCTGATTGCAAGAGCATTGTGCCTGGGAAAAGTGATAGCTGTTATGTTCTATTATTTCTCTCTTGGGCATCTGGTTTGTTTGGAATCCCCTTCTGCTGCTGGTGGTGCTACCCACACACCTTTACTTTCATTTCCAGTTACAACCTGAACAGCCTGTAGCTACTTAAATCCGAACGGTGTTCCTGGCAGACTGGAGGTCCTAAACACAGTTCGTGGCTGTACTTCTATAGATAAATTCCTGAAAACGATGTGTTTTCCATGAAAGCTGCAGCAGAAGGAAAGCCTTTTCCACCAAGGTCTTGAAAATGTGTTTGTGAAATCCCTTTTGCCTTTACAGTTTTGAGGTCTAGGGAAGATGCTGAAATGCTGCAGTCCACCATGGGTAGTTTGTCAGGGGAAGTGACTCATTTTAACTGGTGTCTTCTGGCAAGTGGAAAGCTGCTGCCCTCCACACATGGGAAATGGAGAAGGCCAGTGAGAGGAGCTGTATCTCTAGGGTGAAATCTTCACTGGTTGAAGAGCCTGAGTCTGTGCAACCATTTGAAAGGAAGATTGCTTTCTTGGAAGCCCTTTGTGGTCTTGCTTTATTGCATATAGTGACAAGCAGGAAGGTTCTCCCTCTCGACAGGATTAGGGCTGTCCTTGTTTGTATTATGGTCTGTAGATTTGGGTTTTTTCATCCGTCTTTTTAACGTAACTGCTTGCAAATGTCTGGTTCTAGTGGATTTCAAATGACAGTTTTCTTTCTGCTTCCAGGCACAGCGCTCTTACCTGTTGTGGCGTTCCCCTTTGAAGACACCTATGTTGACAGACGACACCTTCTTCATTCACTAACCAAGAGGAATCAAAAAATAGTGTTCTACTTAGCACTGCTCACAGCGAGCCTGGGAATAGGAGGCGTGAGAGCCATCGTTTGTCCGTTAAGTGCATACAACCTTAAAGGCTGCGGGCCGAGGGAACTGCTTTCTTTTTTCAATGGGTTGGTACCTTTGATGTCACTTAAATGTCTGCTGGGCGTGTGAGAATAGTGTTGAAAATCACCGCTGACGTACAGAACGGATCCCACAGATGATGGGTTTTGTGCTTTGTTTTTTAACTGCAAAACATTGAGACTTTTAAGAGTTTTCCAGAATAGCTGCTTCGAAATTTTCCCTTCTGCCGGGACTGGTAATTGCTGCTCAGTTCTGGCCTCCTACAGAAACCTCCGTTCACGATGGGGACTGCTTTGCCCGAAGGCAGCCTAGCTGCCATTAGAACAGTGTATTCCGTGTGGTTTTCTACTGTTTTTGTGGTTATCCCCCTCCAGTCTCCTGATTTAACTCTCTAACAGTGACAAAATGCAGTGGTAGTCTAGAACTGGCATCAGAGCTGGGTCGCTGTGAATCTGCTGCTCTGATGGAAGTAGGGATTGCTGTAGGCTCCGATTGCTAAGATCGGGGTGGGGATCTGCTCTGTTGTTTCTGCCACGTTGCTGTGAAGTTTTGGCATCTCTTGGCTTTTGAGAGTTTGTTTCATTCAGTGTCTAATAGTGCTTTTGGGAAATACTGCTCCTAAAAGTGTCCTTGGCGTTTGATATTTTTTTGGCAGTGCCTGTTTCCTGGTGTGTGTCACGCAGGTGACTTTCCCTGGTGCCTGCCTTTATTTACCACTTGTGTGGCACTTGAGCACCAACAGTGCTGTGCACATTCACATGTACTTTCTAGTTAGGCTGTGAAGGGACAGTCAAGGAAGTTACGGTGGAAACCTCCAGCTCCCGGCTTCAAGGCAGGTGGAAACGAGCCCTAACCGGCTCCCTCTGCTCTCCTTTCCCCTGCCTGCACATCTGCCAGAGTAAAAGCTGGGCACATTTGCATAATAACACTGCAGTGCTGAAGAACCTATGAAGATGTTAGTGAATCAGAACTCCTCTCCTTTGGGAGTAGGTTTCCTGGCTGTACTTTTTTCCTCCAACTATGTTAATATCAAAGAGTTTTGTATGAAACCCAAACTTGAGTGAATAGGGCAGCTTCACCAGAGGTGGATGAGACTGTTCGGTTTCTTAGAGCGGATTCTGCCTCCTTGACCTGCCCGTTGGAGAGAAGATTAAAAAATGTAAAAATCCTTCCTTTTTACTCTTTTCTGAGTTTTAATCCTTAATTAGCAACATCATTTTGATGAAATAAGACTCAGGGGGATCAGGACTGGAGAGCAATCAGTTATTCTTAAAGATAGCTCTGGGAATTTATTGTGCTGTGTCTCAGCCGTTCCGAACTGTGTTTAATCAAAGTGACATTCCTCAGAGTTGATTACAAAGGAGATACAGTGCGGAGAGGAAGCTCCCTGGGGGAGTGGGGATGGGTCAGTGGCTGGAACTTTGGAAATATCAGGAAAGGCACCTGTGCAATTTAAAAAAGGACAGTTTTGCAGTGGCATCCAGGAGGGGTTAATTGAGTGCGATCTCAAGATTTTGAAACTGGAGGTTTCCTTCTCAGCATTCCCAATCCCATCAAACCCTATCAGGGTTTAGTAACTTCCTCTTGGTAGGCTGGTTTGTCTTGGTGGGTGCTCGTGACGGGATTGAACTTCTAAAACTAGATGTCCGCGTACTGGCGAGTTTGAGTCTGTGCTCTTAGCTGAGTTCCATCAAACCAACCATCATTAATGGGTTAGAGATTGACTTAAAAAAGCTTGCAGTTACCCGTTGTCTCATTGTGTCTTTGAAGATTGCTTTGCACAGCTAGGGCTGCTCATCAACCACTGAGCTGTTAAACAGATTATACCGGTGCTAAATGACAAAGGGACTTGTTTTCTGGCACTGTTTCCCTGGGGATTTCTGCTTTTCTGAGGTTGTGGACTGGTAGTATTTTTACAGCAGGCAAAGTACCTTCTGTCCGTGGGAGCAAAGGATGAAACCCAGGCTAGGGGTGAGAGTTAGCAGGACTGTGTCCTGTCTTAGTGGTTTGCTGAAAAGTGCAGAGAAAGCAGAGCTGGTAGTGTTTATTGTCCATCTGTCCTTCCTTTCTTCCTACCATGTGTCCTTCCATCTCTTGTGAAGACTTTCTCTTTCTATAGATGGCCGGGGAGCTGTTATCCTGGACACACTTGGACTTTGAAAAACGTTTTTCTGCTCCCTTGGGTTGTTTATTCTCTCCAACGTAGTCTTTGCAGAGAGCTTCATAGGGCTTCTGAAAAGCAGTTGCCTCCTCATACAGAGCTGTAGCAACAGAAGACTACAACTTGGATAGTGATCCATGCATGGACTATCTGGCTCCCAACTTGGGATAGATGAAAACTTTAAAAATTAAAGCAAGTAATATTTGAAGTGGCATGAAATCTACAGAGTCTTCAAAATGAATCTGAAAATTGACAAAAGGTCAATTCTAGCTTAGTTTTGTGGATTGTATTTTACATCGGGTAGTTTCAGGTTCTTCTCAATTGCGCTGAAGCATCAAAACATTTTCATTGACACTGCAGTGTGAAAGTGCTTTGAATGCTGTATAGAATAAGCAATAAAACAAGAGCTTTGTTTCCTCATGGTGAATTTCTGTAGGATGTTATGATCAGACAGTTTTTATAGGCATGTCGCTGTAGCTCTCTGGCATCTGTCTGGACCTCTGTTCTTGTAATGAGCTGCCCACGTTGTCTTTTGGCTGTCATTGTGAGGACCTGGAAGTGCTGATGCTCCAGGGAGGAGCTTGTTACCTCCGAGGCCAGGTTTAGCTGGTCTGGCATATTTAACTAATTCAGCTATGCCCTCCTGGGATCTCAGAGGTGTGGTGCATAATGCAGGTCCCACTACTGCAGCATTAGAGAGCTGTAGTACACGAGAGCTACCGAGATGTTTGTGTGGGTTCTGGTCTGCAGTAGGGCATGAGCAAATCCCACCGTTCTGGTGTGTACACCGAGGGTAGTTTTCCTTCCTTGTTTGCTATAACCATGTGCATTATTTTTCTTCTAATGCCTGTGAAAGGACAGAAGCCTTGCCTGTCAGCCCCACAGCACTTTGCTGTGCAGCGCTGAATCCTGTATTCAAGTGTTATTTTTGGAGTTTCCTATTTCCAGTGAAACAACCATAGAATCACGAAGTGAGGAGGGATCAAGATGGAAATCTTGGGAGCTGGATTATTAATAGTCTGCAAGGACACGGGAAGGTCTTTCTTTTATCATAGAGAAAGCAATTCTAGATTAATTAGTAGACGTGCTCAAGTCCAAAGAGCATACTTGAGACACGAGAGACAGCGGAAAAGAAGGCAAGCCGTGCTTCCTCAGGAAACGCGTGTTAAGCTGCATAATGGTGTACGGATTAGTAGTTATCCTTTCAGTGAAACCATTTTGCCAGGGAGAAAGCATCTCCTCCTGCAGTTGCTTAGAAAATGTGATCTCTGTTGTAGTCCTTCTTCATTACTGATCCATCTCTCTTTAAACAAATAGTTGCCTTTGACTGATCCTTCAAGTCCGGAGGTAAAGTTAGAAGCGCTTAGCTTAGAACTGTGAAATTTGAGTCTGAAATACTTGTAACAACGAGCGGTAGAGTAGAAGTCCCTCATGTTGTGAGAGGAGGGCAGTGCAGGGGGATAGGCAGGACAGCTTACTGAAAAAGCTGAATTTTAGAGAAATGCAGGATTCATAATCCAGGGGGGCAATGCTACGATATACTTTACCTGTGCAGGTATAAACTGTTCTGCTGTGAAAGAAAGTGAACAGTTTCTGCATCCTATGAGGAAGAGAGATTTTTCTGGGCATCCTTAGTTTTGCTTTTTGCTGGTTTTATAATTCCTTAAAGCATATTGTTGTGCTGTTGTCATGGGTTCCAAAGTGCAGTAGGCACTGCCACGAGGGGCAAGTCATCTGCTTCCAAGACTGTGCAGTCTTCGTTTGACTATCTTCTGTGCTCAGAAAGGGCTCAACACTCATTAATAAGCACCTCTACTGTGAAAGGCACCTTTGGAGCAAGTTATCTTGAGCAACCTCCTTATCGGGGTTTTCCAGAGCCAACAAAATTCATACTGAGTCTTCCAAGTCAGAGTGAAGCCATCCCTTCTGATCAATTAAATGTTAGTCTTTTTGAGTAAGGTGTGATGGCATGAAGACACTTCTCTCTGAAGCCCACGGTAGTGGTTTCATGTTATCACATACGCAAAACTAGGGGTTAAGTGCTGAGNAATTTAATGTTTTAATCTTCTGTAAAGGCCTTATATTATTGAGTCTCTCCACTCTTCTCTCTCTTGTCTGTGTGTACTAGGTTTTATTGGCTGGTTAACTTAAACTCAGCACTTGTTTTTGTCACCATTTCTTATATCCAGCAGTCTGTGGCCAGGAACCTCGGTTTTCTTATCCCATTTGTGTCTGTGCTTATGGCTATGATCACCATTCATATGGTGCGGGGTGAGATGATTTACAAACCCAAAACAGGTAAGAGGTGCTGCTGTATCTTAAATAATCTCTAAAGATAAATTACTTTCATTAAACAGATCACGTTGCTTGTCTAAATGAGTTCTTCCACAGCACTGCCCTGTTTAGTTGGAGATACTTGGCTTTGAGCTCTACGAGAGCTAAAGACGCCTGTCCATTGTAGCAGTAGTTTTGTCATGAATGCCTGTCTTGCAGAACGTTTGCTGCTGCTTGTTATTTCAGTGTCCTCGCCTATACAATGTTATGTGCTTTTACACACGTGATAGTAGCTACATGGAATAGCCCTAAACGATTCCTGCACGTGCTGTGCAGATACTTTAAAGCAGTTCTTGGACTTTCGTGGCCTCATCAGTTAATACCTGAACTCTACAAAATCCTTTGATGGCTGCTGCTGTTCTCCATTGGCAAAGCATGGAAATAGAAGGGCAGCCTCGGTGACCTGAGTAGGACCACAATGTCCAAACCTTGCTGTTTCCCAGTAGAACTCAGAAACTTGAAAGCAAGTTGATATTTCAGCATTTTTATAAATATAACTAAGCCAGAGATTTATCAGCAGTGAGTGAATGAATGTATAAATCAAGTGCTTGGACATGTTATAGCCAGAACAGCACTGGATAGGTTTATTCAAAACAAACCAAGCCCGAGAAATGCAGCATCTCCACAGTGCCCCCAGACCCTCACGGTAATACGCAGCTGAAGTCTGCCATGGGCAGCTTTAAACCACCTTGCTGCTTATGAAGAAAGCGGCTGTTTTCGGGCTCACTGGGGCTCACTACAGGCTTCAGACCCTGAAAGGCAGAAAAATTGTTCAGTTTAGGCTGAACCTGTGATTTATATCCTAATTAGTGTCGTCATTTTCAGCGGGAAAGCGTGATTTTGTGTATTTGTGTCTGTCTTGGCCATCCACAGCACTAGCAGAAATTTGGAGCAGGCGTTGTCCCATGAGTGGTGTTGGATTTGTCGCTGTTGTGCCAGTCTTTGCACAATGCCGGTCTCTACGCTGTGAAGGTTTTATCTCCTTAGGCAAAACAGAAGATAATATACTTTGTGTTTTCCAGTGGGCTAACAACACTGGAAATTCGTCAGGACTGTAGTTCGAATCTGTAGGTGACTTTAAATGATTTTTGTGTATGCTGCCCCCGCTATTTTAAAGCAATTCCTCAAGCATGGATTCTGCATTCAATTGCATTTAGCTGTCCAGCATGGACTTCATCTGCGTTTCTTCCCACTGCTGTAACTCTGAGGGCTGGCAGGTGACCAGAGATGAGTGAAAAATGAGCATGTACCGTCTAGGGTGCAATGTAGACTTTTTATTGCCACCAGGTAGCACAGATATTCACGATTAGATCAAGGTCAGAGTAGCAGAATGTTAGAGACAAGAGCTGAAGTATAAAAGGGAAGGGAACACCCTTTCTGAGACTAGCGACTTCAGTAGCATCTATATGTTTAGATGCTGTGTTTGAATAAACCATTAGAAGTGCGTTAGAGGGTGTGTGGTGATGTTCTGCACAGCGTGCACTGATACCAGTGTTTATGCTCTTAAACATTCCTCTTGCTAGCTGATCAGATTAGTGGAGTCATCAGATGGATGTGCAGAATTCCCCTCCACGTAGTTCTGTGGGGTTGCTTCCGTTAAAGAAGGGATGAGTTGCTTATTCTAACCACATTATTGGCAAAATCCTCCTGATATCAATTAGGGCTGCGTATCATTCGAATGGATTTTTGAAGCAGCTTTATCTTCTAGTTCAGTAGTTCCTACAATCGCCTGGAATCCAGGCGGAGAAGCACAGCTAAATAATGTATTTGTCTGGTTTGCCTTCCTTTTGTAAGGGTAACACAGTGAGTCAGCTGGCTTCCACGGAGGCGGGCAGGCTGGTTTTACCTCCCCATTCCCCAAACAGACAGAGGTCAATATAGCGGGCTGTGTTTTCTCTGCCAAAGTGCTTTGTCTTGTGTTTCTTTTGGCAGCAAGCAAAACCAGACCCATGTCTAATTTCTCTTACTGTTTGCAGGCAGTTCCCTGCTGATGACTTTTGGGGTAATTGCTAGTGCACTGAAGATGTGCTGTGTGCGATGCCGTTACATCAGCGGAGGCATGACAAACTGGTTAGATCACGCCAAGGAGAACTATGGTGGCCACTACAGTGAGACTCAGGTGGAAAGCACAAAGTCACTCGCCAGACTCTTCCCACTCTTTGCTTTCCAGATTCTGTACAGGACGTGTGTTGTGCAGGTGCGTACGCGGCTTTTAAACAGAAGTACTGACCCGTGGTTGTCGTGTGGTGGCTACTGGCTCTTTAGGCATGGGGATTCTTTGTAATAATCGCCTTACTGGCAAAGCACCCTTGCCAAGTAGTTCTCATTACCTGGGAATGTACGTTACTGTACCCTCACACCTCATCGTATAAGTAAAATTTATGTGGTCAAGATTTATTAAGGAGCTTGTGTGACTGAGTGCTACTTATTTCTCTGAAGGCTTACCAGCTAAAATCTGGTGCTAGAGTCCTGTGCTTCTCAAACTCTTGTGACACGGATTTCTCCAGTTACTTTGATGGGGCTCTGGGGGTACTGCGCCTGCACTGGGATGGGTGGTTTCCAGTCTGCAGGAAGAAGCAGTCCTTTCACAGCCTTTGTGTTAGGCTGAGTGGATCTCTTTGCTTCTGAGTGCATGTGTGTTATAAAGGTAAGTGTGTCAAGAAGCTACTTAAGCTGTCATGGTTCCTTCAAATTCATTCCTGTCTGAATGATCCTAGCTAAGGCATGAGTTTGCAGCAGCCAGAATGAAAAATTTACTAGCTGACCTGCATGTTAACTTTATTTATCATTGTTAAAATGCTGCTTAAGGGAATTCTTACAACGATGTAGCATCCACTGCCTTATCGATGCTCCATCTAGCCATCATCTTACCTTCCTATCCATCTGCTCCATTCTTTCTCCTCTCCTCTCCTCACCACCCCACCCACCCCCATGATAATTTAACTCTTATTAAGAAGCCAGTTCTGTACGCATTGCATTTCATTGCAGTGAAAGAGAAGGGCAACAAAACTTGTCCCAGCTCTGACCTGCCGTACTTCTGTTGGCGTGTATTCACCCTTTTGCAGTCTGTGTCTTGTTTTGGAGTCAGAGTGCAGGCGTTTTTTTTCTCAGAGCGAGTGTTTGAGCTTGAGCACTGAACCGGCTCCCAGTGAGTAGCGTTAACTATAGGTGCTGATGAGAAGTGCTACCTGAGTTCAGCATGCATTGATTTCAGACTGCTGTAAAGCAGTAATAGTCTGCCTGGACTATCAGCTCTGTGGAAGAGCCCTGCAAAATGCTCAGTAAAGAACCCAGAAACTGAGTAAAGAAGGCAGTTCTGCATCCAAACCCTGTGATGGCTGTCACTCTGAACTGCTCCAGCTACCTTTCTTTTCTCCTGCTGCTCTGTAAAACGGAGGGGCTGTGCCTTAAATTGTAATGCTTAGTGAATCTTTCTTTAAAAAATAAGAGGTCTGAAAAATCAGTTGGCAGAGGCCAGTGTGATGATTTTATTATGTTTTAATTAAACTCAACAGGCTTTCTTTAGATACTTACACAAGCAGGTGGAATTATGTGCTTTTGAAGTGAGAGTCTTACAGATCTGCTTCGTTTCCTAAGCTGGTGACTGCCACTGGTGAGTTCCTCACCCAGTTACTCATCATCTGTTTACAGTTCTCAGAAGTGAAAGGAAGTTCTGTGTATAGCTGCTTGCTTGCGTTAAGCTGGTTCTCAGACTGGCAAAATCTTCCTCCGTGTAGCTTTTGGTGACACCTGCTTCTTAAAAAGTGTTCCTGTGTTGAGCAGGCAGCCAGAAATTCTGTGAAATGCCGTGCTTTCGCCACCCTCCTGGGCAGCTTTAGACAGCACTGTCTGGTCTATGGGCTGATATCTGGCTGCCTATCTGGAGCTAAACTCCTGCACTGCTGCTTAGGTTTGCTAATTTCAGAGGACATGAAACACAAGGAGAATGTTTCTGTTCTCGCTGAGGACAGAAATGTCCGTGCTGAAAGGCTGTTGTCATCAGCAGTCGTTCTTTTTGCCCAGCAGGTACTTGCTGCTTTGTCACTTCTTTGGAAGGAACTGAGTTGGAGAACTTCCAAAGCACTGTAAGAATCTTATCCGTGGAAGGTGCCTGGTATGCTAATGGAGTGGGTTTTGTTCTTCCATGCAGATTCCTTCAGGATATTATCTCCAAACCATGAATTCCAACTTGCACTTCAGTGGATTTGTCTTGCCAGTGGCAGCGATGAATGTGATAAGCATCATACCGCTACTGATTCTTGTTCCTATACTGGAGGGCCTTAACTCGTGTCTCCTTGGTTCCGAGGACGCCAGACGTTCTCCCACGGTGTACATTGGTATGTACCGCACACGCAGCTTTTGCATGGGGTCTGCTTTTCGAAGGAAGTGTCAGTAGTTGATGGATGACCCCACACAGTTGTTTCGGACTATACATGTTAAGGTGGACTTGTTTGGGATGATGCTCAGGAGTAAATACGGTCCTGAAAAAACATGCTAGGTACCCAGAGAAAGGCAGAGCTTTTGTGTGGGACAGAGGCTCTTGGCACCAATAACACGTGTGGAGACAGGCTCACAGAGTCATCCTATGGAGCGGAGACAAGCGTGAGAGAAATGGTACCTTTGCCTGAGATTTACTGCCCTTGGCTCTGTTCTGTGTGCTTGCTTTTACCTGTCACCTTCTGGAAAGTGGGTTTACTTTGGAAGCCTTCCAAAGGGGTGGAGAGTCCTTCAGTGAGTTACTCCGTGATACTGGAGAACTGTTTGTTGCGCAAAAGGACCGGTTTGGGTTTATGTAACCAGGCTACTGACAAAGACTTTGCTTTTCTGAACTCTTTATGGTAGAGCTGTGCCCACGATAGGACTGCAGCATATTTATTCCAGATTCTGCAGTTGCATTGCAAGTGAAATAAGTACCTGGTTCAGTCCTGTGTCAGTTGTAAGCCAAAGCTAACAGGCAGACGTCTGTGTGAAACAAACAGGTGTGTACCACTGGACTGCTCTCTCACTGAGCTAGCACAACGCTTCACAGATGGAGAGTTACTTGGAGCTTTCTCTAGGAAACGGAAACTTAGCTGTCCTCTTCAGGACTAGGATTTTTATTTGAATGTCTAGAATGGGATAAATGTCCAGGTGTTTGGTGATTTTACTTATTAAAATATTCAACCGAAATGTACTCAAAATAAAGCAAAGTGGAGCCTCCAGCGGTGGAGTTTTCTCTTTCCCATGCAAGTACAAAGAAAGCATCTCTTGTGAGTCCTGGTGTTTTCAAGGTGAGCATTTTAAGCTTAGGTTAGCAGGTTGGCACTCGTTTCAGAGAAATCCATAGCCTAGAAGTACTGATGGCCTTAGCAGAGCTGGGCCTCCTTCTGTTGCCAATGTGTCATTGATTTTAAAATGTGTTTGTTTCTTAGTTACCCCCTACCCTCAAACCCCGGGTGTTTTAGAGGGATCCTCTGCAGCCCAGTTCTGGTATCGGCTGCATCTAGTGCCTCCATCAAAGCAGCTGCCGTTCTGTATTCACTGGAGACTCTTCCCTTCCGTGGATACTCTCATTCGGCGTCCTACGCTTGTGTGTTCAGCTTCCAGCCTGTGTTGCAAACCTCGGACAAAAATAGTTAAAAGGACCATTTTCTCAGTGTGCTCCTTCTAATGCAGTGCCCCGTGGCAGCAGCACAGTGAGTACTGACACACACAGAGGTATTAATCTGACTAAATTAGTCTAATTAAGAGTGTTATTAAGCTTTATACAAGCCAGACGCATATAACACAGGAGGTTGCAATTACCCTAGTTTTTAAAATAACATCTGCATTAGAACACAAAGAGCACATTCAGATAATCATTTTCCTTAAAACCATGGAAATTTCAAGTTAGTATTAATTTTCTCTCCGGTTACGTTGAACAGCAGTAGAATATATGAAGTGGTTTATTCTTAATAGCATCATTTATTAAAAGAGCCTCCTGTTAGGGGTGATAAATTACCTAAGGCATAAAACTACCTGGGAGTACAGGCAGTGGCTTTAAATTTCCCCGTGTATGACCGCACCTGCAAATACGGTAGAGCTCTGAGTGCCGATATTTTTGCCAACAGTTAATTAGGTTCACAATTATTTTCAGGAACAAAATTGAAAGTATAAATAGGCTGTTGGTGTTAAGCCAGCCTATAACCGTATTTTTAACTCCAGCCTCGGCGGAGGAAGGAATGTAAACAGTTTTCTGGGGATTTTCGGGCAGTTATGGATAATAATTTTCAAGAACAAACCATACAGACAAATCTGGACAGAAACATCTGATTGCAGTGTGACAAGGCCCTGCGTCAAACTGTAACCTGTGTTCCTTTCTCTGTGGCTGTTGGCTCATTTGTAAATGAGGAATACTCTAAAACAACACTGCAGTCTCAATGTGGGTGACGGATAGAGTCCCCACTGTATTGAGCGTCTGGACCTCTTTATGAAAACAGTTTTTCACAGCTGATTATGCTTTCTCATTTGCTGGGGCTGTCGGTGGGTGGGTGGCTTTGTTTGAGCTTTATGCATATATTTATGTTGTTTGACTTAGCCTATAGCATAGAAGTTTCATCAGAGAACTGAAAGTGTGTGTCTGCTTGGTGGCTGTTCATCACTCACAGGCAAGAGGGTTCAGCTGAAGCACCTGAGCTGCAGAAATCCATGCTTTTAACATTCTTAATGCCTGCTTGTACTGAAATGCTTTATGAGTCTTGCATTTACTCTGTCCAAGAGTGTTGTGGAGGATAGCTCTCTGTACAATACAAAGGAGCAAGTCTCCGGGTGACTCGGGAGCTGATGGTGACCGTTTCCCCTCAAAGATGTTCTAGTTTGAACAAGTATTAATTCCAGGAGAGTGCTTTGACTGTTTTATTGAGGTCCAGCGTGACCTTACTGTCTAGATAACATTAACAGCCTTGTCCTGGAATCAGCCTCAGGTGTTCCTCAGACAGCCTGTTCTCCCAGAAACCAAAGCCTCAGACAGGCATTCCAGACTCTTTGTTTTGAAGAGGGCTGAATGGAGAAGTAGGAGAACTAATTCTCCAAGGCTCTCGGCTTCTTCCTCTGCCTCATAGTCATCAGAGATGTATTGCAGTGGTTTGGCATTAGGAGGTTCTATTTCCTGAAATGTTTCAGCTTTCAGTGGGGAAGATGCTTTAAATGCAGCAGATGCAGCACTGTGTGGGAATGGTGGGCTGCTTGAGGCTTCTTTCATACTAATACAGTTTTTCCCCTAAAAAAAGCTCTTGCTTTGGTAGCTTACAAGAAGCTGCTTGAGGACGTCACACCTGGCCTTGATAACATTCAGTGGCAGGAAAATGCTGTTTCATTCCCTCTGGTCATCAATTTTCAGGCCATAATTCACTGATGGGGTCCTTAACAGCAAAACAGCTTCCAAGCCTCAGGTTGGGCAGTGACAGGGGGAGTCGTTAGCGTGGTGAAAATCCAGGGAAAATCTGCAGGAGAAGGGTGTGAGAGTTTGCTGCTGAGAGAGCAAAGGCAGTTCCGTGCAAGACACGTTGCAGGGCCAACGCCACGTAGCTGTTGGAGTCTTCTGCTTCTTCCATCTTGACCCTCCAAGAGGTAACCTCTATGTGTGTTGTAAGTGTCCTGTGAAACAAAGGCATTCCCATGCTCTCCACACCTATAAACATAAAATCACGTGTTTAAATACTGCTCTCGGTGCAGCGGGTGGTGAAGTGTGCAGTGCTTATTTCATCTGAATTTGCTTCTGCATCATGAGACTTAACATCTAGATGGTTTCTTCCTGCCGTCTCTGCTCGTGCAGAACCTGTGCCTGATCACGGCGGCAGGTGAGGCTCCGTGCAATGCAGAGCAAACTGGTGTGGGTCAGGGTATTGTGCTGCCATACTTCTTCAGGACAGCTGAAGAAGGCAGGTGGCACCTGCCCTCCAAGTGCTTGTGTGTGAACACTTAGAGAGCTGCAGATGGCCTCTTCCAGTAACAACAGTCATCTCATCCCAAGATGCTAAACTATTGAGCAAGCTTTCAAGTGTAGTCCAAGGGAACTCTGTACTGGAGGGAAGGAGGAACTCCTGGGAATGCTTCACCTCCTGAAGTGTGATGTGCACTGCTGACCTTTTTTTATCTGAGTTTTTTATTCTCCTGTCTGCCATGGCCATCAGCCATAGAAATCCAGTGCTTTGCCTGCCCCCACTGCTTATTTTTCTGTAGAGAGAAATGGGCAAAGCACGCGGCGTATGTGCATATTTCAGGATCTTATTGCTGCTTGAATTTTCCACTGCTTGAATTTCTCATGACTTGGTAGTCTGTTTCCTACCCAGTCCCTTGTGACATGTGGAAGATAGGATGCCTCACTCTTATCTCTTCCAGGAATTTCTTCTTTGTGGCTTTAACTTTCAGACAAGTGCATTCTCCTTTATTATTCTGCATCCCTAAGTTCTGTCTGTGCTGAGCTGGCTTCCTTTACCATGTGTCTAGAGTTAGGCTTGTGGTCCAGCAGTTACTCTCTAATTGTGTTTGTGTCCAGAGAGAATGTATTGCATGGGAAAGCTGCTTTTGCATCTCCTAGGACTTCGCTTCGTTCTGAGTACACCACGATCCTGTAACTGCAGCTCTGATGGTTGCTTTGTCCTTTGTACCCAGTTGTAGGTCAGTTGTCTGCTGCACTTTCTGTGATGGTGGCTGGCTTCTCCGAAATACATCGAAAGCACTTCCCTCCAGTGCAGCAAACGCTTTCCGAGGAGGTTCTGCTGGTCTCCTCCATGCCTTGCTTCCACCTAGTTCCTCAGTACATCCTCCTTGGAGTGGCTGAAGCCTTGGTAACTCCCTCCTGTAAGTAAAGTCTAATGGTCTAAAACAGTAGCCTTGCAGTTCAGACAGTGGCATCACCTTCCAGCAGTGTTTACTGCCCAGTGATGTTTTGCCTCTGGCTCTCTTCTTTGGGCTTAATGAGACAGATCCCTGCCTTCCTGCTTCAGAGCCGTGTACTTGGACTTGCTGCCTGTAACTGGGAGTGAGCAGTGCCCTTTTCCAGAGCAGCTGGAAGGCAGCAGCCCGGCCAGGTTGCTCGCCCATAGCCGCCGTTTGGCAGGAGGCCTGAGCAGAGGGGTGGGACTCGGGCTCAGGTGTGTGACTGGTCTTGAGACCCAACTTGCTTCAGGTGGGCTGGGCCAGTGGAGCTCCTGCAGTGCCTTCTGCCAGGCACGCTTCAGTGGTGGCTTTCTTGAGAGAGCCGAGCTGTGGTTGTGCTGTACAAGTACTTCTCAGGCCATGGCCCAAGCAAGGGGAAGCAATTTGACCCTTTCCATTTGTAGGCCCAGTTAGTAGGGCTATTACGCATTTTCCACTGACGCAGAGCATATGCAGCAGGTAATGCAGTTCAGCTGGCAGGCCAACCTGGAGGGTGCTGTAGGCAGACACAAGATTCTTGCTCGTGTTCTAATTGGCACTCGTGTGAACAGAGCATCGTGCCTTAGCCGGTGGCATGGAGCCAGAGATAAACACTCCTGTTCTGCAGACCACAAGCAGAGCTGAACTCATGCATGCCACTCATAAATTACGTGGTCATGCTTTTGATTGCAAGTCTCAGCCTCTCTCCCTTCCATAATTTACCTTTCCACATCTACACGGCGTTCCTGAGGCTTCTTTTCCTCTGAGGAGCATGCAGTGTTTTGGCAGTGTTTTACCTTGCAGAGTTTAGAAAAACATTAGCATTACAAAAATAATGTAGTCAACATTTGCTTAAGAAGAGACGGGTACAACGAAACCGACTAGCCGAGTTTCAGCAGGCTTGTAACTCCATAGGTTGAGTGTCTGTTGTTCCTGCACAACCCCAGAAATACTCGGATTTGTGTTTAAAAGCAGGAAATGTCTCGGCTTGTTCTTGCACTCACAAGACTGCTGAGAGCCCTGGGTCACAGTCTGTCACTGGAAAGGTAATTTTCCCTAGTTCTAAATACTTAGCACTTTCATAATGCCTCTTCATCTGATAGCTCTCAAGTACTTAACTGAGACAGGTTTCTATGCAGGTAATGTGGTTTCTAGGTTACAGGCTAAGTATAACTGAAAACCGTGGCCTTCTTTGTTTAGCTTAACAAAAAAATAAGGCTGGGTGACGGCTTGCTCATGCAGAAGCACGAGACGAATATTGCTGGTGGAATAAAGCGTTTTCAACTAGCACGCCAGAGCACAACGCAAGTCCAGAGACTGGAAGATGGCATTAGCCTCTAGCAAACAAACAAAGCTCCATCTTGGCAGGGTTTCTCCTCTCCTTTTGGAGGGATTGCGCTCAGGATTTCTTAGGCAGAGAAATTGTCTTGCCCGTTTCAATGAGTATTGCTCCCCTTGCTAAGAGCTGCGGTTAAAGGTGCAATTCAAGAACCCAAGTGAAGTGACAAGGCGTGAATTTGAGATTTGCACGCAGAAAACTAGAGGGAGGCACCTAAAATAGTCTGTTACTGCTGTAGTCGATGGGAAAGCAGAGCTCCGTTCACTTGCCCACACATAGGTGCCTGGCACCGTTTGTGATGGTGGTGTGATGGCGTCTGCATGGCCTCCAGTTGCTGAAGAAGAGAATGATTTCCCCATAGTTCTCTCAGCTCATCAGAGAGCCCTGTGCAGGTGGCCCAGCCGCACTAAGAGTATTTCAGGGGCGCTGGACATCTGTATTCCAGCTACCAAACTGAGCTCTAGGTTTCTCCTTCAATTTGAATGAATTGCTGTTCAGGAACCATTCGGTGGATCTCCACGGATGATAATGACAGTCTAGACACTTAAACAGTTGTTTCACCTTTCCTGACATTTTACTGCCTTTGTTGTGCAGAAGGTCAAATTCAATTACCATAATAATTTACTTGACCTGAAATACAGGATCCAAGTTGAAGACAGAAATGTTCACACTTGTAATCAGAGGCAGGAGAGGAGATGGCTCATTTCTGAAGCGCTTGATTAAAGGAGCTAGATTTGGCATATTGAACTCTTGATCTGCATTGGAGCCCTGATGCTTTGAACTGTGTTTATACAACATCTTTCATTATCTTGCTGCTAGGAGTTTTATCATCTGCTTCAGATTATTAGAATTAGAATAATATCAGCATTTAATGCTTCTCTAGCACCGAGATAGTCATTAAAAGTAAAATAAAACAATGATTAAGCAATTGCTCTCCTCCACAGTGCTAAAGTGTATGATCTCACAAGCCTCTGCCAGCCTGGATTTGTAATCCTTGCTTGGTTCAAACTAGACAGTCGCTCTTGTAAAGATTTAAAAGGAAAAGCTCCCAACCGAAACACCACAACCCCCCCAAAAAATTACCACAATAAAACACCCGCTGCAGACAACTCTGTGTGGGACGGTAGTAGCAGGCATTTGCCCCCTCCAGTTCATGAGACCGCTAGTGAAGGGAAGCCAGTCTTCTGGCCACGGCAGCTGTGTGACTCTGCCAGCGTCCAGACCGTCTGGTGTGCTGTCACTGCTTTGCCCTGTGAAGGGTTAGCAGATCTGTAGTGGTTGTTCAAGTGCTGCAAGAATATCATCTGCTCATCAGTGTGTCACAGAGCCCTTAGGAATGGGAAGCGCTGTGACAAGGAGCTCTGTTACTTAAGGGGTATACTGGGGATCACTTCACCCACCACTGAAATGCAGTAGTCCCCAGGGTGCAGTGCAGCAGCTGCTTAACGGTTCACGGCAGCACAGTGGGAGAGCTGTAACAATGCAATGGAAACAGCAGGGTAATTGAGGTAAGTAGGATGCAGTTACCCAGGCTGAGTTGGGCTGAGATGCATGTTTGTACCCCAGCTTTTAGAAGGGAGGAAGAACCCAACACTCCTGGGCTCTGAGTGATTCAGGTTAGCTAGGACACTGACCGTGATGTTTCAGGCTGTACTGTTGCATCTACAGATGGTGTCACGCGTTCACCTGCTTTCTGCTGCCCTCGGGCTTTCACTTCCTATCGTGACTAAGAAAAACATCTGCCCATTATTTTGGGTTTTTTTTCTCATTGTTTCCAAAGCTCTCAGACCGAAAAGGGTGGAAGATGGAGACTGCAAAGTCTCGTTTGTATTCAGAGATGCTTCAGGTGACTCAGCATCCACATGGGACCCTCTGATGACAAGTTTCTCAAACTAGAGGCCATTCAAACTCAGCTTACCGAGCAGGCTGGAAGACACCAGGGCTTAGAGAACAAGCATGGATGAGGGCTCTAAGGAAACTGTGAAATTAGGAAACCAGAGGTTCTGATAACCAGGGATTGTTGCTTAAAAAGAACAACTATCAGAACAATTTACTGTCGTCGTAACCTAGTTTAGCCAAATCACAACTCATTTATAGCCTTCCATGCTACAACAGCCTGCTACCACCAGAGATACTGTTAGTGGTTGGGCTTGATGATCCTGAGAGTCTTCAACCTAAATGAGTCTGTGGTTCTTCTGGCAAGAAAGGTAACGACATCTTCAGTATTAGCCAGTGACTCTGGGGGTTGCTCAGTGGGGAGGGGGCAGCATCGCCCAGGTTTGTGTTAAAGCAGGGTCAGGTGGGAGCTCTGGATTCTGCAGGGCTTTGCCAGGAGCTGTGCTGCATGGGCTCCCGCACAGGCAGTTCCACTGCCCCGCAGCTGAATATCGTATCCGCTCTCGTCACACTTGGTGACTGTGGCTTCTTCTGTCTTTCAATGCCCGAGGTTTTGAAAGGTAAAAGCAACTGTCTGGGTCTTTACGTAGCTGTGGAATAGCAATAGTTGGATATAGGGATAATTGGTTACAGGGATTCCTTTAAACAGCTTAGGCAGTCCCTTGTTAGTAGGATCACAGTAACGCGGCTAGGGATGCGCAGGAACACGGCTAGGGATGCGCAGGAACACGGCTAGGGATGCGCAGGAACACGGCTAGGGATGCGCAGGAACACGGCTAGGGATGCGCAGGAACACGGCTGGCTGCCCTCGTGCAGCAAGCACACGCTCTGTGTCAAATATGGGAAGTCCCTGCAGAGACACGTTGGGTGTCTGTGTGTCTTCTACCATCGTTTACTGCCTTGTTTTTTAACTGTCGTCTTCCTTTCTAAGGTTCCTTACTTTCGTTCTGGCTTGTGCCAGAAAAAGTCCGAGGGATTTCCATGCACTTTTTAACTCTCTTTAATGGAGCTGGATGCTTTTTGGGAGCTTTCTTTGTGCAGACAGCCCACACAGGCACTCAAGGTAAGAATGTGCTCATGACCGGTGTTCCTGAGCAGTTCTCTAATACTATTGATTTGGAGAATTAGGCAGCAGAATTAAAGGGGTTGCCAAAGTTTTATTGATTTGCTCTCACAATTAAGATGGAATTAAGATAGGAAATAGCCTTCCAGCTGTATTCATTCAATTTTAATGAGTCGTCTAAGTTTTGATCGTAGGAGTAATTAGAGGATGGCATCTTGCAGGAAGCCCTCACCTCCAGTCTCTGTGCTTCTGTTCTGGAAGACAAGGGGATAAACTGTTTAGGAAGCATCTCTTCATGCTCATGAGGGAAAACATCCCATGCTTGTGCGGGAGCCTCTGGCCATGAGAGCAAAATCAGTGCTCAGAGAACAGACAGCATGTCTGTCTGTTCCAGGGTGTCAGAGGTGCATGGAGTTTGGGCTGTTTCAAAGCTGTCCAGGAGACAGCTATGTTCCCGTAGACCCACTACTTCGCTCTTGCTTTAGGCTTCTCCCTTTGCCTGGCTGCTACAAGAAACAGCTGCTGTGGTTTTACCCTTTGAGCAGGTAAATGCTGCAGTTCCCAGAGAACTCGCTGCTCCAAAAGGAAAGCAAGCCCTAAACTGGAGAGGTTTTCTGGGTTTATGACTTACAAGATAGGCCAACAGTTTCTTGGAGTGTCTTCGTTTCCCCTTTGCTGATGAATCTTTGCTTAATACGGAACGGACTGGTTTCATAATCCAATTTTAAAAGCGAAGGGAGCATTTCAGTGCCTGACCTGCAGGACAGAGATCCCTCTGTTCGTATAGGTGAAATAGTTGTGCTTGCTGAGGCAGTGTTTCCAAAGCTGCTTTGTTATCGCTTTTTGGCATTCCTGTGTCCTCATCTTTGCTACAACCCTTCAGACTGAAGGCTGAGTGATCCTCTTCTCATCACAGCCAGACTTCACCCTACTGGCTCATAAGCCAAAGTGGGCTTGGGAACAAACTTCTGGAGCTGTGGAACGATGGCAAAACCAAAGAGGTGCTTAGGCTGGTTTTGTTTTTCTCTGACTGTGTCAGGAAATGTTAAACACTGGATCCTCTGGCTCCACCTGTGCATTTCTCTGAACCTTTCCACTGTGCTTCTGTGGGGTTCTCTGGTGCTTGTGACGGACGGCTTCAGTCCGGCTTATAAACCCTGGTGGTTATCTGCTGGGACTCCTACAGATGACAGTGTCCAGAGACTCAAATTGTGACCTCTCGAGTCCAGTGACACAAATGAGGCTCTAATTACTCCCAGCTGCCATTTGGTCATTTAGAACGTTTGATATCAGGACAATTCATGAAACTTGAGGCAAAGCAAACCAACGGAACAGGTTTGTTCGTTTGTACCGGACGACCGCAGTGCTCTCTCTTTGCTGGAGGATTACTGCAGTGGTTTTGCAAGAGTTTTGTGAGATTCAAGAGGGTTTAGTGCACGACTCTTGGTCTGTGGGTGCTTTTGTCTTGTCTCGTGATTCTTGGCTCACGAAAGCCTGAGCCAAGTCTATTTCTGCGTCTCCCATCTCCAGGCAGTGAGAGCGCGTTTGCCAGGAAGCCGTTTCGGGATGCAGTGAAGCCAGCCCTCCAGCATGTATTCTGAAGTGCTGAAGCACAGAGGGTGTTGACAAAATCTGAGTGTTTTTATGTGCAATTTCATGTCACCCGTTTAGAATTTTATTTGGGTTTTTATTGGCAGAGTTGATCAGATATCAGTCACAGGCAAAGCTGCATTAATCACTCCTTAGCGCGTCTACGGAGGACGGTGTGAATATGATAAAATAAGACTTCTTCAAAAAATCTGACGAGTGCAAACAGATGATGGGTGACAGCGATATTTTCAGTACAAGCTGGGAAACTGCTTTCTTTTGGATCTCTTACCTCTTCTAACATTTTAACGGAAGAAGATGCAAGACAAAACCTGTCCTCCTATGCCAATCATTTCAGAATAAGTTTATCTAAAAATATTAATGTTAATATGTAAGAAAGATAAAAAACTAAAGGTCAGGGAAGGAAACTGCCCCAGAAGCAGTTTTTCTGCTTGTATTTCGAGAAGGGGGGGCATTGGGTCTTTTTGCTGTTGTTGCTGGGGTTTTGTGGGATATGTTCCAGTCCGGACCCTTGTGTGATTCTAAATGCCACGGATAATGAAGCTAAAGGATATTTCTTGCAGTCCAGATGGTGGTGTCCACTGGTGCCTACTAGCTAATAAGGATTGGAGGCAGACTGAGACTCTGATTTAGATATGATTAAACCCTGAATGTATGCCCACCGACTTGAAGTGATGGAGGGCAACACCACCCTTTTCCGTGGCAGTGATGACACTGTCCTGTGATCACAGCCAGAGTTGTAGGATGGCTGTAAAAATGCAGGAATTACAGGCCTGCTTCTGGCGTGTGATTGCTTCGGGGTTTCCTTTCTGTGTTTTCCTGGGACTAAATGCGATGGTGGTATTCAGTAAACAGGCTGAATATGTCCCTGTGTGACTTTGGGTTTGTTGTGGGTCCCATGAGAGCTTTGAGGGGACCGTTGTAGTCACAGGTAGCTTGTGTGCACCAGTATACGTCAGACTGTCTTCAGCCCTTCGGACAGCTTTTTTGATGGCTAGTGCTGCAGCGCTTTGTCACTGTCACTCATCTGCTTCCAGTGTTTTTGTCTATGTCCTAGTCCCTGCCTCACCCCCCTCTGTGCCTGTGCTGCTAGGACCAGGTGTTTTCTCTTGCAGTTGTACGGTAGTCCTCTCCTGGTACTACCTGGGCGTTTCTGATGCTTCGCAGTCCCGCAGTGTTGTCGGACACGTTATTCCAGCGCCGCCTGGTGTGGCAGCCACAGGGAACTGAATCTTCTGATCGGCTCTAAATTTGCCACAAAAGGCACAGGCAGTTCACCACCACCCGGTGAGGAAGGGTTCTTTAAAGTGCACGCAGGCAGAGGAAGCTTGGGAATCTCTGGTGATTTGTGCTGCCGACGATTTCCACTGCTGCAATAAAAATGGGAAGCGGGAGCTTGTAGGGGAAAGTTAATTCCAGTGAACAATTATCTGTGTGACAAACCAACCTTGTAATTGGCACTTGTATTGGCAGTCTCTGCAGAGAAGTAAAGCACTGACAGAACCCAGAGGTGGTTCTGGAGCAGTGTGAACCGTTAGCGTGTGGCACGTGGATGTTGGGATGAGAGGAGGCTGGCCTCTCCAAACGCAGTAGTGTTGTGGGCGTCTAACTGCAGTGAAAACAAACTCTCCCGACGCGTTCGTGACATTCATGGCTGCGAGTCAAACCCTTCCCGTATGAACCCCAAACCCAGTTAGTGAGGCAGCAGCTGGGGACAGCAGACAGCTTGTGGGCAGCGTGGGTATGGTGAGAGTTGAAAGCACTTGAAGTTTCTCTGCCTGAAACACAGGGCTGATGTTTTAACACTGACGACTTCTTCAAGGCTTCCTGCCAGCAGAGGATTCTCTGTGCAGTGAATGCTAGTGGAATTAAACTAGATTTATCTCCTTGTTCCTGGCAAACTAAATAGTTTACATTTAAAAAGGAAAAGGGGCGGGG